>JAQFVV010012482.1:2305616-2406893 GCA_028023455.1 Epiperipatus broadwayi | reverse complement strand
TAGGTTACAATGGACACCCAACTGGGGCCTGATATTTTACCATATACCTGAAAAAAGAGAGTCTATAGGAATGATGGGAGATGTGTGGTTAAAAATAGAGAAAATTTTTTAGTAAATTTTTTTTTTTTTTCAAGTGAAATTTTTTTTGGCTCACAAAATTTTCTTGGCCAAACAGTCTTATTTTAGATGATGATTGTTTGATATGATTTGAATTTTCATTGATGATGATAAAATGGGTACAGCCATAGAACAGCTTGTTTTTTTTTTTTTTTTTATCAATTTTGAAAGATAGAGATGAATATCACAACTTAAGACAAAGGTGAAATAAATAATAGATTTTTTTGTGGAACATTAAAATGATTTATTGCCAGATAGGATAGGCATAGTAATAGTGATGAATTATGGAATAGTAGTCTCATGTGTGTTTGGAGAGTTCATTTTGTAAAAAGTCTATGATTTTAGAGGTTTGATTGGATGGTTGATCATTGGAGTTTGGTTGGTTAGATTGCAGTTTTGATGATGAGTGGAGAGTTTTGTCATTGCCTTGAGAATGCTATGTATTTCGTGTAACTTATGAATGATCAAACCCATTCACTGCTCCAACCCAATTTATATGTTATCTTTATTTTATCATGAAGCAGTTAACAGCAGTCCTGCCATGATACCAGCCTATAAGTCTCCAAGAGAGAGAGCAAGGTTTCGTTTTTGTAGTCTATAATAAGCAGGGCATTCCTTGATACTTGCCACATAAGACTCCAAGAGAGAGAGCAAGGCATAGTTTATCTATTTTAGCCCCTAAGACTTAATACATCTTTTATTGCAACAGAGTTTGCTTCATTTAATCAAGGGTTGTGGTAGTTAATAGTGATCGAATTGGGATGATCTTCTGAGTGCTCGTGATGCATTGTGTGATTATAGTGCTGTGACTGAATTCTTTTATTTATCTCAAGATTGTGAACTGCTAGTCATTCTGTGGACTGTCAATATCTGTCGGATTTCTGGGAGAATGGATGAATGTATAATTTGGGCTATTACAGACAGACATGCACTATATAGATTATTGTTGTGTAGTTCATTAAATAAGGATATTAAAATTTTTTTTGTTGTATTTGTAAATGCATAATAAGGTGAAAATCAAATCAGTCAGTTGGTCAGAATAGGTGTCAGACAGGGAGAAGATGTGTGGATTTTTGATGGTCAGGGAAGTACAGATGGGATATATATAGTTTTATAACATGAGTGAACTAAATTATAGTATGGAAGAGGTTATGGAAGAGGAGAGTGTCCCAATCCCAGGGATCAGTGATCATTTTTATCCTGAAGAAGAGGAAATAGAGGAAAATGCCTCTAAAGTCAGTAGCAATAATAAGGCCTCAAGTACAGAAATGGTAGATGAGGAGCCAGAAGTGGGCCAGGCTCAGATAGCAAAGATGGCACCATCAGACATGGACAAAATAATTCAGATGCTTAAAAGTATGCTAGAAGATAATAGAATCTGGAGAGAAAGTTTAAGAGATGATAAAAAAGGCATAGAAAGTGTAGAAAGTTTAAAAGAAGAGGATAAGAGGAGTGAAGATGAATTAAAAGAAAATATCAATAGCTCTGTTGAAAACAACAGTAAAATTCCTATAGCTTTGGGAAATAAAATAGAGAAACATGGGAAAAGTGCCTCAATTCCTGGAGTTAATAATCTTTATAAAGAAGAGGATGGAGAGGTTGTAATGGGATTAGAAGTTACTGTAAAAGTAAAGGGGATAGTAACAAGTACTGAAGAGTTTCAGATTCGAATAAAGAAGGAAGCACTATCAGGTATAAAATTGACCAGACTGATGAAAGATTGTATGTTTCAAAACATACAAGAAGATTATAACAAATCCAAAAGAAATAAGGAAAGTCTGGAACAAAAGGTTTGTCGTTCTGTGAAAAGATGGATAGAAAGTCTAAGAGAGGATAGCAAAAAGAGTGCAGAAAGTATAATAGAAGGTAGTCAAAGATTAGAAGATAATGCTGAAACCTCTTTAGAAGATAGAGCAGGAGAGATGGGTGAATATGTTAGACTTGTAAAATGGAAAGGTAGTCAGAGCTTACCAGTTTTAAAAGATAATCTGGATAGTCCGACCACTGATAATAAAGAAAATAATGTAAAGTTAGATACACTGATAGAGAATAGGCTCCAAGAAGTAGAAAGGCCAATAGTAGCCATAATACCAAATCTCCCAGTAAAGAAAGTAAATGAGATGATGACCAAAGAGCAGATGGGGATAGATCATGAAGTGAAAAGAAGGAAAAGAGAGTTGGAGGAAAAACTTCATGCATCCGATAAGATGATTGATTTAAGAGAGGCAACAGGGGAGATGAAACCAGATATTTTAGAAAGAGAACAAAAGTTTCAACAGTCTGTAGTTCTCAATCTAGTAACAAACCAGCATGTGTGGTTTCAAAAATCTGTCTTCTTAAATAGATTGGAGATACCTTATATATGGTATAGAGAGGCAATCTCTCTGAAAAATGTAAATGTCCAAATCTCTCTGAAAAATTCAACTGCTCTGGAAAAGTCAAAAATAAGATCGGAAGAGCGTCGCACAGAGAATCAACCTCTCTGGAAGATGTAATGAATTATATCTGGTACAGAGAGTCAATCTCTCTGAAGAGTTTAAATGTCCATTATATATGGGACAGAGAATCTATCTCTCTGAAAAATGTAAATGCTCTGGAAAATTTAAATGTGCCTTATATATGGTACAAAGAGTCAACCTTTTTAGAGAGTTTAAAAATAAATTATACATGGCACAGAGAGTCAATCTCTCTGAAGAGTTTTAATGTCCATTATATATGGTACAAAGAAAATATCTCTCTGAAAAATGTAAATGCTCTGGAAATTTTAAATGTGCCTTATATATGGTACAAAGAGTCAACCTTTCTAGAAAATTTAAAAATAAATTATATGTGGCCCAGAGAATCAATCTCTCTGGAAGATTTAAGGATGAATTATATATGGTACAGAGAGTCAATCTTTCTGGAAAGTTTAAAAATAAAGTATGTATGGTATAGAGAGTCAATCTCTCTGAAAAACTTCAAGGCATATTACGTATGGTACCAAGAGTCCATATTTCTAAATGGAGTTTGTAATAGGAGGTTATATAAAATAATTCCTCCAGATATGTTTTATAAATATCCAGTCAAGATGAAAAATGGAAATATTAAAAAGGGACTGGATGTACAGGTGCATTTTTATGCAGACCACAATATGGTTTGAAAAGAAAAAGCCATTCCAAATTACCAAGAAAATAGGAGAGAATGCCTTTATGCTTGCTGCTCTTGATGGGAATAAGGGGACCTATAATGCTAGGAGTTTGATCCCTTATACTTCAGCAGAATAGCCTGGCAAAGATCTCCAAATAAATTATTTTTAGGTTTTTTTTTTAATGAAAAATATATTTACCAGTAGTTAATTTTTTTTATATATATTATAAGTGTTTATTATTATTAGTGTATTTATTGGTTAGGATTTTTTTTTTTAATATAGTTAAAACAAAAGTGCTGATGATTTTATCCGAAGGGGGAGAAAGTTGTGCCATTACAATTTGGTCACTAGCCAAATTTATAGTAATGTGCATGTAGAAAAGGTCAAACAAAATCATCATCACAATTTTATATAACCATAAAGGAAGTTGTAGGGCATCCAAGTTTAAACCCTACAAGGTCCAGTTCTAAAAGCTTTAAACAGAGAAAGAATGGGTCAACAATTACATGCTTTACTTGTTTGTGTGTTGATAGAAAGGTAATACACACATTTAAACTATTTAATATTTAATTTTTCTTTAAAAAGCAAAGTTATAATGCATACATATAGGCAATGTATGTGTAAATTATTTAATTGTTTTATATTTCAAATATTAAACATTTTAACTTTCTTTAAAACTAACCTATGCTTGATCAATTCTAATATTTTATTCTATACTTTTATTTTGCTTTTCTTTAATTATAATTGGGATTTAAAAGTTACAGATTTAATTAAATAATTGGGTTATAATTACTAAGCTAGCAATTATATTATTTAAGGTTAGTTTATGAATGATTTGAAAGAATGAAGGATGTGTGTACATTACATACAAAATTTTACATTTCCTAAATATTGAAAGAAAAGGAAGTATTAAATCTGTTAAATTATTTTTTTTGTACAATTGTTTGTTAAAAGAGGAAATCTGTTTAATCAGATATCGATCTTTGTAGCAATTTTTTTTTGTAAATGATTGTTTCACTTTGGAAGCTTATAATGGGTCAGAGCTCTAATTTTTGAAATTGTCTTATCTCAAGATCTAAAGAAGGAAGCTCAAAGATTTGAAGTGTTACCTGGATGTTAAAAAGAAAAAAAAAAAAACAAAAGAAAGGAAATAAGAATTGAGTCTATTTTTTTTTTAAAACAAAAGTGTCTGGAAAAAGGATTAAACTTTTCAGTTGAAAAATACTTTGGTTGAAAATAAATTAGAGATCTAATTAAAACAAATTTGTCCAAAAATAGCAAGTGATGCTATCTCTGATTGGTTAAGTTAGCTAAAAATTGGATATAAAAAGCTGTCTTGAATTATTATGATGATTATTGTGATTGATTCAGATTATTAAACTATCAAATTTGAATGTTGAAAATATAAGAAATGGCGGGCTAGAAAAATTATATGTATATTCCATTTGCCGGACCATCTGGAGGAAGCTGCACATCACATAGGAAAGAAAAGATGTGTCTAAAATAATATTCTACACCTTTCA
Organism: Epiperipatus broadwayi; assembly: GCA_028023455.1. NCBI lineage: Eukaryota > Metazoa > Onychophora > Udeonychophora > Euonychophora > Peripatidae > Epiperipatus > Epiperipatus broadwayi. Next base: position 2,402,126 of record JAQFVV010012482.1, on the reverse strand, counting down.
ACTGACCAGATAAATAAGATGTTTTTAATAGAAGGAAGAAAGCATTCACCTGCATTCAAAGAAGATGAATTAATCTACTGATAAATATTAATCATCAAGTCCAATTAATTGTTCCAACAACTGATTTTAAACTCAAGAAAATTTATAAATGTGAAAACAACTGCTGTATTTCATCCACATGCTTGACAGGAAGAGAAGAAAAATTAATATAATGATTTCCAAATTGTCCACTAAAGCAAATAACCTCAATAGAGTCATCATCATTAAATAGTTATACACCTCAAGAAAGAGATTGTTCCCACATAGTAGCTGCAGAAATATAGACAAGTTTGAACCCTTGGAAATTCGCCACAAACAAAAGATCGGTAATATGACTTTTTATATCTATTTTCTTTATGATATCAGTCTTAATAAACATTTTAGCAATAAAGTGGTATATTTTATTTAAAGAACTTTTAAAGACTATTCAGATCGATTAAAAACAAGAATGTCTTACTAATAATAACTTTGAGCTTCATAAATGACCTTGAAAGTATGAAAATTATTTGTTTATTAATTTTACAATATTAATGTGTAAAACAATTTTTTTTTATGGTGTTATGATTTTAGTTTTAACTGATATATTATTATTATTTTGGTTTTTAATAATATTTTGTTATTATGGGATAAAACACGCACATACATAATGATATTTTTATATGTGTAAAATTGGGAGTGAATGTGAAATAATGAGTAGTATTAGAATATTAGATTATTTTGTTTCAAGTTCAGTATAGATTTCAGCGCTTGGAAGGGAGGGGGAGAAAATAATTTAAAACTTGTTTCTAAAACTTGCTCTTTCAATTTTACTAACATTTTTTTTTTACATTCTATTTACATGTTGGATTTTTAAAGTATGTGTGCTAATGAGCAGATAATATTTTTTTTTAAATACTTTTCTCATGGAGTGAAAATCATGGTCAATGTGACGTCCAACTTAATACAAAATACATTTGAAGGGAAAGGGGGAAGAACTTAAAATTAATCTGAGGATTGTTATATAATCAATTATTATTATTATTATTCATGTCAATTTTCATATTTATCTAGAAATTTTTATGTATATGTTAGAAATGTAGTAATAAATATTAGTTTGTTTTATTAAACGAGGCGTATATATTTCATTAAGTGTAGTCTTTGTTAAGTGTGATTATTCATCATCATCAATGGTTGAATATTAGTTATTTAAGATATAAGTAAATATGCTAAAATTAAGCAATAATTATGAATTTCTTTATAAAATTTAGTTTTATGTTTAGGCTTAGTCCTAGAGCTGTAATTGAAACCCTTGTCATTATCGTTATTATTATCATCATCATCATCGTCATCAATGTTTTAATTAATGAGCTGTTTAACTGTTTAAAGGCCATAAATAAATATTGATTTTATAATATTTAGTGATTTCTTAGTATTATTATAACCACATCCCATCATCTATTTCATGCAAGGATGAGTGAATTGCCATCCTAAATTAGTTATATATAATCTGAGCTAGTGAACTTATAAAAATATTGAAACACATTTGTTATGTTAAGATCTGAGAAATGATTTATGTTCAATGAACTCCACTTTGGTTTAAAGATGTTTTACTTTTACCTAACTATTAGTGCTTATAGTGATATGGCTCAAAAAGCAAAATCTCTCATTTTTATTAGAAATAAAGTACCAAAAAGGGATTCAAACCTGGTACATGTGAAAGGTTATCAGATATAACCGTGTCTAGATTCAGATAATCTAGTGGCGCCCTGCTAGACCATATTCACTTAGTATTTGTTTAAACATGCACTTAACATCAAACCAAGAAATGAAAGTGGATAAAACCTACTGCCTGTATACCTGAGTTATATTTTATTGAATTACTAGTGTACTCACCTCACGTGATTTCATAATACATTGTTTTAATACCGGTTATTAATAATATCTTTTGATCATCATTTAAATTTTTGAATTTACTTAGTTATTTCTATTTGAACACCATTTATTAGGTTACAATATATATATAATACTTCAATTCCACCTATGTACTCACTTCAAACACAAGAACAGACTTATAAATTATAATAGTTTTTTTTTTTTTACTTTTGTGTGACATGTTTACATCCATCCAGAAATTCATTGCATACAAAATTCATTTTGAAAATTCTTAAAGTAACTAACAATTATTGCGTAATCACACTCATTCCTGCATGAGATGTGATACATCATAAAGAGATCAGCAGTTAGATATATCTGAGGGTGAAATAATGAAATCAAAAATTAATATATATATATATATGCTTCAGGAATAATAATCAATTTGAGTACTTCAAGTACTAGTATAAATGGCTTGTAATTGTTATTGATAAGTTTATCAAAAAATCAAACAAATATTTGAAAATTATTAGAATAACTTGTCATTTTCATTTCTATATTCACAACATTATATTTTATCATGATATTAAGGGAAGTTAAAATCAGTGATAAATATATTGTAGCTAAATAATAAATGCTCCTTTTAGCAGTTTGTTTTTTATCTAATTTTTATAAGTATGGCTAATTTCACATGACAAATCTTACCTTTTTGTTTGTGAGAATTTTGTCATATTAAAAGTATAGACATTATTTCTAGTTTCTTTATTCTCTTATATAAGTGGCCAGGGATAATAGAATTAAATATAATGTATTTTTTGATATTTTAAATATCACCATAGTCTATATATATATATATATATATATGTGTGTGTGTGTGTGTGTGTGTGTGTTGTTAATAAATATTAGTATAAAACATATCTAAACTTAATAATAATAATAATAATGTAACTATAAGAATGTTTCCGTTTCATTTAAAATTAATTTAAATTTCATTTCCAATTTTATTGGCTGAGTGAGGTAAAAGTTTAAACTTTTAATTGGTCAATTGACAAACTCAATGATCAAACGGTCAAAATATATTCATCTTTTTAATATTATATTCACTTTAGTTTCGTTTATAAAAAGTATATTAATAATTTATCAGCTTATGAAAGTGAACGAAAGTATTTTCAAAAATATCTTTTGATTTATAATTAGAAAAATATTTGTGAGTGGAAATTGTAAAAGGAACGTTACCTGCCAACCAAAAAGATTTGCTGACATCAGTGATTTCTTCCCACTTTTATGTTGCGATAAGTACATTGCAATAATTAAATAATTTTTGATAAAGTCTTAACCATTTTTCTAAAATAATTTTATTTTTAACATATTTTATCATAATAATTTATAATTTGTCAAAAAATACTTTTAAAATGGTCTAAAACATTTGTTTATTATTTTCAAAATGAAACAAAAAGAAATTGTAACTCTTTAATTTTTGACAGCCGTTTTCTTTGTTGTCAAAATTTAACAGCCAATCAGATTCAAGAAGAGCTGTTATTTTTGCTTTGTAACACATATAAGGCAATTTTTATTGATTTTTTACTTGTAAAATAATTCAAGAGAGGGCAGCATCTTACAGAATTTTTTTTCTCTTTAAAACGAGTTCAAAATCTTAATCATAGCATGAAAAGTGACTGATTTAGAGTGACGTCAAGCCACCTCAGTTTTAAACGAATCCATCCATCAATGGGTTATTATTATATTAAGATATTAACAATTATTTATCGGTTAATCCTAATATTTATGTATATAGGAATATAAATATTTTTTATAAAATGTATCATTATATATATATTTATATTATAATTGAAATAATAAATTTAATGGTTTACAAACTAATACAAACAATCCTTAAACCTGCAGAAGTACTTTGGTTAATTTAAGGATTGTTTGTATTAGTTTGTAAACCGTTAAATTTATTATTCAATTATAATTACAATTTTGTTTTTAATTAATGGACATTTTCTTTATATATGTGTGTGTGTGTGTGGGTGTGTGTATTAGGTATTGAATTCAGACAACTAATAGTAATTAGAGTTGGAAATAATGAGATCGTTACATATGAAGCCTAACCACAAATAATTATAATCAGTAATAAGCTTAAGACTACATTCCTTTTCATTGTTTGATATAATGCTGATTTTATTAAAAACTAGATTTTGATTTTAATATAAACATATGTAATTTAAAAGCTGAAAGTGTTTTATTTAAGGTTAAATCTATTTTAAATGCAAATAGACTTTTCTGCATTATTACTATGTTTATCATTTATTCTAATATTTTATTTGCTTCCATGTCTTCAATCATTTAAGATGTTAAATAGTGTAGTTTATATAGCTTTTAACATATTGATATTTCTCTGTCCTAACTGTACAATGGGATTATATACTTATATAAGCATATTTTCTATTTTAATAGATTTAAAACAAGTATGACTTAAATATTTATTTTGTTTGTAATTATATATGTGTAAATAGTGCTTTAAAACATTTGAATTTAAAATATGTAGATGTTGACAGGTTCAGTGGATTAAGAATTCTTAGCTGTGATCTTAAATAAAATAATACAATCGATTATGAGATATCTGGAAATAAATTTTGTTTTTGAGTTTCAATCAACAAATGATTATATTTTTTTACATAGTTCTCCTTAAGAATTCTCTATCATTTTTTAACAAATGTGAAATAATATAGAAAAAATAGTCTAAAAATTATGTCTTATGGAATCTAGTTAGATCAATTGAACAGTAGAAATCATTAATGTCAATGTTATTTATATAGTTTTTTTCCTGAATATAAATAGATATATTATAATATATGTAAAACTTTATTCAAAATGGTCGTTTTAATGCCACTAGGGCAAACAATGCTTAGTGTTAAAATATTGTCAAGATTTATATGTATAAGTCATGAATTTGGTTTTGGATGCCAATGCACTGATTTGGAAAAATATTTTTTTTAATATCTTCTATTAAAATTTATAAATGTATCAATGAAAAACTAATAATATTAAAATTGATAAATGCAATAGTACACATTATGCCCATTTTATCTGGGTTATTGCTTAATGTTATATTCAAAAGTTTAGATATAAAAAAACATTAATTGAATTAAATGCCTTGGTAAAATTGAGTCACAGCTTTGCATTATTTTTACATTTTTCTGGCAAGTAAAATCTCTACTGTTTTTGACTCTCTGAAATTTAAAGCAAAGCATTTTTATTATCTTAAATAATAATTATATATTTCCAATAATTATTATTGTCATTTTAATACTAGAAGTAATCTTAAAATCATGAGACATAGTTTTATAAAGCCATGATTTCATAAATAATTTCAATAATTTTGAGAAGTCATTTTATCCTTATATTATAAATCTTTTCTAGAGCTTATAATCACATAGTAAAAATATATGAATACTTTCTTTAGAAATAACTAATACTCATGTTAGACTTCAATATCTAGTAAACATTATAATTGAGATGTCGAATTGTTATGTTTGTCATGATTTTTTTAAGATTGTAAAGAAATGTTTTAAATTCATCAGATTGAACATATATTTCCGAATATAAATGGCATAATGAGATAAATTTAATGTTTTAAAATTCTTGTATTATTATTTAAAATAAAATACTTTTATCATTTTTTTCAAATTATCAGAATTATGTTGTATGTTAATACTATATATTGATGTTTTAATAGAGAACAACATCTTTTTGGAAATTTTAATACACTATTCACACTTCTGTACCTTCTGTTATATATTTATATTGCTTTATATTAATTTTGTTCTTTAGTCATATGTTATAAATAATAATTAAATGCCTAAATAAACCGCTTAATATTTGATCTTAATCATACCAGAATGCATATATTAAAAGAATTTTGTACGTTATGAACAAATTGAAAATTTTAATGGTCAGTTTTAATGTTAACAGCTAAAAATATGTAGTATAAAGTAATAAACAGTTTCTTATAATAAATTAACATTTAGCATTCTATAAATATATTTTAAATAAGACTTGATTTAATCATGCTATATATTTTCTGAGAAACATATTAATTTATTATCTAGTCAATAATCTATACTTTTAAGTGTTATAATAATATTGACATTTTGCCTAATTTGACATAGCTGCAACACATTTCACAACAAATTATTGTCAGCATAGATTCATCTAATTTTATTTATAAATTTTTCATATCCAAACAATATGTTTCTCATAGTTAATATATGTGCTGTGCAAAATCTCAGCATTATCACACTACTTGATTTTACAAAGGCAATACTACTATTTAAATAAATTTTGGTAATAGTCCATTATTTTTATCAATACAAGCATTAAAATTCAAAATGAAGAAAAATATAATATTGGTATTAATGTAACAATGCTATTATTATATAATATATTTTCTCTGAACCTTCGGAATATAAAATATGTAATAACATGGACATACTAAATTGAAAGAACAAAATAATGATAATTCTGTCATTGGAATCTCATAAATTAAAAATAATGACAATATTGTTTCACACACAGAAAAATATTGAAAACATTAAATATAACCTTAATGCATTTTTAGTATTGAGCACTCTTGGCAATGAAAATTGTTATATTCATTTTAAATATAATAGTTGAATTTGACAACTGTGCTCAGAAAAAAAAAATACATTAAGATAATAATTAAGGTTTCCAATAGTTTTCTTTTTATGTATGAACCAGGATTTATATTAACTTTAATTTATTAAACTAATATTTAGTAATGTTTAGCTTTAACTATCCCATTCAAATATTCCAATTAGAATAGATGTCAAATTAGACTTCACTGCAAAAATATATCATATATATTGTACCAAAGTACATTGATATTAAAGTAATTGCATGAGTCCCATGTTTTAAAAATATAAGAATTAATATTAAAAGAATAAAATGTAAAAACTAAAGAGTAGGGGGGGGGATTTTTGTATTGAATAAAATAAACTGTAAACACTGTTTAAAATAATAAGTTGTCTAAAATAACAAGCTGTTTAAAATGAAATATTTTTTTTGTTTAAAAGAAGGAAAAAATCTTGTAATAAATAAATGATTTAATATTTTTTAAATGAATTTTTAATAAAATAATAAAGAGATTTAGTTTTATTTTATAATAAATGAATAAATATATATGCATGTGTGTATGCAATTTTTAATAAAAAGTAGACACTAGAAGCTGATTTTATTTTCATAAGACGAACTCTGCTGCTAAAAATAAAGTTTTCCATTGTTTAAAATAGTATAAATAGCTCAATTTTTGTTCATTCTTAATTCAGACTTTCTCATTTTAATAAAATATTTTTGAAGTAATATTTCCAAAAATGTTGCACTGTTAAAAACCAATGTATTTGCAGTTGACCGAAAAACCGCTCTCTATGCATCTAAGATCTGTGATTAGTTCGGAAGGTAATCATGTTAAAATAGAGTACATGGACAGCGGAGTGCAGGGAAGGCCAAATCAGCCACAGAAATCATAACAAGTCACAGGATCTACAAAGAAATCATTTACCAGTCGTCGATGAGTTCAGAGATAATTCCATTATACTATTTCTGTCGTATTTAAAAAACCTAGGTAATTATTTGACTTTGATATCTAAACATTCCGATTTCTTTTAAAAATAAAGATAGACTTTATTGAAAGAACTTTTGAACTAGAATTAAACTTAAAAAAAAGAATAAACTTTAAACTTCAAAAGATAATATTTGAAATAATTAAATAAGTAAAAGCAGCTTCTATTAAATAATATTTTTGGCATGCACGTATGTGTGATTTGATTTTAAATTTAAACTTAAAAAAATAATATTAATAAACTTTGATGTAACGTGTATAATTTATTTGCTTAAGTAAGATATTAACATGCTTATTTTAATCTTTAAAAAAAGAAGTGTATGTGTGTTTCATTATAAGATAAAATGATGCATTTATTTTAAATAAAGTAAAACATTTAAATTATTTTTCTTAAAATATTTATGTTTATTTCTGATATGTGCAGGTAAGTATGAATATTTATTTTCTTAATAAAAGTAGGAGGTAAAAAATCCAATCATTAATAATAGTATTTTAGAAAAGGTTCGCCAAGTTAAATTTATAAATGTTTAGCATTCAGTATAATGATGTTATTATTAGTTTTAAAGGAGTGAAGTATTATTTAGAATGGTTTGGGGGAAAATTATTTTAGTTTTATAAATAATAGTAACAGTTTAGAACAGGCAGGCATTTAATATACCTTTTGTTTGTTTACTAGTGGGTGGTTGGCACCGATTGAGCTAGCGGACAATTCAGGCACTGGATTATGCTGATCAAATAGACATGCTAATTTCTAATGTAATTAGCTGGTGCCTAAGGGATTTTTTTTATTCTTTAAAAATAATAATAAAGTGTTTATTTGATCAGTATATATTTGGTAGTCAAGTGTTGGATGTTATTAATAGTTCACTATTGATAATAGTTGACACTTTGCCTAAAAAACAACCATTGTCTGAAAGGGAAATTTAGGAGGACAAAATATCATAAATATTAGGTAATATATTATTTGTCAATGCTTAGTGTTTGTTGTTTCCTGTAAGTTTAAGTGGTAGATTTTAAATTGTTATTTTAGGTAGTAAAAGAAGTAGTTAGTAGTTTATTTATTGATTGATTGTTCGGAGGAGGTTGGTTCATTTGGTGCGTCAATGTGGTGCGAAACTAGATGTTTTGAGTGGAAGAACTGACAGAAGTTGTAATTTTGGTGTATGATTAAAGGTGATTTTCGTGGATGTTAAAACGTGGAAGTGTAATCCTTAAGATAAAAAAAAACACTCCTAATGAGGAAGATAGATGAATATGAGGCATAAGATTAGAACTTAGAGGGTGGGGGTTGAATGCACCTACGTTTTGAAATAGAGGGAATTTTTTTTTTTTACTTTGGATGAAGTTAAATAAATTGATGGTGAAATGGAAACAGTAAGCTGGGTTATAAAGATAAGAATTTTTCAGGGAAAAGAGAGGAAACACCGAATAGACATTTAGAGAGTTTGGAGCATTTTTTTCCTATAGTGAATTTAGTGAAACAGTTGAGGTTAATATAGCCATTAGTTATATACAGGATGAGGCTGAAATTTGGTGGAATTCAATGAGAGTAAAACCAACGAGTTTTGAGGAGTACAAAAGAGCATTGATGTCCAGTTATTGGGGGGAGGAGTATCAGGAGATGGTTAAATAACAGGTAGAACAAGATAAATGGTGGATAGGGGAGACATTGTGCACATTTTTCTGCAGACAAGTAGTGAAACAGAGAAATAGTTACAGCATATAATTTGTCTGAACAGCAAATTTTAAGAATAGTGAGGCAAGGTTTTCCAGAGGATATTCAACAAATAATAATGATAAAGGACACTATATAACAGACTGCAGAGATACTTATGACTATGGATAATATTAGGACATGTGTAGAAAATCAGAATAAAGAAAGGAAGGCCGAGAATATGTATGGGCAAGTAGCAAACTTGACACAGAATGAAGAGAAGGAAGAGTTGAGGGTGGCATCTTATTCGTGCCCAAAAATCAAAGTAAAAATAGAAGGAAGAATTGTAGATGTGTTGTTTGATTCAGGGAGTCAGGTATCAATGATTTCAAAAAAAATTTTGATGAAATAAGTTGGAATAATTTGAAACTAAAAACCTTGCCATTAAAGAATGTATATGTAATGTTGGCATGTGGGAAAAGAGCCAAACTAGCATCGGAACAAGCTTGGATAAGTATGAGTATAGCTGGGAAGATATATAATCATGTTATGTTGATTTTAGAGGGATTGATACATGATGTTATCTTGGGCTCGGATTTTATGTGTGAAGCTGGGTGCATATTAGATTATGAAAAATGACAGGTAAAAATTAATAAGATGGAAATTCCATTTAATGTGTGTGAGATAAAGAATGTTAAGGCAGAGTATGATGTAGAAAGTGCAGGAATAGAAATAGAGGAAAAGGTGTTGGAAGATGAACTAGGAAATGAGGATGGAAAACAGTTGAAAGAATTGTTGGTTACATATGGAAGTGTATTTTCAGAAGTACCTGGAGTAATAGAGGGATATGAGTATCGGATAAAACTTATGGAGAATCAACCATATCAAGCATGAACATATCCTATACCATATCAATATAGAAGTGCAGTGGAGGAACAACTAGAGAATATGTTAAAATGGGGAATTATTTCTAAATGCTCATCTTCATATAATAATCTGCTAGCGACAATAAAAAAAGGGTCTATTCATTTGTGTTTAGATGCAAGGCAATTAAATAAAATCACAGTGTTAGATACGAATGCACTGCCACCTATAAGTGAATTATTAATGAAGTTTCATAAAAAAAAATATTTTCAACTTTTAATTTAACGGCCAGTTATTGGCAGGTCAAGCTGCATCCTGAGGACCAGAAATACACTGCTTTCCGGTATAATGGATGAGCGTATAATTTTAATCGAATTCCTTTCAGTTTAAAAAATAGTGGAACAGGATTAATGCAATGTCTTGATCAAATATTATCCGATAAAATTAAAAGCTTGATTACAATAAATGTAGATGATATTATTTTAGCATCAGAAAGTGTGGAAGAACATTTCGAACATTTGAAATTGTTATTTGATGAGTGTAAAAATAAAGGAATTAAATTAAATTTAGGTAAAAGCTATTTAATGATTACAGAAGTTATATTCTTATGACATATAATTAGTGAACAATGAATATCTCCAAATCTGGAGAAAATTCAAGCTATACAAAACTTTTCCAGGCCAATGAAGAAAAAAAACATCAAGTCTTTCCTTGGGTTGTGTAATTTTTTCAATCGATTTTATAAAACATTTTCCTTGGATATGGAGCCTTTGTTGCAATTATTAAGGAAAGATAAAAAACGGGCGTGGGAAGAGCAACAAGAGCGCATTTTTGAAAATGTAAAAACCGGTTTTTTAAGAGAAGTTATGTTGACATATCCAGACTTTGATAAATCATTTGTAGTACAAACGGATAGTAGTGGAATCGGATTGGGGGCTACATTGTCTGAGATGCAAGATAATGGGAAGTATGGGGTGCTTTTCTTTGTAAGTCATTTATTAAATGGGCCAGAGAAAAATAATACTATAACTGAGAGAGGGGCTTTAGCGATTGTGTGGGCTTTTAAAAAATTTAGGCAATATTTGATAGGATCACAGGTGGTAGTGATCACTGATTACAGGAGCCTTGAGTTTCTCAATCATAGTTTTCTCACAAATAGTAGATTGATTCGATGGAGTTTGTTTATGCAAGAGTTCGATTATAGCATACAGTATTGTCCTGGCAAAGACAATAGGGCAGCAGATGCTTTAAGTCGATACCCGATAGAACACCAGATACAACATTTAAATTGTAATAATGCATATATAGCAACAGCAGGAATATGTCAAGGCAAAGAAATGGAGTGTGGTTTGAAAAGGTTAAGAGAGTTACAAGAAAAATATGCAGAATGTAAACAAATAATATACTATTTGCATCATCAATCTGTGAGTAGACCTATAAATAATACTCTATGGAAAGATAGGAAACAATATTATTTAAAAGATGGGCTTTTGCAGCATAAAGTAAAAGATAGTAAAGATACACATTGTTTTGCCAATAGTTATGCGGAAACAGATGATTAAGTACATACATGAAAAGTACAGACATTATGGGGCAAGTAAAATTGAAGGATGGATAAATAATAGGTTGTATTGGCCAAGTATGTATAGGAGTATCTTAAACATCATTGAGGGGGGTATAGTGTGTGCAAAAACCAAACCTCCTAATATGTCAAATACGGGACCTTTATGACCGATATATGCATATCAGCTGAATAGTTTATTAGCAATAGATTTTTATGGACCAGTATCTCAATTTAATCGGAAAAAATATCTGGTTGTAACTTATGATGTTTTTTCTAAGTTTGTGGCTATTTATCCTGTGGCACAGGCTGATGCTAAACAGACTATAAGGGTCCTTGAACATCAACATTTTTGAGATGTGGGAATCCCAAGACAAATAATGTCAGATCATGGAACACCTTTTATGTCTGATGAATGGAAAAGATGGATGGAGAGTCATAAGATAAGACATATACTCACTTCAATTCATAATCCACAGTCCAACTTGTGCGAATGAGTAATGAGAGAACTGGGACATTTATTTTGTGTGTATTTACAGAATAATCATCATGGATAGGTGAAGGAGGCAACGAGAATAGCTGACATGATAAATTGGTCAAAGAATGAATCGACAGGATTCGAGCCCATTAGACTTCATCAAGGAAAGAATATTCCATATCCATTCAAAACTATTTTAATGGTTAAAGCACTGTATATTGACAGAAAAAAAGATGTTGTTAAGGCACGCTATTGGCTTAGAAAGATTGGTAGTATAAGGCAAAAGAGACAAGGGAAGGTTAGATATGTGTTTAGGTTGGGAGATGATGTTATGGTAAGGGTAAATCCAGTAAGTCATATGGAGAAAGGAATATATAAAAAATTTCAGCCAATATATGATGGGCCTTATAAGATCATAAAAGTATATGGAAATAATGCATTTGAAATTGCTCAAGGGTCAGAGAAAAAAGGAATGTTCAATGCTTGATCTTTACAATTACTAAAAAAAAATGAATAAATAAATAAATTTATAATGGGATGGGGGTTATAGTAAATAAATAAGAATACATGCATACAGTTAAACAAATGTGAAGTAAATAAAATTAGATTGTTTATAAGTTTAAATTCTGAGAAAACTAAAATGCTCAGAATGATATTTTAGTTTCAGAGGAGGGACGGAGATAATGTACCAAAGTACATTGATATTAAAGTAATTGTATGAGTCCCATGTTTTAAAAATATAAAAATTTAATATTAAGAGAATAAAATGTAAAAACTAAAGAGTAGTAGGGGGGGGGAATTTTTGTATTGAATAAAATAAACTGTAAACGCTGTTTAAAATAATAAGTTGTTTAAAATAATAAGCTGTTTAAAATAAAAGATTTTTTTTTGTTTAAAAGAAGGAAAAAATCTTGTAATAAATAAATGATTTAATATTTTTTAAATGAATTTTTAATAAAATAATAAAGAGATTTCATTTTATCTTATAATAAATAAATAAATATATGTGCGTGTGTGTATGCAATTTTTAATAAAAAGTAGATGCTAGAAGCTGATTTTATTTCACTAGAGAAGAATGCTGCTGCTAAAAATAAAGTTTTCCATTGTTTAAAAAAGTATAAATAGCTCAAATTTTGTTCATTCTTGGTTTGGACTTTCTCATTTTAATAAAATATTTTTGAAGTAATATTTCCAAAAATGTTGCATTGTTAAAAACCAACATATTTGCAGTTGACCGAAAAGCTGCTCTCTACGCATCTAAGATCTGCGATTAGTTCGGAAGGTAATCATGTTGAAATAGACTAAATGGACAGCGGAGTGTGGGGAATGCCAAACCAGCCACAGAAATCATAACAAGTCACAGGATCTACAAAGGAATCATTTACCAGTCGTCGATGAGTTCAGAGATAATTCCATTATACTGTTTCTGTCATATTTAAAAACCTAGGTAATTATTTGACTTTGATATCTAAACATTCCAATTTCCTTTAAAAATAAAGATAGACTTTATTGAAAGAACTTTTGAACTTTTTGAATTAAACTTAAAAAAAAAAGAATAAACTTTAAACTTCAAAAAATTAATATTTGCAATAATAAAATAAGTAAAAGCAGCTTCTATTAAATAATATTTTTGGCATGCACGTATGTGTGATTTGATTTTTAAACTTAAACTTAAAAAATAATATTAATAAAATTTGATGTAATGTGTATAATTTATTTGCTTAAGTAATATATTAAAATGCTTATTTTAATCTTTAAAAAAAGAAGTGTATGTGTGTTTCATTATAAGATAAAACGATGCATTTATTTTAAAATAAAGTAAAACATTTAAATTATTTTTCTTAAAATATTTATGTTTATTCTGATATGTGCAGGTAAGTATAAATATTTATTTTCTTAATAAGAGTAGGAGGGAAAAAATCCAATCATTAATAATAGTATTTTAGAAAAGATTCGCCAAGTTAAATCTATAAATGTTTAGCATTCAGTATAATGTTGTTATTATTAGTTTTAAAGGAGCAAAGTATTATTTAGAATGGTTCGGGGGAAAATTATTTTAGTTTTATAAATAATAGTAGCAGTTTAGAACAGGCGGTCATTTAAGATATACCTTTTGTTTGTTTACTAGTGGGTGATTGGAACCGACTGAGCTAGTGATCGTTTCAGGCACCGGATTATACTGATCAGATGGACATGCTAATTCTAATGTAATTAGCTGGCACCTAAGGGATTTTCTTTCTTCTTTAAAAAATAATAATAAAGTGTTTATTTGATCGGTATATATTTTGGTAGTCGAGTGTTGAATGTTATTAATAGTTCGCTATTGATAATAGTTGACACTTTGCCTGAAAACCAACCATTTTCTGAAAGGGAAATTTAGGAGGACAAAATATCATAAAATATTAGTTAATATTTTATTTGTCGATGCTTAGTGTTTGTTGTTTTCCATAAGTTTAAGGGAGATTTTAAAGTTATTAGGTAGTAAAAGAAATAGTAGTAGTTTTCTTATTTATTGTTTTTGGAAGAAATTGAATAACTATAAGCTTAATAAAAAGACTAGAAATGTTTAATTTGCTATGTGGATTGATATATTATGAATTTATATATTTTTTATAATCATGAAAATATATGGTCTTGTTAAGAATTATATATTCAAATGGAATAATTAGAAATATAAATAATCATTTAATCATTATTTTAAAAAAGAAATAAATAATTGTTACTTAACATTAACTATAGTATGAATTATTGCAATTAGTTTGTTGAATAAATTACAGATATTTAAAAGAAAAGAACCTATTAAATTATTATAGTTTAAAATATCATATTTTAGTGATTTTCTCTTATGGATTTTTTTCATGGGTACTTATTAAAAAAGTAATTCAAAGACTGGAAAACTTTTATGTATAAATATTGATTACTGTTAATATTGTTTTACTTTTGAAAAGTTTGTGTAATGTATATATTATGCTTTTTTTATTGATACACCCCATCCTAAAACACATTGGGAATAAATTGTAAAATGCATAATTTTAAATTTTATAAAGTCAAAAAGATTTACTTATTTAACTATGAAAAATAACAGTCATTTTGGTTATTCTAGGGTTTAAACTTGGACTTAGTTAATTTAAAGCAGTATAAATGTCATAAACCTTGGATAAAATATTTATTTTCAACGGTATATAAAAGATAAAATAATAACCTATAAATTAATAATATTTGATAATAAGAAATCATTTGCTAATATTTATTATTGTAGGGAACTTCTAATCTAACCATAAAAATAAAAATATGCATTATGGAGATAGATAATAATGTCTGTGCATGTCTTAAAGCAATGACTATTTTTGGTGAAATCTTAATTTAATTTCCAAAATACAAAATTAAGAAATATGTTATTAACATTGTTAAATTAAAAGTTCACAAAAGTAAATTTAATCTAGTCTGTAGAAAAATAAAATCAAAATGACATAAATTGATTTAAAGTAAATGATATTTTTGTTGAGTTTATGAAAGGTATTGTTTTTTTTATTACTGGTAAATATTTTAAAGTGATAATATTTGTTTTAAAAATAGTTAAACTAGATGTAAGTTGTGAGTAGAAGAATTAACCAATGGGAAAGCACAATTTGAAATAAATTAACAGCATGCAGACAATGTTTAAAAAAAGTTGAGAAAAAACTTGAGATAAAGAAAAATAAGATTACAGGTCAGGAGAACAAGTAATTTGATTTATCCCCAAAATTTTGCCTAAATTTTTGAAATCTTATTATTCTAAAAATCAAGTAATTGAGTATGATCTACTTAAGAATTTAAAATTATATTACAAGACTTTTTTAATATAAAGGGGTAAAACAAAGAAATCTCTGCTGGCTAATTTAACAATTTAACAATTTTAACAAAATCTCCTAGAATCATTATATTGCAAAAAATATCAGAAGAATGAAAAAAAAAGTTGTACATTTATGCCAAAGTGTTGTCAAGTAATGCCTGAACAAAAAAAAAACACTGTGAGAATTATGTTAATACATAATTTAATTAATAAGCAAGATAAAATATTTATGCATTTGACTATCATAACAGTTGTACAAAATGAAATTGGAATCGAAGGATGAATAACAAATGTACATTATTAAAAAAAATTAAAACTAAAGTAGGAATGAATAATAATGGAAATATTTTTGTATAGAAAAGTGTATCTACTATTAAAAATAGAACACATAAAGGTGTATCTAAAAATTTTTTTTCATAGGAGAAAGACATCAACAGATCATTATTAGTTTAGTATAAATTTAATGTATAATAAAATTTTATAATGAGTTATATATATATATATATATATATATATATATATATATATATATATATATATATATATATGCAAAACCATAAAACAATACAATACTAGATTAAATTTTAAAAATTTTACCAAAATCCTTACACAACCATGGTTTCATCTACTACAAATAGACCTCAAGTGAAAATTAATCTAAAGGAATATATATATATATATATATATATATATATATATATATATATATATATATATATACAAACAAACCTTCCCATAATTCACTACAAATTCCACCTTTCCTTAATATCAAAAGAAGTCTTCATAAGATTGATAGACTCAGAATCAAGGAGTTTTATCATCAAAGTCTCCTTTATTCTTCTTTTTAACTCATTCTTTTCATAAAAAATAACCGAAGCATTGTTAAACAATATTCTATGACCTGTATTCAATTCATGAATATACAAAGCTAAGTTAAGATACCTATGTTTAACCCTACTTATATGAACCTTAACCCTTTCATTAAGGCTAAATTTACTCTGACCTACATAAAATTTACCACAACTACATGGAATTTTATAAACAATTCCAGGAATAGACCTACTATCAATAGACTGCTTTGAACCATTAAGTAATGAATTCAAATCAGAACCTTTCCTCCATGCAACCTTCATTCCACCTAACAAATGACTATTCCTATAAACCAAATTATAAATTGATGCTTTAAATGGTAAAGACATAATCATCATCCTTATCAACAAAATTCTTATCATCCAAATCATGACTATAAACATTATTATTAAATACCACTTTTTTAATAAAATCATGATTATAACCCAATTCTACATATTTAGCAGCAAATTGACTTCTTTCAATATCAGCATCATTATTAAAATTATTAAGCCTTCTATTCCGACAACAAAAATTCAACAAAGACATTTTTTTATGTATAAAAGGCTGATAACTATCAGGCCTAATCATATTTCTCAAATTTTTAGGCTTTGTTTTGTGTATTTGTATTATTAATTTGTATTATTTGTTAATTATTATTTATTTGTTTGTATTTGTATAGTTATTAATTTTCTTTCAGTATGTGGCAGGTTTTGTATGATAATTTTTCTTGTGTAGAAATTTTAGAAATAAAAAAGTTGATTAATATGTCTAATAGATTTAAATCTTTAAAAGCTCAGGTTAATTTTCTTAAGTCTTGTAGGTTTTGCAATGTGTTTCCTAATTCGTGTAATATTAAATTGGATAGGAAACTGATTTTATTTTCTAATTGCGATTTTATTCTAAATTTTAAAAGATTTATTCTTAAACAATTTATTATGCAGATTATGAGTAGTTTATCTAAATTAATTGATAGTTATAAAATGTTTAGAAGAAAGTTGGATTTTAGAAGGAATTTTAATTATTCTGTTTTAAATTCTTTTTTAAAGTGGTTTAGGAGTAAGTGTGACATCACTTATAATAATAAGTATTTCAAGAAATTTAAATGGTTGATTGGAAAGGCTGAAAATAAAAGTTTTGTGAAAGGAAAAGAGTTTAGATTTGGGTTTTATAAAAATAGGCCTGATGCTTCATCTGTTTTAAATTTGTCAAATTATGTTTTGAATGTATCTGATTTGGCTATTTTAGCTAAGGGTCCTGGCTTTGTTCCATTTGCTAATAAAAATTTAGTTTTTGATTTTGTTTCTGCCATTGAAAGTAATAGTAATATTTCTGATAAAAATAAAATGTCTTTACAGGTTATTTTGAATAGTCAATTACTTAAAAGAGAAAAATTTGTTTTTGCCTCTAAGGAAATTAGTTTTGTTAAAAAAAGATTGAAAGCCAATGATGTAGTTTTGTTACAAGAAGATAAAGGTGGCCGGTTTGTATTGTTAAATAATATTGATTTTAAAAGTAAAGTTTCTTTAGAATTAAATAATGGAAAATATGCTATTTTAGATTCTGATCCTGGTAAAAAAATAAAATCTAAATTAATTAAGATTATGAAAGTTATGGAAAATAAAAAGATTTTTGATAGAGCTACTTATTTAAATTGTTACCCTAGTGATTTTGTGGCTCCAAAGGTTTTCTTTAATTTGAAGTCTCATAAAGATAATTTTCCTTTGAGATATATTTTTGATTTTACAGGAGGAATTGTTGATAAAATATCAAAATTTATTATAAGATATTTTAAGGATTATATAAAATTGGGTCAATTTCGTGTTTCTTCTTCTTTTGAGTCTTTTAAGAAAATAAATGTTTTTGATTTGGATGATGATTGTGTTTTTGGTAGTCTAGACATTGAAAATATGTATCAATCGGTTAATAGATTAAAAAGTATTGATGTTTTTCTTTCAATTTAAAAAAAAAAAATAGAATGTTTTTCTGCAGATAAGATTAAGGTTTTTCATGATTTGCTTTTGCTGTTAGAGGATTCAATGTATTTTATGTCTAATGATGTGTTTTATAAGATTAGAGAAGGTTGGGTTATTGGTTATGTCATTCCTCCATTGATGTGTGCTGTCCATATTGATTATTTGGAGTGTAGTATTATTATTATGTTTTCATGTTCTATTAAATTATTTGTTAGGTATGTTGATGATTGTTTGTTTGTTATTCAGAAAGAGAATTTAGAAGAGTTTATGTGCATTGAATGGTTTTGATTCTAGTATTAGGTTTACAATTGAGGGGGGTGGTTTTGATTTTGTAAAATTAAAGTTTTTAGGTTTAAATGTTGAGAAGGTTAATGATGTTTTGTTTTGTAGTCATTTTATAAAACCTAAAAATTTGAGAAATATGATTAGGCCTGATAGTTATCAGCCTTTTATACATAAAAAAATGTCTTTGTTGATTTTTTGTTGTCGGAATAGAGGCTTAATAATTTTAATAATGATGCTGATATTCAAAGAAGTCAATTTGCTGCTGAATATGTAGAATTGGGTTATAATCATGATTTTATTAAAAAAGTGGTATTTAATAATAATGTTTATAGTCGTGATTTGGATGATAAGAATTTTGTTGGTAAGGATGATGATTATATGTCTTTACCATTTAAAGCATCAATTTATAATTTGGTTTATAGGAATAGTCATTTGTTAGGTGGAATGAAGGTTGCATGGAGGAAAGGTTCTGATTTGAATTCATTACTTAATGGTTCAAAGCAGTCTATTGATAGTAGGTCTATTCCTGGTATTGTTTATAAAATTCCATGTAGTTGTGGTAAATTTTATGTAGGTCAGAGTAAATTTAGCCTTAATGAAAGGGTTAAGGTTCATATAAGTAGGGTTAAACATAGGTATCTTAACTCAGCTTTATATATTCATGAATTGAATACAGGTCATAGAATATTGTTTAACAATGCTTCAGTTATTTTTTATGAAAAGAATGAGTTAAAAAGAAGAATAAAGGAGACTTTGATGATAAAACTCCTTGATTCTGAGGCTATCAATCTTATGAAGACTTCTTTTGATATTAAGGGAAGGTGGAATTTGTAGTGAATTATGGGAAGGTTTGTTTGTATCGGAATAGCATATCTAAAGGAATATATATATATATATATATATATGTTTTCCTTTAGATTGATTTTCACTTGAGAAGGTCTATTTGTAGTAGGTGAAACCATGGTTGTGTAAGGATTTTGGTAAAATTTTTAAAATTTAATCTAGTATTATATTGTTTTATGGTTTTGCATTTTTATTTTTGCTAGTATAGTGTTAGACAGTTTTGGTTTTTATATATATATATTATATATATATATATGGTAAATGAAGGATTAAAAGTTAAAAGAATATATGGATGTAATACAAGGCAAAGGTAAAAGGAAATATTAAATGAAGATTCTATTTATACTTGTAATAAATCATAACAGTTTGTTCGGAAAATGAAAAAAAATATTAAAATTCTCAATAAAAAAAAAGAAAAAAACCCAGAGATATTGTTAATAATCTGTTTACATTGAAATTGTATAATTTTGTGATATTCTTATGAGATCAAAGAAAGCATAATTGGGAGAAATGTTGATGCTATAATGAGTTTGAAGTGTTTAGAACGATTGGAATACCATTAAAAAATTAATGTTTGTTTTTTATAACTAATTTTTTTTTAAAAAAAATCTTTAACATAGTGTTTATATATAGCTTAATTTCATACTTTAAAATAATAGTTATCAATACGGGGGAGATAATCAATAGATAAATAAATTAATAACTAATTTGATTTGTTTATCTATGGAATTAATTGTTTAATTAAAATTTTTATTTTATTAAATATTGTTAGATAATTAAAAAAAATGTATGTGAACAATGAACTAGTGAAATATAC
The DNA here is from genome assembly GCA_028023455.1 of Epiperipatus broadwayi. Classification (NCBI taxonomy): domain Eukaryota; kingdom Metazoa; phylum Onychophora; class Udeonychophora; order Euonychophora; family Peripatidae; genus Epiperipatus; species Epiperipatus broadwayi. The sequence goes on along the minus strand of JAQFVV010012482.1, from coordinate 2,381,433 downwards.
ACTTAAAATTAGTTACATATATGTAATATAAGAAGAAGGGATATGTTTGTATTCGAATATAATATTAAAAATGATAAATGGTATATTTTAAGTTTGATCTTATGTTTAAACTAGTAATGCTTTAATATAATTGTAATATAGTAATAGCTAATTTTAGTGTATAATTCTTTATAGGCTATTATTTTCAAGAAATGTATGAAATGAATATAGCTTAAAAATAGGAAGTTAATACCTGAGTTATTAGATAAAATGAAGATAAAGATTTTTTAAAAATTTAGGATGCACCAATGTGTGATCTATCAACATTTAGCTTAATATCATAAATTGTTAATGGAAATTAGTCCAGGAAGAGATAAGTTTTCATATTTGATAGTGTATTAGATAAAAGTTTTATTTGTTATATTTTATTATGGGTTTGTTAATAAGATCATAAGAAAATTAAATGTTATATCAGAAAACAAATTAATGAATTCATAAGTATCTTATTAATGTCTTCAAAATCTAAACAAAATAAAATGCCAAAATTGACAACACAATAAGCAGCTAACTAATTGGCATAAATAAAAATACTCTCCTCATTACTATCAACTGCATTTAGCTCTCAGATCCAAGGCTCTTTACTGATGAAAGCCACAAGTCAGAAACTAGTCTGGGGATATTGGATGAGTAGGCACTAGATGGGGATTTTGTGCAAAAGTTCTCTGGCATCCATTGATTACTTTAACTTGCTGTGTGTGGCAATATGTATAGTGAGTTTTGCCTGTTTTAACAACAGTTATACACAAGCATAAGAAGTGGTGGGCATGTGATGTTTATTTCTTAACCATTTAGGGTGATTTAATATTTGTATATTTATTTCAGTATAGTGTTATGCATGGAGATTATATATATATATATATATATATATATATATATATATATATTGTGTTATTGCCCAAGATTAATGAATTTTAAAGTTAACATATTATGTATTAATTAAAGACATTCATTTTTTATATATATAAATTGTCTTCTTAATTTTTATTTTATTGATTTTTCTCTGTATAAAGAATCTTAATATTTTTAAGATTAAAATTGAAAATGGACTTACATATTTTTGATCACTACTACTTGTATTTGTTATATGTATATTGTACTGGGTTCCAATATGTGTCCTCGATCACTGGTCTCTTAGGCAGAGAAGAACATACTCAAAGTGTATGTATGCCCAAATGATAGCTATAAAATATATAACTAGCATTACATTTCCAGGACATAACTTCTTCTCAACTGTTGAGTTCAACACCACATTCAAAGCACTTTTTTGTTTGTGTATAAACATGGGTGCCAGCTATCTATTCAAGAAGAATAAATAATGCATTTTGAGCAATGGCCACTAACTCAATGCCCAAGCATCCATGACTAGCTCAGCTGTTGGTAATCACTAACAGATTATACATAATTAATGGTGAAGAATTAATAAAAGAATTGGTAGAAGGAATTGATAAAAAGAATTGACCGACAAATTAAGTTTAATTTTAAAGACAATTTACTAACTAACATTAATTTACTAAATTTAAACACCTTTATAATTTTTTAACTAATATAACACACACACATTTTAAATTAACATTTCTAAACTAGTTTAAATATTCTTGTATATTTTAATAATAGAACACTGGTATTTATCTAATTTAACTAATAACACTGATATAATGATCATGCACATATTAACTCATACACTCACATATATAATAATAAAGTATTACATAGCATTTGAAACTTAAACACACATATCAATAGTTCATTTTATGTATGATATAGAGTTCATATAATTAGACTCTGTAGGATTTACGAATTACAGTGATGGATACTATATATAAATGAGAACAATAAAATGTTTTACCTAGGATTTTTGGAATGTGGATATTGCTTGTTGTTGGCTGCTTCTGACGGAGTATATGTAACCGGTTAGATTTGATGTTTCATGAGGAGATTTGATACTAATCCGTTGGTTTTATTCTTGGAGACAGTTGAACATTGGTTAAGGATTTCTGAGCTGTTATGCAGACATTACTTCATGAGCAGGTTTTGATGATCTTGTTGGACTAAAGGGCTGAAGTAAAACGTATATTCCCAAAAGCTGCTCAACACCACATTTCTGTTTCTGGATACATAATATAAACTGCACTGTTATCTGAACTGAAACAAGACTGTCATTGGAAACTAGGCTAGACTGATGTCCGATAAAAATCTGACTATTTATATGTGCAAAGTGTTTTTGTTTTAATATCCTCCGGCTATATGTGTTGTCGAAATTCCTAATCCTTTGACGTGTTTTTGAAGATTGTTTAATTGGTAGTAGCTTTCATAAACATGTTGTTTTTATTTCATTAATTAGTAGCCCACCACTGGTGTCATTTTTTAAAAATATTATTTAACTTAATAGCCATCACTGTGTTTTCCAAGCATAATTTTTTTCTAACTTTCATTTATATATATTTTTTAATATTATTCTAACATGCATACATTTATTTACACTCGCATGCACATATATAATTTATTATAATAAGCTCAAATGAAAAGAGATTTATATATTTTTAAACTTTAAATTATTTATTTTTACAAATACTGATTAAAGAAAACTTTACTTCCTTTTATAAAACTTTTAGTTTAACTTTCTAAAAATAACCCCTTCCCACTTTTAATTAATTATTTTCCAACTTTTATTTCAAACTCTTTTACGAAAGATTTTTATTTTAATAATTTTTTTAGATAAAATTATATGTGCCAATATCAATATTGGTACATTACACTGCCCTTTCTTTGACAGTAAAATGCATCTATTTTTGACCATTTTATCTCTGAGAACTTTAATTCTTAATTTATTTATTTGTTTCTAAGTTTGCTTTTTGATATCTTTTACTTTCCATACTAAGGGCATTTTCCAATGATACTTTTCTTCTTTTTATGCTGGCAACATTGTTTACAATGTTCTGAGTCCTGGATAGTGACCACGAGGACAAACTAATTTTGTGGCACAGGGATCTTTTATAAACGAAACTTCGGCTGCCGATTCTCTTGATTGGACTTTGACTAATAAGAGGTTGCTGCAAATGGCAGGAATTTTCAACTGTCCATTTTCGAACTTACGCTTTGGAAAATGATTGCCGATTCTCTTGATCAGACTTTGACTAAGAAGAGGTTGCTGCGAATGGCAGGAATTTTTAACTGTCCATTTCTCATTCTTCTTGTTTATTTACTTTACTATTCCACCATTTACTAACTTTTAAACTATGTCAGGTGTTTCTTTCTTCATACTAACTCTATAATATAAACTAACATTCCTCTCTTATCTATCCTGCTTTTATAATTTATTACTTTATCTTTTTCTCTTTCTGTTTTATTTTCAACTTTGTAAATTAGAAAACCTTGATACCTAGTACAACTCCATATTACTTCAATATTAAACTATTTTTTCTACACTTTCTTTTTGTTTTAAGTCTCCATCTAAAACAAATACAAACATTTACTTTAACCTTTTCATTTTTATTTTCTATCTTGATTAATTTTATTTCCAAACTATTATGCTTAACGCTATCTTCTGCCTTTTGATCTACATACATTTATACTTTATCTGTGTCAATGCTATCTGATTTTAATTCAATTTCTATCTCTTTGATCACCTCAACTTCCTTTTCATCTTTCTGACTTTCTTTAACTAAATCTACTTTTATAATTTCTTGGTTCTTCTCTACCTTTCCTGTAATTTCACATCTTATTTCCTTCATTTCTGTAATCATTTCTATTTTGACTTGATTAATTTCTTTCATCAATTCTGCTTTGAGTTCTAACTGGCTTTGTTTGATTTCTCATATTTCTGCTTTGAATTCTTACTGACTTTGTTCAAATTTCTGCATCATATTCATCATCATTCGAATCTCAGATACTTCTTTCTCTTTTTCCACTAACTGCGGATTTTAAAAATATATTGTGCTTTCTACTGGCTCCATTTCTTTATTCATAGTTACACTATTACTTTTTATTTTTTTTAAATTATTCTTTGCATTAACAAATCAAAAATTATTATTGTTTATTTATTTTTCTTACTAAAATGGAAATATACCCTGACTCCACCCCCTTTGTCCACTTTTCTCTACCCAATCCTAATGCTTTAGCTCCACCCAAATACCCAATTGCCTCTGATTTAACATAATGACTTATTTTAGATAATGTAAATAGCATAAATATCTTTTTATTTAAAGAAAAAAAAGTTTTCAGTCAATTCTTTTTTTAAAATTAAAACATTTTAACATACATAATTTAGCTTTTGTATAAAAATTTTTTGAACAAGAAACAAAGTATTTACTTACTATTGTTTCTTAGGTTAAGCTCCATGTTGGGTGCCATTTGTACCGGGTTTGAATATGCATCCTCGAACACCAGTCTCTTAGGTGGAGAACATTTCTCTGAGAGTATGTATTCCCAAATGATAGCTATAAAATATATAACTAGTGTTATATTTCCAGGACATAACTTCTTCTCGACTGTTGAGTTCAACACCACATTCAAAGTACTTTTTAGTTTGTGTATAAATACGGGTGCCAGCTATCTATTCAAGAATGAATAAATAACACACTTTGAACAATGGACATTAACTCAATGCCCAAGCATCCATGACTAGCTCAGCTGTTGGTAATCACTAACAGATTATACATAATTAATGGTGGAGAATTAATAAAAGAATTGGTAGAAGGAATTGATAAAAATAATTGACTGACAAATAAAGTTTAATTTTAAAGACAATTTATTAACTAACATTAATTTACTAAATTTAAACATCTTTATAATTTTTTAACTAATATAACAAATGCACATTTTAAATTAACATTTCTAAACTAGTTTAACTATTCTTGTATATTTTAATAATAGAACACTGGTATTTATCTAATTTAACTAATAACACTGATATAATGATCACACCCATATCTCATACACTCACATATATAATAATAAAGTATTACATAGCATTTGAAACTTAAACACACATATCAATAGTTCATTTTATGTATGATATAGAGTTCATATAATTAGACTCTGTAGGATTTACGAATTACAGCGGTGGCTACTATATATAAATGAAAACAATAAAATGTTTTACCTAGGATTATTGGAATGTGGATATTGCTTGTTGTTGGCATCTTCTGATGGAGTATATGTAACCGGTTAGATTTGATGTTTCATGAGGAGATTTGATGCTAATCCATTGGTTTTATTCTTGGAGACAGTTGAAATTGGCAGAGGATTTCTGAGCTGTTATGCAGACATTATTTCATGGGCAGGTTTTGATGATCTTGTTAGACTAAAGGGCTGAAGTAAAGTGTATATTTCCAAAAGCTGCTCAACACTGTATTTCTGTTTCTGGATACATAATATAAACTGCACTGTTATTTGAACTGAAACAGGACTGTCACTGGAAACTAGGCTGAACTGACGTCTGATAAAAATCTAGCTATTTATATATGCAAAGTGTTTTTGTTTTAATATCCTCTGGTAATATGTGTTGTCGAAATTGCTAATCCTTTGATAACGTGTTTTTGAAGATTGTTTAATTGGTAGTAGCTTTCATAAACATGTTGTTTTATATCTTTAATTAGTAGCCCACTGCTGGTGTGGTTTTCTTAAATCATTATTTAACTTAATAGCCATCACTGTATTTTCCAAATATAATTTCTTTCTAACTTTCATTTATATATATTTTTTAATATTATTTTAACACGCATACATTTATTTACACTCGCACGCACATATATAATTTATTATAATAAGCTCAAATGAAAAGAGATTTATATTTTTTTAAACTTTAAATTATTTATTTTTACGAATACTAATTAAGGAAAACTTTACTTCTTTTTATAAAACTTTTAGTTTAACTTTCTAAAGAAAACCCCTTCCCACTTTTAATCAATTATTTTCCAACTTTTATTTCAAACTCTTTTACGAAATATTTTTATTTTAATAATTTTTTATATAAAATTATACATGCCAATATCAATATTGGTACAGTATATAACAGTGAATATACTTTTTATCTTTACTCAAGGCTACATCTCTAAAGACCTTTGTGTGAAACTTTGTACTTATATACAATTTGATATATACAGTATTATTATTTTTTGTTTTGTAGATATATTTTTTTAAATTATTAGGCAAAACACAAGCCTGGATTAACCATTAATAAATATTCTAGTTTATATATACTTTTTTTGACGTAACTATTATCTACATATTTGGGTGGAAGTTACTAATATATTACATATTGTCTATCATGCTAATTTTTTTTTTTTATAAATTGTTATGTATTTGTATAAAATAAAATAGTTTGATCAATTTAAAATATATGGGATATTTATTTTTATCATTAACTTTCAATCCCTTTAAATTATTAGAAGTACTTTTGAAGTTTATTATAATTATTTGTGAAATGTAATACCATTTTTATATTTTAACAGCAGAAAGTCTTCAATTTTTAAAAATTATTTTGATGAATAAAACATAAATATGAGAGCATACCTAAAATAATTAGAATTTTGTAATAAAAAAGTTGTGTCTTTACTTCTTTAAAGTACTCTCTATTTGATTTGGTGCACTGAAAATGAGTTTTCTACTTTTTGAAATAATTCCAAACCTCTTGCAAAGTGATTTTTTTTAGTGCTTATGTAATTTTTTTCTTCACCAGTTTCAAGTTTGCATAACATTTTTGAGACATTTTTTCATTCAGGGAATCAAAATGAGATTGCATGAAGTAAGATTAGGTGAATACAGCTGTTGGATAAACTGTCATATTGTTTTTAAATAAAAATTGTATCACTCTCAAGGCTTGGTTGCTGGTGTGTTGTTATGGTGTAGCTTGCACTTTCCATTCTGCCACAAAATAAGAAATTTTCAATTTACTACATCATATAAACTTTTCAGAGCTGTATGTAAAATGTCTGATTGTTATAAATGATTTATGAGTGAACAACACCATTTGTATTCCCCAAAACTGCATCATTTTGACACCAGACTTGACACATCACACTTTTTGAGGACTTTTTGAATTTGACACTTTCATTGAACCATTTGAAAATGTATGATTTCCCCAGAGCAGCTTGCTTAGAAGCTATTTCAAAATTTACAACTATTTTTCTTTTCCCTGACAAAAAAAAAAAAAAAACAACAGAATTTCTTGTCATTAGAACTTTTGAGCTATTACAAAATCTGGCACATAAGTGAAATGCACTTAACAAAAACATTTACTACAATTTCACTTGATGATAACAATTATCAAAATATGAATGTAATAGGGTCCTCACAAGATTCACCTTAGCAGCAAAATAATGTACTATAACATGCTCAACCTCCAGAGAATGATTCCAGTTATTTGTAGGCATCTCTCCTCCCCATATAATTTAATATTCTTGAAAAAGCATTAATCTGCTTTATTTTTCCACACTATTTTTAAAAATACAACATGTTTTCTTATACAAATACATGATATTAATATAATGTAATATTTGCGATGATTCAATAATATAACAATATGTTTTCTTCAATCAGTGGTTATGAATATTCTACAATTTAATAAAAAATAAGCAATACATTTAAACATTAGTTATAAAAGCATTATATTTTCTGAAAAAAAAGTTATATTAGATGTCTGTAATGTTCATGATTAAAACAATTACTGTTGGCTTTAGAATTTAAAATAAAATAAAGAGATCAGAAGGCCAGTATAATAATACAACTAATAAAAATAATTTTCCACAACAAGTCCTATGTTTTTAGTTAAAAAACATTAATAGTGTTATAATGAAATGATGAAAGAATATGGAATTTATAATGCATATCCAAATATTTGTATACTTTTGTTAATTAATAAAGAATTAAGAAACAATGGCAGTTGTTATCCTTTAAAAACACATCAGCTTAGTAACTTGTTATCTATTTATTTAATTATTTTTTAAACCTAGATATAATAATGCATTTATATATTGTCAATTACATAGATTTATAGTGATTATGCCTGCAGTTGAACAAGTTGCAAGTGATATATTTCCATGTTTTTTGTCAAATCATTTACCAGCAGTATTTTATCTCTCCATAATAAGACCTCAAGTTATGAATTCTTCATCTAATATGGAGATTATAAAATTTATACCAAGGTAAGTATTAAAAATTATATATTTGTTATCCCTAAAAAGTTTTCATTTTATATAATAAGTAGAATTAAAAATAGGTATATAACTCAACTGTATGGCAATGTACAGAATATCTTTTAGGAAAAGTCAATTGTTCCTGAGGCATACAAAATTCCAAAAGGTGTTAAGGCTTGGTGGAAATATATAAATAGGCTATATTTTAAGTGGGAAGATATACTCCATCTTGCTTTTGAAGAGCTGTTGCTATCAAAGCTAAAATTGTTAATTAAGGTACACACACACATAATTTAATATTAGTATTTAGTCTTTTCCTGAAAGTTTGTGATGGTGGTATTTAAATAATCCAAGTACTGTACATTATATTTAAATAAAGTCTAATTTTTCTAAAGATATTCAACACTTATATATATACAGTAATATAGATTCAGTAATTACTGTATATATATTTTAAGTTTATATATTCTATATTAAAAATAATGAGTGCAGCACTAACATTGTGTTTTATGAATAAAATATTGTATGTGCTGTACAATTATAGCAAAGTCATTACCTGTATACAGTTTGGGTAAAATGAATTTAAATTACCTATACTCTGATGTCATCAGTGATGCAAAATTCAAGATTGCTGTCAAAAAAATTTTTTTCAAAATTTTTCCCGATCGTTATAGTGAATAATCGATTGTAAATTGAAGTAGTGGGTACAAATTGATGATGATCGCTATTGTGAAATATCGCTAAACAGCCAATCGTTAAGTGGGGGTAAAGGTGTACTATTTTAGTATAATTTAATGCATTGCTCATCTTAATCAGAAGCATAGAGGTCAATGGCTTCAGTAATGACTTAATTAGCATTAGTCATTTCCAAAATTTGAAAGATTTGTAATCCATTATTGTGACTTACAATTTGATTAATCTGAGTTGATATCATTGTAATTGCCTAATAAGTGATATTTGTACCCTCATTAATTTTTTTAATATCATAGAATTAAATGTAGTTGTTTCAGACATCTGTTATAATATGAAATAAGACAGATTCTACAAAATCTTTTAAGAAAGCTTTATTTATAAAAGGAAGTATATCATGACTCAGTTATTGTGTTTATACTATAGAATAATCATTCAGTATATTTATATAAAAATCTATATTTCAATGTTTTAATCATATGATGATTTTTTTTCGAATACAGAAAGCTTTCCCTTATTTAATTCTGCTTCCAAATTATTTACTGTCAAATTTTACTAATCTTTATAATTTTGAGGTGGCTGAAGTGTTAAATAAAGTTAGAGACTCATCTGGTTAGTTGATATGAATGACAAATATTCATAGATAACGCTTTTGTTATATCATTATAACAAGAGTCATTGCAAAAGATGCTTTACAAAAAGTAATTATAATATATGTTGAGTTAATTTTAGGTGTACCCTAATCAGAGGCACTCCAAATACCAAAGTTTCCATTATTGTGGACACTCATAAAATTACTCCTATTTTCATGCCAAGATAATAACTTAAGCTTCTGATTGCACATATAGATTTGTTAAAAATGTATTACCATTTAATTTTTCATGACATAATTATAACCAATTTATAATTTATGTATTTTGTCGAATGTTTAGCCAATATTGCTACTAAATGAGTGGGTGCATATTTTTACTACTATCTGTTAATGCCATTCCAAAATTATTTATATTCAATGAGTAAAGTTGCCAATTTTAGCATCAAGCAATATATGCTTGCTTGAATATATATATATATATATATATATATTGCTTGAATATATATATATATATATATATAATCACTAGATGCAGCTTACCAATCGGCCCCAAAGAAGCTTTGTTTACATAAATGTTGAAAGAGATAGAATTCAAGATCTCTCTCATTATCCCCACCTCCAAACCAGCTGGTTTCAAGCTTATTGGATCACGTCTGTGAAGGGCTGGGAGACTAAAAGCAAGACCTAAAATACCAACTCTAATGTCAGCACTTATCAAACATGTTTCTATTAATTTGAAAGCATGAATTTATTAGACACATAAATGTCTTCAAACTCAGCCAAACAAAAGAAATATGGGTCTAAAATCAGTTCAGTTTCACCATATAGTAAAAGTCTCTGCAATATATAGCATTGCAAAAACCTTTAAAGGTACATTTATGATAATCAAAACAAGTTATAAATATTGTAATTTGCCTTTAAGCATGGATTTTATGATCACTAGATGGAGCTTACCAATCAGATCCAAACAAGCTTTGTTTACATAAATTCTGAAAGAGATAGAATTCAAAATTCCTATCATTGTTTAATAAGTGCTGACTTTAGAGTTGGTATTTTAGGTCTAGTTTCTAGTCTCCCAGCCCTTCGCTGATGTGAGCCAATAAGCTCAAAGCCAACTGGTCTGGAAATGGGTGACAACAATAAAGATTTTGAATTATATCTCTTTCAGCATTTATGTAAACAAAGCTTGTTTGGAGCTGATTGGTAAGCTCCATCTAGTGATCATAAAATGCAAGCTTAAAGTAAGTTACAAAATTTACAACTTGTTCTGATAATCATATATATATGTGTGTGTGTGTGTGTATGTGTGTGTGTGTGTGTGTGTAAAATAAATAAAATGTCCATTAATTAAAAAACAAAATTGTAATTTTAATTGAAATAATAAATTTAATGGTTTACAAACTATTACAAATAATCTTTAAATCTGCAGAAGTACTTTCGGTTAATTTCTTAAACCTGCCTCAACTGCCATTAGATTCAAAAACAAAATCAGAAGCAAACATCCTCAATTCAAATTTTACGAATCTTGTATTTTAATGTTAGCAGTTTGTCAATTTATTAAATGTGTTTTATTCCTGTTTATAAAAATTGACTCTTTAATTTTTTTATTATTATGATTTCTCTCATCATGAAAAATTTTCACATTTTCAAAATCAAATTTAAATTTATATTTACATGTTTTTTCATAATAAAAGAAAACTGGAGGAGATATTAAATTACCATTATTTTTATTTTTTACACACTTATATTACAATTCATGATCCTTTAATCTTTTCTCAATACTGCACCTAGATTCACCTATATATGATAGCATACAATCACAAAAAAATTGATATATGACATTACTTTTCTGCTTGATAGGTATGACATCCTTAGAAATATTGACTAATTTATTAATATTGTTTGGAAAGTAGAATGAAACATTAAACACATTCTTATATAAATCCTTAAAAAATTTCACTTGTGGATTTGAAATAAATGAAATAGATATCCATTGTTTACTATTAATCTTCATTTGATTTAAATTATTATAACTTTTTTTAAATTGACATAAAGTATTGTTTATTTGTTCCATTTTATAACCAACATCACGCAATTCCTTGGCAAATATTTCATTATTTTTCAGTTTATCACTTTGGTAACGACATAATTTTTCATTCCAAAACAAAAAAGATTTAAAACTTGCCCTCTTATGCATCATTGGTACTTTTGATTTACAATTTATATATCCTCTTTTTTGCAGTGGCTTAATTATTAGTTTATAATTTAATATACTGTTATCTCTTTTAATATATTTAATACATTGTTATCTTGTTTCATACTGTGTTCCAAACAACATTAATAAATTAGTCAATAATTCTAAGGATGTCATACGTGTCAAGTAGAAAAGTAATGTCATATATAATTTTTTTGTAATTGTATGCTATCATATATAGGTGAATCTAGGTGCAGTATTGAGAAGAGATTAAAGGAGCATGAATTATTATATAAGCATGTAAAAAGTAAAAATAATGGTGATTTCATATCTCATTCAGTTTTCTTTGATCACGAAAAAACATGTAAATATAAATTTAAATTTGATTTTGAAAATGTGAAAATTCTTCATGAAGAGAATTCATAATAAAAGAAAAATTAAAGAGGCAATTTTTATAAACATGAATAAAATAGATTTAATAAATCAACAAGCTGCTAACATTAAAATATGAGATTCATGGAATTTGAATTGATGATGTTTGCTTCTGCTTTTGTTTTTGAATTTAATGGCAGTTGAGACAGGTTTAAGAAATAAACCGAAAGTACTTCTGCAGATTTAAGGATTGTTTGTAATAATTTGTAAACTATTAAATTTATTATTTCAATTATAATATATATATATATATATATATATATATATATATATATATATATATATATATATATATATATTCCTCTTGGAAAACTTACAGGAACTGATCAAGGCATATTCGTAATGTCTACACCATACATTCTTGTTGTTGCAGATATATATGATTATTCATATAGTATATGCACATGGATGGGCTGCTCACCAACATGGATTATCCAGCATTGTGAGTATATTGACTTTTTACCCCTGAGCTTAAGATCAATAAACACTCATAGACCTTCTTCTCAATTGCCTGATAAGTGTGGGAATAATTATTTTTAATAGATATATACAATTATGACAGACAAAAATAAATCAGGACCCTTATTTCCAGGAGGCTGTAAAATCACCAGCTAAGGAAATGGTTGGTGGCTGAAGATGGAGGGTGCTAAGAATCCTGATTGTGGATCCTAGATGCCATTTGATGATAACTTTATATTTAGGTATGTACAACTGCAGATCACTTTCAAGTGAAGAAAGATGGCAAGAATTGGAAGAACTATCTGATATTAAATGAGACATTATTGGACTTTGTGAAGTTAAAAGAAAAGGTGAAGAAACAATTGATTTACAAAGTGGAAATGTACTCTACTGCAAAGGCAAAGATATTAAAAGAACAAGTGAAGTAGGATTCATTATAAATTAAATTGGGATGAACAACATTGTGGAGGTTTGTGATGTATCACACAGAGTGGCAAGATTAGTTATTGAACTTAATAGTAAATACCAAATGCAGATAATTCAGGTTTATATCCCAATAAGTTCTCATAGTGATGATGTAATAGAAGATTTTTATATGGATGTACAAAAGCCTTGATCCGAGTAAACAACATTTTAAAATTGTTATGGAAGACTTTAATGCTAAAATTTGTAAACAAATGAAAGATGAAAATGCTGTAGGTAAATTTGATTATGGTAATAAAAATGAGAAAAAAACATAGACTTGTGGAGTTTGTAGTAGAAAAAAAACCCATTATATTATGTATTTTTTTGAAAAAAATGTTAAAAGAGAAAAGAACATGAAATCATCCAAATCAAGGTAGAGCAGAATTGGATTATATTTTAACAAATATAAAATACATATTTTTAGATTATAATGTTCTTAATAAATTCAATACAGGAAGTGATCATAAATTATTAAGATGCACGATGCTTGTTAATATGAAACTAGAGAGACAAAAATTATTAAGAAAAACAATATTTACAATTGATATTCCTAATCTTCAGAAACATTATAATAAATTTAAAGTAGAACTTGCAAATCAATTTTCAATATTAGTAGACGTTGAACATGATTCAGATTTGAATAAAATGAATAAGAAAATAAAATACACTTTTAAAAACTTCAACAAAGATAATTTGTAGAGTAAAGTATTAATTGACCAATAACACTTCTACTGAGACTAAAGAACTCATGAAGAAGAGAAGGAACATGAAGATATATAAAAATGATGCATTAAAATATTTTGATTTTGTAAAATGGTATGAAAATCTGTTCATAATGATATAAAAAGTATAATTGTGAACTACCAAGAAAGGCTGTATAAGAGAATAAAAGTCTCTTGAGTGTAAAATATTAGTAGAAAACATATATCTGCAATAAGAAAAAAATATGGAACTATTACTAAAAACAAAATGATATTATGAAATGGATAGAAGACTTCTATCAAGAATTATATAGTAATAAAGAACAAGTTACTCCTACAACATTTATATCTTATCAATTGCCCTGGTGTGACATGCATTTAAATTTATGAAGTGGAAATCTCTAGGTTGTGATCGTATTATAATCGATATATTAAAAGAAGCAGGTAACAAAATAAAAAACAAGTTCAGAAATATTATATATCAAAGGTCTAAATGTTATTCTTCTCCTTCACTTTCTTTGCGTATCTTCATATAATCATATATATATATATATATATATATATTGCTTATAACACTCTATATATATATATATATTGCTTATAACACTCTATTTATATACACATTATTGCAACAAATTTTCTTAAAAACTTCTTTATTTTCTTACAGTTTTGACTGTCCAGCAGTCTTTATCAGAGCTCTATCTTTTTCACTGGCAGTGAAGAAGATAGAACTCTGATGAAGACTGCTGGATAGTGGAAACTGTAAGAAAATAAAGAAGTTTTTAAGAAAATTTGTTGCATTAACGTGTATATGAATAGAGTGTTATAAGCAATATAAAGGTCTAAATGATAAAGATGTATCAGATAATTGGAAAAATGCAGTATTAATATGAATATTTAAAAAAATTGATAAAGAAGATATTAGAAATTAGATACCTATCATTTTTATCAGCTTTATACAAACTTTTTACCAAGATAACAACAACTCATCTACAGAGAACATTGAATTTTAGCCAACCAAAAGAACAAGCTGGATTTAAAAATGGGTTTAATACAGTAGATCATATCCAAGTATTTAAAGAAGCTATAGAAAGGAGCAATGAATATGAATTGCCATTATGCTTTGGATTTTCAGATTATGAAATGACACTTGATTCTACAAATATTTCCTTAGTGATTAAAGCAATGGACCATCAAGGTATAGACCTGGATATTGTCATATTCTAAAGAATATTTATAAATATACAATAGCAACAATTAAATTACATAATCATACTAGGAAGGTTAACATTGAGAAGGGTGTAAGACAATGTGACTCCATATCTCCAAAACATTTTACAACAGTGTGACAAATATTTTCCGGATTAAAATGAAAACTAAAATAGTAACAATAAATGGAGATTATTTAAGTAATGTATTTTTGCAGATTATGTAGTTGCTTTTGCAAATAAAGCTTTAGAACTTCAGGAAATGTTGCAAGAGCTATAAAATGAAAAGGAAATGTTAAAAAGACTTAAGTAATATCTAATGGATTTTCTCAAATTATGATAATAAAGATTGATTATGATGAGTTACAAGATGTTAACAACTACAAAAACCTTGGTCAGATTATTACTACAGATAGAAACATAATGGGTGACATTTATAAACTTAGTTGGAATGCTTAGGGTAAAAATAACTTAATACTAAAAGGAAATATGCCTATGTGTTTGAAAAGAAAGTTTTAAAAAAATGAATTTAACCAGTCCTTACTTATGAATCTGAGTCTTGAACACTTAATGGAAAATAAATACAAAGACTACCAAACACTGAAAGAAATATGGAGATTTACATGTTAGGAATAAAAAGAAGTTATTAAAAATGCAATATATGAGTAAGAAACAAGCAGGTGTTACTGACATCATTGAAAAAATTAAAAGAACAAAGTGTAGTTGGGCTGGACATTTTGTTAGAAGAGATGATAACAGATACACAACTGAAATCTTAAACCGGATTCCAAGAGATTGTAAAAGACACAGAAAGAGACATGATGTGGACAAGAGAGACTTGAGATTGGAGAAGATGGATTGAACTTAGAAAGACCTTCATCCTAGTAATGGATTGATATTGTTGACAATGATGAATGATATATATATATATATATATATGTATATATTCTAACCTATAAAATGAATTAATCATTATCGTGACAACATAGCCATCGATAGTCGGTCATTTCTAACCTTCCAAAATGAATTATCATCGTGGCTTTCATAGATAGCCACTGATCGTCGGTCATTTCTAACCTATAAAAACATATATAAACTTATTAACTCTAACTATATAGTAACTAATATAGTAACTAGTATTAACGAACCTAGATGTAGTTTAAGTCCAATACATCAATCGCCTCTATACTTAGACATCTCATTTTCTAACCTAATAAAGTATATTCTCAGTGATCTGCAAACTCACCAATGTGCATACTCAGCCTAGCTCAGTGGTCGGTTAGTTATAAGAAGATTCAGCTGCAGAGATATGCAGTTAAGATAAAGAAAGAAATTAAATCATAAAACAAATTATCATTAGTAAAATAAATATCTTGGGAAGATAAAAAAAACTGTCATTATTCCCTAATTAAAACTTTAGAATAAAATAACACCCTCTCTTTATCAAAACACATTCTCTGAGCTATAAGTATTTGCACTTTTAAACAATAATGATAACTCCTCATGTTCTTGTTAATGTTACCAACATGAAAAATATATCCAATATGTAAATCATTTGCCAATATGATCTGAAAATACTTTTCAGATAGCACCATTATAAGTTAAACTCTTTTAAGCCACGCCACAATTGTAATATCAATAATAATTGATCATTTCTTAATTAAAGAATAATTATAATGGCAATAATAATCTCAGGGTTTTTTGTTTAATTTAGGAAAATGCTCAACAGTACTGTGCGGTCACATATGACTGGTATTCTGGTCGGCTATAGGAAAATTTACTTTGCTTCAAAGTCAATGTGTCTTCATATCTCATATCAAATACTATATCATTTAAAGAGGTGATAATTATACTCAATAATGACATACAATTTTGAATAATACAGCCCTTTTATCCAGAATCTCAGCCCGAATAATAAAAAGACAAGGGTGCTTTTTGTGTCCCATCATCATCCATGACAACACAATAAATTAACTAAGACTCATTACTTCTAAAATTTAACTAAAATGTGAATGGAATAATGTGCAGTCAGAGTTAATGACTTGGGAATAAATTCATTTTTACACTTACAAAATATTTAGTCTGAAGTTTGAAATTCCATAAATAATTCTCATTAAAATAAAATGAAATGAAATATTCCGATCTGCTTAAATTTGTCTATCTGGTATATTAAGTTTTTGAGAGTTTGAAATGATTTCGGACTCAAGAAAAGGTTTTGCAAATATTGTGCAAACACACTTATATTTAGCATATACAAAAAAAAAATGAATTCACCACGACTATTGACAAGACTATAATTTATTACTATTACAGAACAAAAAATATACAAATTTATTAAATAATCTCACCTTGATATAAAACATAAACCAACATTAATCTGTCTATTGTTTAGGTATGGATTAAAATTATAACTTCACCTGTTTGCAATTATGCAAATTAACTAACTAAAAAGTACATCTCATTACCAATACACTAATTTATAAGTTTGGTAAACTTTCTATAACGCTTTTATTTACAGTTATTGACTAACTTTTTATAAATTTAATCAAATTAAGATTTATAATTGAACATCCTATTCTAATTATGGGCCATTTATCAGAAGTCGCATTCACCATCTTACATTTAACTTAATGTCAACTTAAGTTACGATAAATATTTTATTCATAAGTGTAATTTAAACTATGAATATTACTTAATTATTAACTAACATTAAACATTGCGTTTGAATATTCCTCCCGCAAATAAGCGTTTTAAATTACGCAATTTTAACTTACTTTCTACATTGATTTGCTTGTCAACTACTTGCAAGATTCAGCAGCACAATACAGATATTGATCTCAGTTACTAACGCACTATTGATACTAAAGTGCACCTTGAGGAACTAACACCTCCAACATAACATTTATCTTTGCTCTAACTTTTAAAACAAAGCACAATAATCAACACCTTCCATGGTGGAACTATCTTTATATTCACATGAGGAATGCAGAATAACAATGAATGTCTGGAGAGTAAACTACTACACTAAAGTATTTTGGTGGTTTCTTGCCTCTTACTTAGGCATAAAATGAACATGCACCAAGTATAATCCTCTCCTGGGATTTAAACAAATTAAGCATCCTAAATGCTATATAAACTCTTGATCGTTCTATTCATGAGAATCGATCACATGGGCTATCAAACATACCTAACATTATATCTAAAACTATTCCTCTCATGCAACAATAAAGTATTTTGGGGAGATCATTTTCATCCTAGAAAATAAAATACATTATACGTATTACATATGCTGATATTAAGCATATATCAATGCTACATTTAGGCAAGATAAGGAAAACACACTAATCATAATAAACCTATGTTACCATGTATACTTTGATCAATATCTGAAACCAATGAACATGACAACATAAAAATATGATAATTTTCATTCTAATGAAGGAACACTCAAAAGCACTAGCTAGCATACCAGTTTCCACTAAATAAAGTGGATGTGCTGTTAAAGAATAACTGTTACTAAATTACTAAATTAACATAATATGAATTCTGTTGACCCTTTAAACAAGAAATATCTTGTTATACTCTGTATTTCTTTTTAAAGTTACTTCTGATAAATTAAAATATTTATTTTACCCGTTAAATAAATATAAAATATTTTTCTTTTAAGTACCAAACATGCAAAGTTTATATCTGTCACTGCATTTAATAAATCGGATATGCTTTATAGATTTCATCTTAAATACAAACTTAACCCAAAATAATTATAATAAGACATACCTTTGTCATTACAAGATTCTTAAAATATTGTGTGACAAATATATACCAGCATATAATAATATTATATCATAAAATAATATTTTACAAATTAGTTTTCTAAAAAAAAAAAAAAAAAAAAACATTCAATAAACAAATGCATATTATCTCATTAGCAGAACTATTTTTCTGTGAGCTGTTATCCAGGTGAAGAGTTTTCATCCAGTCAATTTTTACAAAGCATTTTAAAGTAATAAACACATTTTTTTTTCTTCTTTAATGAAAAGTTTTATTTTATTTAGCAATTCTAATAATAATCAGGTAAAGAAAATTATAGCAGAACTGAAGATTAATTCTCACTTGAATTAAACTACTAAAATTTTGGGATCAAAGAGAAAAAAATGAATATTCTAACATAGATGAATATTTTACCATAGACCATAAACATACACATTTTTTTATTGACTACATGTATAATTATTAGCTAGCTTACTTATGGATGAAAATGCACACTTTTCCGAGAGATTATTATAAAAATAACTGCAGTCAATTTACATTGTATATGAAGTTTTAATAATTCCAACTGGTGTATAATACAATATATCATTTAATTTTATTATTAAGTCACTAAGAGATTTAGTTTTCATTCATAATCTAAGAATTTTATTTTCTAATAGTAATTTCCCCGTAAGAACGCACGTATATAATTTTTCCTTATATTTACTTCAAGAAAGTTTTTTTTTTTAAAAAAAATATTCAGGTGTATAGTTTAGTATTATGATGATTATTAATTATTATTATTATTATTTGTAGACAATTCTTGGTGAATAAAAACATATTTTAATGTATATAATGGTATTATTTGTAAAGGCAGACGAGATACTTAGAAATAGCACTAAAAAATTGTGTCTAGCTCATCTTCCTTTGCTTCTTAATATTTCTTTCAATTATTTTTTTTTATACCAAGAAAATATTAACAAGTGATACAAAGTTACCACATAATTATTTCCCACTTGGAAATCATTAGTTTTCCCTAATTTAGACACAATAAGATTTTTCCTGATTCTTTTAGTTAATTCTCTCATTTTAACTTTGTTGAAAACTTTAACTTTCGAGTGAAGTAATAAAT
Organism: Epiperipatus broadwayi; assembly: GCA_028023455.1. Classification (NCBI taxonomy): domain Eukaryota; kingdom Metazoa; phylum Onychophora; class Udeonychophora; order Euonychophora; family Peripatidae; genus Epiperipatus; species Epiperipatus broadwayi. The sequence goes on along the minus strand of JAQFVV010012482.1, from coordinate 2,361,636 downwards.
TTTTAAATGTAGAAAGTTTTTAAATAGACAGATGGCATAGAACAAGATATCTTGCCAAAAGATTCTGCAATGCATTATATGATTAGAGTTTTCCTTTGATTGTACATTTATTTCTGCAAAATTAAAAAAAAACTGCATTACTAAATTTCAGCACTGTTGTCTCCTTGAAATAATGATGGCAGAAGATTTCTAAAGAAATGATTTTGATTATGAAATTGGTCATTCTTTTTACTTTAGCGACCTCTTCCAGAAAGAAAATAATCATTTGATTATAACATAAACAAAAAAAAGGAAAAACTTATTACAATCATATAGTTTTCAGTATTATTTGAATGGTGTTACAAAGCAGTTTAATAAGGAAAATAATAAATACATTTACTTAACAATAATTAACTGTGATTTTAATTCTTCATAAATTATTTTCTACATATGGATTTACCAGAAGTTACTGTTTTTTATGATAAGACATTTATCTTTTCTTTTCTTCTCTACCCATCTAAAAACCAACTACTGTTTATGATATTTGTTTTGCATTCTATTAATTTGCTCTAATAAACAATATCTTCATTAAATTATTCATGTTCTTTTAAAAATATGATATTGCATTACAAAAACTATTAGTTATTCACCCAAACCATGCCTAGGTGAGTGAATAGCACACTTTATTAACCAATTATTACTATTGTTATTTTATCTTTTTATTTTTCTTAAAGAATAGCCTTGATTTCTTGCAGAAAATAATGCCAAATAAAACCAAGTACCAAAAGCACTGGGTTACAATATATATATATGCATGCCTAGTTAACATTTTATATCTGTATACATATGTTTATTGCTGTAATTATTAATATAATATTTTTAATAAAGTTTCTAAATATCTTTATGTTCTAATTACCTTTTAAGAAAGTAGGTGCCAATTATGTCAATAATGCATGTTTTATTTTCCTACAGAAGTGACAAGTTGGTAGAAGATATTTATTATCCGACTCCTGTAATGAGTCCAGTATCTTTTATAGTCGTTGTGCATACATATCAATATGAAGAAATTACAGCAGCAGAAGAATTTCGAGTAAGATAATCATTACCTTCATTAGTTTTTGTCTCAAACCATTAATCTCTTGTTCAACATATTGTAGTTTGAACTTTCTTTATATTAATAGATTTCCTTTTTTTCTATTGTGTATCATATTTCCTCACCACAGAACCTTTCGGAAATACCCTAAATAATTGGGTTTCAAAAAAGTAATATTTCAAAATCTTATTTAAAATTTTGAATTCTAAAAATATTCCCAATTTGTGGATATTGTATAAACTGCAAATAAATTTGCTATTAACTGAAAGGAAACTCTAAGTTTTATCTGATGTCTGGATATTGTATAAACTGCAAATAAAAATTTGCTATTAACTGAAAGGAAACTTTAAGTTTTATCTGATGTCTTGATGAAACCAAGAAAAGCAAATTCTTACACATTTATTTATCAAAATAATTAAAGAAAAATGAAAAATGAAACTGGACTGATAACTAACTATTTAATAGAATTCAATTAAATAAAGCAAAAGTTATTAGATTCTGTTATTTTGTGATACCCTGACTTTGAGGAAATATTTTACAAGTAGTAGGTATGATATAGAAGTGATTTTATTCCAGCAAAATCAAGAGCAAATACCATGTGTCTTATACTTGTTAAGTAGGCTATTTGAAGATGCAGAATTGCATTATGCTACCACAGAAATAAAAAAAATAGCTGTCATATGCGACTTTCAGAAATTCTTGACTATATTTATTAGAATCAAGAATAATGGTTATTACTAACCACAAAAGCCTAGAGTTTATTAACAGGACTTATCTGAACAATGAGATATTAATTAGGTGTAATTTATTTCTTCAATAATTTAATTATCAGTACAATATTGCAAAGGCCAAAATAATATCATAGCTGACATTTTAAGTAGGCAAGTAGTTTAGATTAAACTTCATCATTTAAATACATATCTTTTTTTTATCACAACTGTATTTTTTTTAAAAAAAACTAATGATTCAGTTGAGAATAATATGAAAAATTTAATAGAATTAGAAATACAGGATTCTAAATTATATATATATCCTAATATTAAATATTTAATTGATATGATAAAGTCTAAAGCAATAAACAGAATGATTGAAAATAAATTAATATTGAGATATATACTTGTTAAAAATTTGTTGCATTATAAAACTAGGGAAAACAATGATCAATCATGGAAAATTGTAATACCTTCATGTATAAGAAGTAAATTAATCTTTTACATTCATTATCTTCATGGGAATTATGAACCCAGAAAGGAAGAATATGTTATATGTAGACTATTGTACTGGCCTGGTATGTATTAAATAGACTTAAATATTGTAAATCTTGTTTAAAATCCAAGTATGCTAATTAATCATACATTGACATACTGCAATGACAATTAGTTAATCATACTAATGACATATTAGCAATAGATTATTATGGCCCATTATCATCATTTAGGAGGTTTAAATTTATATTAGTTAATAAAATGCTTTTTTTAAAGTTTCCCATAATAAAACATAACACCTGAAAGTGTGATTTGAATTTGTGTTCATTGGAAAGCCAAGGGAAAAATTGATTGAAGAATCATTAAATGGATCATATATTGTGGAAGATTAGAAACCCATATTCTAACCCATGTGAAAGTTTTATGTTGGAATTAGGAAGATTCTTTAAAGTTTGCTTGAAAATAATCACTGAAATCGGGTAAATAAATGGTTGATGGATGGTAGTTCATTAGATAAATATTGAATAAATCAACTAAATTTACCCAGTTCATTTTTATTTTGGATATTGAAAGTCTACATTAATTGAAACTATTTTCCCACTATATTACTATATTCAAAAAGGAAATTGATTGTGATAAGGATATTTTACAAGCTCAAAAAATTTAAAAGGAATAAAACAGAAAAAAAAAAACTTTACAAACTTCTAATAAATATTTAATATTCAAAACACCTGGTTATATTTTGGTAAAGACTCCTTAAGTCAATAACCCACAGAAGTACAAGGTTAAGAGATTCTTTAAAATGTATAATGTATCATTTAAAATAAAAAGAAAACTAGAAGAGAATGTGTTTCTCTTAAAAATCTTAGAAGATGAAAAAGATATCTTCAATACCTGAAGTTTGAAGCCTTTAGAACCAACAGTTAAAACATAAAAATAATAATAATAAAATGTAATAAAATTATTTTGGAATTCATAAGTATTAAAGTAAATAATAATAAGCATCAGTATAATAATGATTTTATATGGTATAGGGATGTAATATTTCTATATAATCAGAAGATTGAGTATGTTATTAACACTATAAAGAATTAGTCCAATGTAAAAATAGATTCATTTTATAGATATTATATTAAGTTTTAAAAATGGCATTGTAATAAATGTTATATTTATAGATATTTACTTATTTTAAATAAAATACAGACTGCTTGCTTATAAAATAGAATTACTTCTTCCAAAACAAAAGCTTGTGGTTAAGACCTGTAGAAGTCCATACTATCACATTTTTACATGCACATTCTTGAGGTTACAGCCTTAGTAAATATTACTGAAGATATTGGTTTAACTTTATTATTTCAAATATAAATTAATTGAGAGTTTGCTTCTATATGTATTTTTTTATGTAGAATCCAAAGTTGTTGGGTTTGAAATATGTTAAGTTTCAGACAAAATCTGTAATCTTGGAAACCCTGAAGATAAAGGGTGTATTTTCATTTATAAAGTTCAGAATAATATGGCGCTGCAAAAAGCAAATGAAACTAAATTATATATAGATTATCACTTTTTTTATAAAAATGCAGTTTATTTCACTTTATAAAATAGTCATGAAGATTGCACAGTATTATATTTAAGTGTCAAATGTATTATGCCAGAACATTTATAGTCAGGACTAGAATTATTAAAAGTTTTGCAGTATGCATCTAGAAATCCTACTTTATTATAAGTAAAAAAACTCGGATTGTTTGATAATGGATATTTACAATTTGATGCTGTTGTTGAAAATTTAAAGAAATTTAGCTTGTTTATTCAGAAGACTTGTTATACATATTTTAAAAAGTTAGATGCTATTCAGAAAGATTTCTTTAGTAGTGAAGGATTGTTTCAAGGTCTTACTTCAGTAAAATATGGTGTTGTTATAATTATTATTACTATTATTGCTTATCATTATATTAAATAATATTTTTTTTTCTGTTATTGTCTTATATAGCTAAATATAATTGCAAAATGAAAGATTTGAGAAATAAAAATCTTGGTAAAAAGTTTAGATTGTCACTTCTAATACTCAAAATACCTATAATCTTTTGAGAAACTATTTCTATTACAAATAAAGAACATATTAAAAGAGAAAATTTCTAATCATTTAGTAATTTAATTTTATGGTAACACTTAACAACAATGGATGCATATGTTATTGAAATGTAGAATATATTTGTGATATAGAGAGTTAATTATAAGATTTTTTCATACTGAGATAATAAAATTAAGTTATAGATTTTTATGCATTATTTTTTTCATAAATGACAGACAATGCACCATCCTGAATTTTAGACCTAAAATAGATATTGTTATATTAAAAAAATATTGTCATGATTTTATATATTTTTGATTATTTAAAATCATCAAGTAAAGTTTATCATAATACTGGGAGTTATTATTGTAATATACTCAAATACAAAGTAATAATTTGGAATTTATTATTATTTTATTTTAAAAAAAAGATAAATAATTTACAGTGTTTAACAATAACTAACTATAAAATATTTATAAATTTAAAGATGTTAATTTTCATAGGTTTTACAGTAATGTTTTGTCTATTTGCATATTTTAAAACAATAGATTTAAATAAATAATTGGCAAGCTATTAATCATATATGTGTATGGATGTACATGTGTGCATATTTGAATTATTCTGGATTTAAAAATCATATATATTTTAAAATGATATTGCTAATGAGGGTATTTAAAAATATAAAATATAATAATCTTTTTGTTAAACAAAGGGATGTATCTTATTTATAAAAAATGATAAAATGACTAAGTTATTATCTTTATTTTGAAATGTTTTAAAATATTTTTATTTTTAAATTTAAATTTTTTATTTATTCCAGATGCTGATTTGTACTTGAATGAATTCTAGTAAAATGAAAGAACAACTTTCTTTTAAATAAAAAAGACAAATTTAAATTTGGACATTAGCTATTGTTTCTATATTATGACCTAAATTAAATGTCAATAGAAAATGTCCATGTATTAACTTAAGGTTTCTTTTTTCTATAGCATGTATCCCTATCATTTCATTAATATGCTGTGTTTAGCATTATTTATTTTAAATGTGATATATATTTTACAAAATGATTTATGTAGATGACATAATGAAGAGCTAAATACAAAATTGATGTTGACTTTGAAGGACAAATTTTATCTTTTGAGTGGTGCCTATTTAAACAACTAAAGAAATTGTATTTATTTAAATGTGTTCTGAAAAAAAACTTGTAAAATACTTATAAAGTTAACCATGGTATTTCATACATATATATAAGTGTGTGTGTACCATGAAATAAAAAAAAATTGCCAACAATGATAATAATAATTTTCCAGGCATAATAACAATAATTAGTGCAAGGGATAATAATTTTGAATTTGATAAATAATCATTTTATCATTTTTAAAAAAAGATTAAAATGAGACTTGTTACTCAACATCAACTATAATGTAAATATTGTTAGGAACCATTAAGGATTTAATTGTTAAATAAACTTCCGATATTTTAAAAGAAGCAAGCTCTGTATGACTGCATTTTAAATATTATCACTTTATGGATTTTTTTAATGGATTTTTTCCATATAAATTTAATAAAAATAAGACTCTGGAACTTTTTGTGTAAAAATATTGATTAGTGTCCAAGCAGGTTATTTGTTTTAATTATATAATTATTATTGTTATTAGTATTGTTATTTTTTAAAGATCCTTTAATGTATATATGTAAGTGAACATATAGTTATATAATTAATCAAAGAAAATTTTAATAACTAATTATAAATTTACATTTAAACAATAAACTAAATTGGCATTCAATAATTTGTCTTTGTTTGTTTAAAAATGATCAGTCAGCAAACTGGGACAAATTAGAGTTTTTTATATGTTTTATATATATTGTCTATAGGAGAAATAAATAAATAATTTTTTTATCGTTTAAAATGTGTAATGTATCATCATTATGTTACATTCAAAATAAATAGAATATTTTAGAATACATTTAATTAAACTATTGAAAAATATTATTTGATATATTAATATTTATGTTGTAAATAAAATGGTTTATTTCTCTGTTTTGTACTACATTGCAAATATATCCATATAATAGGTGGTTTTTTTTAACCCTTTCTAGATTTGCTTTTTTTTCACAGTTTCCTAATTTTTGAAACATTTATATTAGTGTTAACTTCATCTATGTTATTCAGAAATAGTTACCTAATTTATATTTCTTTTCTTCTATTTATTACTTTACTTGGTTTTTTTTTAAACAGTTTCAGGGATAGTCAACTTTTTATACCTACTGCCCACTTTTGTATTTTAGTAGTAAAATTTTTTAACCGCCCACTGGTTCCACAGTAATGGTGATTTATAAAGTAGAGAAGTAACTTTACTTTATAAAATTTATAAAGCAGTGTTATAGCAAGCTAAAGCATATAAATCTTTATGAAATTTTTTAAAGTCAATTAAATTTGAAAAAAAAAGAAAGTGCTTCAGTGTCAGACAAAACCCCTACCACCCACCATGAAGGCTGGAATTCCCACTAGTGGGCAGTGGGAACCAGGTTGACTAACACTGGTTTAGACCTTTAGTAATGATAAACAATCAAGTATTCACATGACCTAATTATCTTTTAGCATGATCTCATTCATACTTTTCTCAATCATTTTCATATGTTCATGTTTAAAAATGTAAATAATTGAAACAAGAATATCATGCAAAATTTGACCTGGGGAAGAGGTCTAGATTTGGGAGGCAGTAGTGGTATTTCAGTAGGAAGTAAGAGAATTTCTTCTTCGAAATTGAAATAATATTTAATACTATGTATATTTTTCATTTATTTTGTTATCTGAATATATATAAATACAAATTTATTTTTAAAGGGAAAACAATAACAGAAACAACTATGAAATGAAATAAGATTATACAAGCAAATCATTTTCAAAGAAATCTTTAAAAATATTTTAATTATATTAATCATATTTATATACTTTATATTTAATTTTAGATTAGATTTTTTTATCCACAAGTCTTACCTCCAGATGTGAATAAAACGTTATGGTTTGCACAAACTTCTTTAAACATTTTGACTAACTATTTTAATTTTAAACTCCCAATTAAGAAAATAGGTAAGTATTTTCTCATTAGATATTTTGTGCTTATGAAAATATTATTTGAACTTTGAAATATTTCAATGATTATTATGATTCCTTATTACTAATATTATTTCTGCATTATACATTTGTAATATTTATATTTCTTACACTTCTATTTTCTGATATATATATTATATATATATATATATATATATATATATATACAATAAACCACATACAAATCTCTCTATAAATCTTGATTTATCATAATATGACTTATTATAAAAAAATGTTTATATTTGTTAATTAATAATGATAAAGATTGTAATAATTTAGAAGTTATGAATTCAGTTTATATTATAAATGTTGAGATTGTTTTCAAGATAGTAAAGAAATGTCATATGTTGTAACTACATGGAATAAATTGGCAACAAGATTAAAACATCATTTAAATGATATAAATTCTGCAGTTTGTGGTCATATGAGTAAATTTAAAGATAAAGAGTTTAAAATAGAACCTTTAGGATATATTAGACCATACTATAAAAGAATTATAAAAGAAGGAATTTATATTAATGAAATAAAACCTGTAATAAATAGAATATTAATTGAAAAATGGAGGTTAATAGATTGATTTAATTAAATAATTATAGATGTTTATTTTAAGAAAGATAATTTAGAAATGAATGTAATGAAAAGTTAAAATTGTTTGTAGGAAGAGTTTTAAAACAATGTATCATGGAATACTTGTACTTATTGTTTTTATGTATTTTTTAATTGTTCCTTTATAAAGATTATAAAATAATATTTTTTTTCTCAGTGATGAATGTTTATTCATAAAAAAGAGATACAGTTAGACAATGTTTACAAGGGAGTGATTATAAAAATAAATTGAAATTTCAGGAGCAACATGGTAATAGGGGAAGGATACATGTGAAAAGGAAATAGGAAATGGAAAGGGGAAATGGTGTGTAGACCAGGCCAGTCCAAAATGCATGTCTTTGTGATTGAGTCCTATTACAGAGGCTAAAAGGATGGGTGTTGGAGGATTGCCTAATGGTCTGTGAGCAGTGGAAATGGGGCTAGTTTCATATGTCTGGTTTTGAGAGAGCAAATTAGGTCCAGGAGGTTTTGATTGACTGAGTGTACTTTCTAGTCAAAGACAATGGCACATTAGAGCAACCAGAGAACATAGATGAGGAAAACTGATAGTCTAATAGCTGCAAAGACCCCTGTTTCTATGAATTCTGGAGGTTGAAGATGGTATTCCTGTGCGAGGAAAGGCAGGAGTTGATGACATTTCTCACTCCAAACAGAAAGTGACATTTAAGTAGGAAGTGCTGGAGGGTTTCATTGTCAGTTTTACAGAGCTGGCATGTGGGGGAGATCTTGGTGAAACCCCTATGGTTGACCAAAAATTGATTTGTGGGAAGGGATTGAAGATTGATTTTGAGAAGGAAATCGAGAAATTTTGCCTCAAGGGACCATCTTTTGAATTTGCAGATTAATTGAGAATTGGTAAGTTTGGGAAATGTAGGGGACACAATGGAGAAGTCTGTGGTCTAATTGAAAACCTCATAGTAATATAGTTGTGCTGATGATGGATAATATAACATAGCCAGCCTTTTGTAAGATATTGTCAATAAGTGAGGCCCATAACCTGGGCCTGCCACTGGGAGGAGGAGTGTCAGTGGGTGTGATAATGATAGGCACGAGGTTGTCTGGAAAGTGACTTAAGAGTGTGAGGATAATGTTGTAAGATCTCTGGATCAAAAGAGTGTCAATGGAGTGCAGGCCCAACCCATTGAGGTTTTTAAGAAATAAAGTTTTTTTTAGGCTGATGGCCACCACCTTTCTGCTCCAGAGAATACTGGGGCAAAGGGCATTGATTTTGGATATAAAGGAATGTGTAGATAGAACAATGGGGAGGTTGTATTCTATTTTAGGAAACACTAGAAGATTGAGGAGGGTGACTTACCCATAAAGGGAAAGGTAGATGCCTGTGATAGCACTGAGGGTGAATGATATGCTTTGATAGATTGTGGTTTGGACCCGTACTGTCATGTTCTTAAGAGACAGCATGAGAAGGAATCCAAGGAAGTTGTGTGGCTTGGCATTGAAGGTGGAAGAGATTTTTTTACCAGTTGATAGTTGCCAGGCTGCTGATTTATCACTGATAAATTCCAGCCTGTATATTTTGGAGTACCAGGTGAGGATCTGTTCAAGCTTGGGGATGAGATCAACTGAGGAAGGAAGACAACCACATCATTTACATAAGCAAGGAATTTGATGCTTTTTTTCAGAGCAGGAATGAAGATGCCAGGGAGGTCATGTTCTAGTCTGAGCAAGAGGGGATTCAGAAATGCAGTGAACAACAAAGTGCTCAGCAGAAAGCACTGAGATGGATATGTTAGGTTTGAAGCTAGGGCAACTTTCCCATCCAGGATAACTAGGATTTCTCTGTTGGACAGGAGATTGTGGAGCATGGACAGAAAGGCTTTTGGGATGATCAGGTTTTTGAGGACACCAAGGAGCAGGTTGACCTTAACAGAGTCTAAGGCTGCCTGGATGTCTAGTTGGTCAGCAATGGGCCTGCCATTTTGAGACCACCTAACATCCTCAGTGGTCATATTAAAGTGTGTGGCAGCCCCAAGAATGGAGAACCCCTTACAAGCAAAGTGTGAGGCAGAAAAGGCAGGAAGTGTGAATTGTCCTAGTGAGTCTTTAATGGTAGACTCAATAAATTTTATGAACAGAGGGGGCATCAAAATGGGCCTAAGATTTTTGAGTTCAGTAGGTGGCAAACCTTACTTAAGGAAATGGACTAATGTTTCTGGATAGAGACCCTCAATGATGTAAGAACCTGAGGCCAGCTTGTTGATCATGTTGAGAGTAATGGGGATGGTGAACTGACTTAGGTAGGAAAGAATAAACTTGGGGATAACATGAGGACCAGGGTGGACATGGTCAGTAAAGCTTTTCAGTTTGTTAAGTAGCACGGCCTGGTTGATTCCAGGATCAGAGCTGACATTCAAGGTTCATGGCATAGTAAAAGGAGAGATGTCAGCTTTAAGAAGCATGTGCTTGTAATGGTTTCTTAAATGAAGGAGCAATTCGTGACTTATGTAGGATTTGTTGCTGACCATAATGGATGAGGGGGTGGTTTGCTTCCTGTGGGAACCAAGAGCCCACACCAGGTAACTTCTGGTCCAACGATGCTGATTCTCCATCTATCTCTGGGTGCATTTGACTCAGGTGTACTCAGCCAAGGCCTATTTGAGCATCACAGTATTGAAGTTTCAATTAGATGATGGTGCTAATGTCTAATGGCCCACTCTCCTGATCATTCAGTTGCTCTGAAATTTTGTCCATGGAAGCAGCAACTTGTGTGGCCCTCAGGAATTCCAGGTGTATTTGTGGATGGCAGCTTGCAGGATTTCCACAAATGTGAACCATGCAGAGATGGGCTCCATTTGAAGGACATTGATTTTATGAAGGTATATATAATTTTCTGAAAGCTATGCTATTGGTGTATTTTATTTGTTGAGCATCAATATTGTTCTTCTGAGGCCAAGGTTTACTGGAGGGCCACAGTTAATGTCAAGGAAGAGGTGTAATGCCTTGTGGTCTGAAAAAGGTATGGTGTGGAGTTGGGCCGATTCAATCATGAAATGGAGATCAGGAGAGTAGAATGTTAAATCAATAAGGGTCTGATGCTTATGGGTTAGAAAGGGTAGATGTGTTCTGAGAAAGAGCCCTGGCCACACATTAAGATTTACTTAATAATTATTCCCCCCAACTCCAATCCTAAACTTTTATTCTATTTAAAAAAAGTTCTATTCACAATCATTTACTTTTGATACAATTATGTTTCTTAAAAGAAAGCTATTTCATTTTTTAAATAAAGTAATCACTTCCTTCTTTTTTCTCTTAAAATGTAAATATATAATGTGATTATATATTTTTTCTAGCGCCTTTACCCCCCAGGTTAAGAGGTAAAATGTGTCAAATTGAACATTTTAGCTCTGATATATTTTATTTATTATTACTAAAAATCCTATCCCCATTTTAAAAAATAAATAAATTCCAAATTATCTTATCTGTCTGGTTATTCTAATTCATTTATATTCAGTTGGGCTGCTTCTTATTTTTATCAATTTCAGTGACTGAGCATTGTAAGTTCCTTTTCTTCCAGACCTTTTGATATGATGAACACATTGTTGTTGTATTTGCATGTTATTACATACAAACCCTCATAGATTTGTTGAAACTTTTTATACACATTTTTCTGGATGACTCACAGGGTTAATTTTTATTATAACATTTTACACTATCATAATTGTATTCTTTGCCTTGAATAGACTCCTCTGCTATAGCTCTTCCATCTTTTTTATCTTAAGCTATGCTTGTCTAGCATCCCTTTTTTATATACAGGGAGTGTCTCTATTGACAGAATAGTTTTAAATGGATAGGATATGTTTTTTCCAAAATGAAGCTGTACAGATTCAAACCACATACACTCAATTTTCTATTTATTTATCATGTTCATGATCCATGGTATCTTCTTAACTTATCCTTGCTGATTGTTGTTTATATATGTAGTCTGAATAATTGCCCTAATTCCTGCATGACTGCCTCTCAATCAATTTCTTCCATTTCTCAAAAATGATCAGCATTTCATGATCAGATGTAATTTTATCAGGAACTCCAATTGTTTCACAATGCCACTGTTTCAACACCCATTTAATTTACTTTGCATTTGCCTGTGACACTGGATATGTGGCCACCAGTTTTAAAAATACATCATAAACTACTATCAGATATCTCATTTGGTTAAACATGGGCAATGATTCATAATAATCTATTGCCACTAAGTTATTAGATTATGAATAATAAATAGGCATAAATGACCTCTTCCCAGATGCATTAATTGGGTTATTTTCAGGCATCCCTCACATTTGTTTATGATGGCCAGAATTCTGGCATATATTCCCAGTCAGAAAAACCAATGACTTAACCAATCTCCAATTTTATTTGCTCTATAATCACCAAACTTTTGATGAATGTACTCCACTACCCAGGAATAACTATATATTTTGTTTGATTCTTTCTTCATTTTTATATTGTAAATACCTCTATTTTAAGCAATAGTGTTTTCTATCCATCCACAACAGATTATTTTTCTTCCTTTTATGGGTTGATGATGCAGATATTTCATTATCTGAACTACAGTAATAGGCTTGTCTTCTCTTTTATCTCACGAAGTCATTTTCTACAACCTTGCTTCCATCTACTTCCATCTACTTCCATTGCAGCAAATATATATATATATATATATATATATATATATATATATATATATATATATATATATATATATATATATATATATATATATATATATAAAACTAAAATGCTGTTCATCCTGTGATGCTGGGTAAAGGTATACTGTGCCTGCTACTACATTCTATTTCCCTTGACAATATTTTACACTATAGTTAAGAGACTCCACCTTATCAACTGACTGTTTGTTAAGGTTTTGTTTAAAAACTCAAGGCTTTATATAATCTGTGATTATAACCATCTCAGATCCTATTAGAAACTGGCAAAATTTTTGGAAAGCCCAAAAAATTGCTAAGGCTTTCTTTGTTATTACTATGTAGTTTATTTTAGGGCCCCTCAATAAGCAGCTAATAAAGAAAAGAACCCCTTGCTAGTCCCCCTCTTGGATTTGAAAAAGTTATAACCACCATTCTTTCCCAACTACTATCAGTTTATATGAAAAATGGGTTGCGAATGTCAGGATATGATAGCCTGACCTTCTCTAAAAACTTTGCTTTCACATTTTGAAAACTGCTATCATTGCTGTTTCATCAAGCCAAGGTATTTAACTTTCTAGCAATTGTAATAGTAGCTCCATGTCAAAAAAATAATTTTATAAAATTGGTAATAAAAGTTACACAAACCTTGGAAGGATATTATGCATTTTTTATTTATCAGCACTAGAAAATTTTGAACTGCTTGGTTTTTGTAAGGATGTGATTGAATTCCCCTTCCACTGATTATGTGCCCTAAAAATTTTTCCTCATCTGTCATTAAATTGCTTTTTTTAAAATTAATTTTTGATTCCCTTTTCTTTACACTCTTGCAATAGCTGCCTTAATTGAATAAAATGCTATTGTATACTTCTGATGACAATACAATATCATTGACATTTGTCTCTCTTAAATTTTTGATTTCATCCAATAATACATGATTCAAACCCTACATTAGCCCTGCACCACTTTTTTAAACCCAAACAGTATCCAAATAACATTGTAAGCATGCCCATTGTACTAAAACACGGTGTATTTCAGATTGTTGGAATGCAACTTAATCTGCCAGTAACTGGCAGTTTGAATAAATGTTGAAAACACCTTTTCTGTTGTGAGTTTTTACCAATAATTTAAGTATGGGGAGAGAAGTGTTTGTGTTAGGGATACTTATTTTGTTCAATTGTCTTGGGTCCAAACATAGCAAATGGACCCATCCTTTTTTTTCTTTTTCAATCATGTTGTAATAAGGTGATGAGCATTTTGATATGATTCCTCACCTTCCTATCTGTTCTTCTATCTATTTCCTGTATTGATATGGAATAGGATATGTCCTCAACTGGTATGGATAATCTCTCATGAATTTTATCCTATGCTCATAACATTGAATTACACTGAAAATTTCTAAAAAAACATTTTCATATTTGCTCACCACTTACTTCATTTGCCATTTTAAATATTTATTTATAAATTTTGATTATTCTATTTTTTCATGTATTCTCATATTAACTTTCAAATTTTGTATGCAGCATGCTCTAGCAGATTTACACATTTTGTCTGACATAAATGTTAATACTTTATCATTTAATTTTATTTGATTGAGTTTATTTTATTGTTTAATTTTATTTGATTGAGTTTATAATCCAACACACAGCTGATCCTGTGCATAAAATCTGAACCCAGTATGACTTGATGGATTAATCCCTCTAAAATAAGTAATACATGGATGATACTCTTTCTCTTCTATACACATGTTTACATATTACTATTGGCTGGTAACATGTACTGTTTTTAATGGCAAAATTTTGATGTTAGCATCTATACATTTCATTTTTTAAAATATACCCTGGGACATTACTTATTGGATACCTGAGTCAAGCAAAACAGTAGTTATTACTCCTCTAATATTATTTTTACTTTCAGACAATGCTGGAGTGCCAACATTGGTTCTGATTCTTCTCATCTACATATATATATATATATATAGTTGCTCTACTTTTTATTTACATTGTGTATCTTCTATTCTTAATATTATGATTTGCTTGCTTTGGTCTATTGTTTTCTCATACTGCTCACCAACTTCATTTTTCATTATTATTATTATTATGCACTTTTGCATTTACCTGAATTTTTCATTATTATTTTAATCTCAGATTTTAGTTCCACTGAGAATTTGTGGCACTTTTGCATGCACATTGGATAACATTTGTACCGGGTCATCAAATTAAGCTTAACCTTTTTGATATGCAGCCTAACACCTTTTAAATTCCAGAATTTTCTGACATTTTCTTTGTCTCACATATCAACATAAAATATATAATAAAATGATTATTACTTATCAGAAAATAAAAAATTTAACTTCATTTGATAGATATTTTTATTTGCTACTGAAATAAATTTTAAATGTTTACATTTTGTTTCTGTAAATATTTAAAAAAATGAGACCGTAATCAAAACAAAGATGTTACACATCATTGTTTCTAGAAAGATTATTTTTAGTTTATAAAATCAACAAAATATTTCTTAATATTCATTATTTTTTCACATCTGAATGAATAATTATTTATTTCTCTAATATGTAATAAATTATGCTTTAAAAGTTTAATTTTTTTTTAATACTTATTGCAAATTTGCAATTTTTTCTTACTCATAAATATCAAGCAAATTGTTTACATTATAAGCTGATCTTCAAATTTGCTTCTGGCCATATTTATGTTAGCTGCTAATATAATATTATATTTTTGAAAATAAAGTATTTCAAGGCAAAATACGTTATTAATAATTTATATTTCTTGATATCTAATAAATATAGTATAAATTATTTTTTTTTAAAAATCTAAACCATAATAAATTCGCAAATAAACATGTTTTTGTGTTATTGGAAACTTCAATATCATAAAACACCAAACATTTTACAGCCTTGGCAACACACAAGGACTGAACATGTTAGGCAGGAGCTTATGTTGATTGTTAGAGTGGGAATTTTTAATTTCACACTTTTTTATGCAATTTTCTGCAAAAAAATTATTATAATAAAATATACTGTTTTACATGCATTTAAATGTATTGTAATGGTATACATATGCTGTTACATTATTTTAAAATTTTAAAATAATGGGGAAAATAATCTTAAATAAAATCATTTATTAAAAAACTAAAAGCCAAAATTAAAAAGAGTTATGTTTAACATATATCTATTGCACAGATGAAAAACTTTAAAAGTATTTTTCTTTTAAATAAAAAAAAAGTATTTGAACTTTCTTTTTTTATAAAAAAAAAGTAAAGATCTAAAGATGAAATATTTTTGTTAAAAAGTAACATAAATGAAAATAGAAAAAAAAATTAATTTCTATTTTAAGATTCCTATGTAATCTCAGTAAATAGAAATGATTGTTTTATTAATTAAACAAAAAGCAAACTAGCCCTTGGGGCTCTTATATAATTAAAAAGTCAGATAGGAGATATAGATACAAATTAAAGATTGTTTCCCACTCTGAAGCAGAATGTCCAATAGAAGCAGCAACCAATACTCAAACTCTAATGAAAATCATTAGAACAGGAAACCATGTTCAGTGAATTCAGAGGATTAGGATAAAAAGAAAAGAAATTTCAATCAAAGTCAGTTCTAACTTGATTTTTGAGAAGGGTGAAAAAACACACTTTTCACCCTCTTACTTATTTCAAATGAAGTGACTGTTGAATTCTGAATGGAACTATTGTAGGCCTGAATCATATGGGTCCTACAATAAAATAGTTCCAGTATTGAACCAGATAAGACAGCCTCTGTATTGATAACTACATTATGAAAAACAGACTGGTCTTCCATGAAAGTATGACTAATAAAGACTTTGCGGGAATTGGCACAAGGAATTGGGAGCTCCTCTATTGTAAAGTATGAACTATAAAAATTAAAAAAAATTAATTAAGAACTTTCATCAATATTTAACAAGCTTTTAATAACAAGCTAAACATAAGTTTTAAAATGAACTTTTATCTGACTTATTAAGATTTCAAAATCAGTTATTAATGTTTAATTTTGTATATTTGAATTTGCTAATTTAATTAAATCATTTCCATTTTCTTTATTAATATTTATTGACTAAATTATTTAAATGTCTTACATTTAAGTTGGGTGTAGATAACTGCATAGATTCGTTAATGTTTATGTTAGTCTTTTTTTTTTTTTTAGATTTTCATATGTGTGAAATAGATATATCAGTAAATATTACACCTCATGCTGAGTGTCCAAGAATATTTATTCATATATCTTTTAAGTTATTGCTGTCAATGCAACACCATATGATGAGTTCCATTGGGTTTATTGTAAATTTCCCTATGCAATTCCATCAATAACTTTATATATTAATTGTTTATTTTAAAGGGCTTTAATTTCAGGCTATTTGTCTCATGGTTGAGTCAATGCTGGTAGAGAGATATATGGGTGTTTATATCAATGTAATGTGAAGTGTGTTAGCATACAGGGCAATGTGGCCAACTGAATGCATGACACCAAAGATGTAGTCATTGTGTTGCAATGTACACAGATGTATTTCCTGCAACATTGATTTCCATTAACTCTATGAATAGGAACTATAACTCAGCAGATATACCATTCTCCCCCATACATAGCATTTCTCTTTTAATTATTTTATATACATGATTCCTTCACCAGACAGATGAACATTCCTGTACTGGTTGAGGATCATGTCCTTCAAATAATATCATGCTGTCAGATGCACATTCCTATCAGCATGGTTTTATGCTAGCATCTTTATATTGCATTGGTTGCATATGTATATAAAGAAGCAAGCATTGGTTTAGCTATGAACTTTTAGACTGAGATTGAATGATTGTTTTGAAAAGTTTTTAACTGAGAAACTTATGTAGCCTACCTATACTCAACATTCTAAAGTAAAATTTATTAAAATGTCCATCAATGCAGACTTTTTAAAATAATAATTTAAATTTAAAAATAAAAAAAAATCTAAATTTGAAATTAATATTAAAATCAAGATAAATTTATTCCTCAATTTTAAATATTTATATATGTGCATTAATAAATGTTTTTTTTTTTTGTGTGTGTGTGGTATTACTGGCAGTGGCTTATTTTATTTTTAATATTAAATATATATTTTTAGAATTTAAATATTTTTCTTTATTAAAATGCTTAAAAAGTACTTATTATAAATCTCTGGATCCCCATGAGTCAGTGGCAAAAGATAATGGTCATAATAAAATGTAAACTTGGATCTTAAGAGTAAGTATATGCCTACTTTATAAATTTTCCAGGTTTGAATGGTCTGGTGGCACCTTTATATGGCAGATACATTAAATACTATAAAACTTCTGACCATTATAGTATAATACTTACAAAAAAATTCATCAGGGGGAAAATTGGCCAAAAGACAAAATAATTTGTCTCAATTGATCATGGTTAATCATGCTGGTTTTAAATGCCTTTTAACACCTTTTGGTAATTATTATTTTATATCTTTAATATCATGGAAATGGACCATACCTTCAAACAGAAGGAAGAATACCATTGATAGCATATCTATCAATGATACCCATAGCCAGAATGAGCTATACAAAGCATAACATGATCACATTTTTTGACAGTGGCCCAACCTTGGCTGCTTTATTCAAAGCCTGCCATCTAAAGCATTTTATTTGTCTTGAGAATCAAACTCAGGTGCCAGCCAACCACTTATATATATATATATATATATATATATATGCCAGCCAATGACTTATATATATATATATAACAGGCATGCTATGGACAACAGATACATAATCCAGTGCTTGAAATATCCCAAGCTAGCTTTTTTTTCAGCTCTGATCAACACCTATTACTATTATCAACTAATTCCCTGGTGACACAGTTACAAAAAAGAGTGAATTGACAAAGTAACAATAAATCAAATCAATATTTATTTTACACACACACATATATATATATATAACATAATAGAATAAATTTTACATAAGAAATGTTAAAAATTACTTTATGCCATAATTATGATAGTCCATTAGATTTCATTTCATTAACACATATATAATGGGAGAGGAAAAGTATATTTACCTAGGTTTTATAATAGGACATGACACTTTCATTGGTTCTGTATTTCTATTTGTTTTCTTGACACTTGTTGACTACAACCAGTTGGTCTTTTGGTTTCCATCAATGATTTCTTGTTTCCTTTCCATTCTTCAGGTGGACAATGAAGAAGATATAGATTTCTGGCAGCTTACATATGACAGGTCAGATATTGATTCTAGGTTGAGAACATCTAATGGTACTGAGGACTCAGACTCAAAGACCAGCTGAATACTTCTACTGTTCTTTAGCACCATAGTTCCTAAGTCGAGCTTCAGTGAAGAATGGATTGAGGAACAAGTGTACTAAAAATATGGTGTTTTCCATTGACCTTTTTTGACCATCTTCTCTTCTTTAATTTTAATAACAATACTATCATAGCAGAGCATTAATAATAATAGCAATCGTACTTATATTCTGACATTAAATAATAATCTTATCTTTCTCTTCTCTTTTTATATTTCACTCTCTCATCATTTTATCTTTATTATGACTTAGATCAAGTTTAATTAATTCTTGCATTTTTCTGCTATCTAATCTCATTTCAAGATTAATCTAACTATCTCATCATTTTAAAGTGATGAAGTAGTTTGTATTGTTTTATTTAATTTTAATTAGTAGTTCTAATTTTTTTATCTCCCAGTAATCTTTTATTAATTACACTTTAAAGTTTTTTTCTTTTACAAATTAACCTTTGCTTTGATTTTTTACATTTACTTGTTATTATTATTACTTTTTCTCATAGATAGTTTTTTTTCTGTACTTATAAAAAGGAGTGCTAATTTCAATCTTTATTTAATAATTATTTAAGAATTACCCTTTCCACCCCCCACCCCACCACTCTAATCCTAACCTTTTACTCTATTTAAAAAAAATATTTATTCAATTGTTTACTTTTATACAATTATGTTTCTTAAAAGAAAGCTATTTCATTTTTTGAATAAAGCAATCACTTCCTTCTTTTTCTTCTAAAATGCAAATATGTAACATGATTATATATGTAGCTTTAACAGATGTATTTTTCTAGCATTACAATATATATATACCAAAACAGGGCAAGAAAATGAATGTACCATCAAGAAAATTCAGGTTGATTGACTGAATTAATAAAAAGTAATGCCAACTAATCACAAATGGACCATCTGTATATAGTTACACAAGTTGATTAATGAAAGATTAGAAAGACACACAGACCTCTATTTGAAATCTATGGTTCAATTAAAAATTCATCAACTCAAATATGTTTACTACAAAATGCAAATGCAAACAGTTGTCATTAGATATGTTTAGTTGATCACAAAGCTAATAACTCTAAATTTTATTGTTACACATACACAGATCCATTTACTACTCATAAAAATGTTTTATCATATTTAAAAAAAGATTGCAAAATCTGAAACAAGTGCAAATAAAAGAAAACATATAATTTTATTACAAAATGCAAATAACAGTTTTCTTTACCACATGTGAATAAAAAAATGTGTGATTATATGTCATGTATGTGTGTGGTTTTCAAAAAATAATATTTGGCATCAAAAGACAGTTCAAAACTAGACTTGTAAGATTTCATAAGTAATATTCATTAAAAAGAAAATCACACAAACAAACGTTAAAAGAATTCAAGTCACATTTAATCAACCAACAACATTTTATTAAATTCATTATTAAATCTAAAACATCCACAGTTATTTTTTTACTTGTGAACAAAACCTAAGATTTTTTTTTTGCAGATGCAGAAATGATAAAAAAAAATTCCAAAACCATCAATTCAATATTTATTCCATTCACGAACAAAAATAAAAATATTTCTGTCATTAATGGCATAGTACTTTCCTGTGAATTTGTCATACTTTTCCAGAAATTACAAATTATGATCTGGTTGAACAACAAACCAAAGAAAATGACTAAATGCATTTGTTTTTTCTTGCAATTTGATAAATATTGTGATATACCTGACATTCTTCACTTTGTATTTTTATAAGTAGGATTTTAAAAGAATAAATGGGGAAGAGAAATTACTACCAATATTACTTTAATATTTATTGCATTAAATAAACAGAAAGGGTACTATCAACATCCAGAATTTTGTCTATAGTTATCTTCTATAATGATTTTAAAGATATTTTTTGTATTATTGCATTATCCAAATGATGACCATATGTTATAAAATTCTAAATGTGCATCCTCTTATGGAATTTTCTTCAAAATTGAGAACTCCATTTGATTTAAAACTGAGAAAAGGTTTCAACCTTAATTATAACAACATTAAATTGAATATGATAAATTATTATATTACTGAGACATTTCCATTGTTTATGTTGAAGACAATTTTAATAAGATTTAAAAATCTATTACAAGACATAAACAATTTTTTGAAGTCTAGAAGTGAAGTGTAAATTGAACATAGTGATAATGTTTAGTTGATGAATTTAGCATTCTTGTTGGACATAACTAACTATTTTAATAAATTGAATTTACAATATTAAGACAGTAACATAACAATAGTAAACTAACTGAGTATGTTAATGTTTTAAAAACAAGTTGAATTTATAATCTGTTAAGTTGAAGAATAAACTTGAGTATTAAAAAATATTAACTTTTCTCTCCAAATTTACCTGTCCATCACCAATAGTGACTTTCAGGATTTATCCATTTGGTAACTTTGATATGGAAGAGATAACTCAAAAATATATAAGCCATTTGTCTGGAGGAAAATTAAATTTTTCTTCTGCAAAACCACATAATTTTAAAAACTCATAGTTTCTTAATTAAAAAAATTAATTTTGGAATATAATGGGCTATTAAATTTGAAAAATTTACATTTTAATTAACATCATTTTTTAAATTCTATCTATCAATTCTATATTTTTAATAATGAATATGATTAAAGAAATCTATTTTATATTATAGAAGACCACTTAGAATCCCATACAGTAATAATGATTGGTAATTATATATCCAAAAATTCAACATTATTTGACAACATGCTGTATAATTCTTCAGCAAGCTAAATTTTCAAGCTTTCACTTATAGTTTATTTTGTATGGTAATTTATTGTAATATAATAATAATTATTATTATTTGTAATAGGTAATAATAATAATAATAATAATAATAATAATAATAATAATAATAATAATAATAATAATAATAATAATAATAATAATAATAATAATAATAATAATAATAATAATAATAATAATAATAATAATAATAATAATAATAATAATAATAATAATAATAATAATAATAATAATAATAATAATAATAATAATAATAATAATAATAATAATAATAATAATAATAATAATAATAATAATAATAATAATAATAATAATAATAATAATAATAATAATATTATTATTATAAATCTGTGCTTTTGAATTCTAGATTTTGTGAATCAACATGGTGTGAGGTCTCCCTTGATCATCATAAAAACTTATTATTATTAGGGAACGTTTATATAAGGCCAGCCTTGTCTTTCTCTGACTTGGATGCTTTACTTTGTACTTATGAAGAATTTTTGATTAATTATAAAACGAATATTATTATTACTGGAGATTTTAACATTCCTGAGTTATTTGATAATGCTTCTTTTGATATTTCTTCATTATCACACAAAGCATATAGGATGCTGCAATTCTTTAATTTTTTGAATTTGAAACAGCATAATTCCCATTTAAATTCTTATAATCGAATACTTGATTATGTTCTGAGTAACTTACCTGAGATTAAATGTTTTTGTGTTTCATCTCTTAATTTTCCTATAGATTTACATCACCCGCCTATTGATTTTTTTGTTAAAATAAATTATTTTAAGTGGCATGTTCCTTTAAATATTAAAAGATGTTATAAAAAGGGGGATTATATGGGTCTGTGTAAGACAATTTCTAATTTTGATTGGAGCCCATTATATTCCTCAACAGATGCTAATTATAATATGAACTTTTTCAATCAAGTATTTAATAATCTAATTGATTTTTATATACCAAAAAAACGTGACTCTCACAATTTTTATTTCCCTTTTTGGTTCTCAGATAAACTTAAAAAAATTATTAGAAGGAAATTGTATCATCATAAGCAGTACATTAAAACACGAAATATACTTTTTTACAATAATTTTATTAATTATAGAAGATTGGTTAAAATTATTCAGAAAATTGATTTTCAAAACTATATTAAAAATATGGAACTCAATTTGTCAGATAATCCTAAAGAATTTTGGTCTTTTATTAAAACTTCTGGCATTACCAAAAGAAAATCTCAAATGGATTATAATTCATCTTTATGTGCTGATGACTTTTCAGTTCACTTTTCTGAATTATTTGGTAATTCTCAACTGTCTGGGTTTAATTTGATCAAGAGATGTTTTAATGATAGCATTTCTATCGATTGTTTCAACAATAATGATATTATATCAGCTATCAAAGAACTCAAAACACATTCAAGTATAGGTTATGACAATATACCTTCTTTCATTTATAAAGGTTGTGTAGAATATATTGCTGCTCCTTTATGTTATATTCTTAATTGTTCCATTAAAAATTGTATCTTTCCTAACTCTCTAAAACTTGCCAAAGTTATACCTATTCTTAAAAATGGTTCAAAAGATAATGTTAATAATTATAGACCAATTTCTGTGCTTCATACAATTGCATGAATATTTGAAAGATGTGTTTATAAAAAAAATTGTTAATGACATAAATAATATTTTGGTTCCTGTGCAACATGGTTTTTTACCTGGAAAATCAACTGAAACTAATCTTTTAACAATAACTGATCACATTGCTAATGCCTTTGAGAATAAATGTTATTTAGATGTTGTTTATTTTGATTTATCCAAGGCATTTGATAAAGTGGATCATTCCAGGTTGCTTTGCAAAATGTATAAATTAGGTTTTTCCTATAATTTGGTTGCATGGTTTGAATATTTTATTAAGAAGAGAACAGCTTATGTAAAGTTTAAGAATAATTCTTCTAATCCATATTATTGTAATATAGGAGTACCTCAGGGCAGTATCCTTGCACCTTTATTGTTTAACATTTATATTGATGATTTGGGAGAGAGTTTAGAATTTTCGCATATTTTATGTTATGCAGATGATTGTAAAATTTTTAGGAATATAAACTCAATTAATGATTGTATATTATTACAAAAAGATATCAATAATTTTGTGAAATGGTGTAGAGATAATAAAATGGATATTAATATGGATAAGTGTTCAACAGTTTCTTATTCCAAAAAATCTGAAATGATAATTTGTCCTTATTATATTGTAGATCATAATATAAAATTTGTTGATATTCAGAAAGACCTTGGAATTATTTTTGCAAGCAATGGATCATTTCATCATCATATTGAAAATGTAGTAAATAAGGCTTTTAAAATTATGGGTGCAATTTTAAGACATGGTAGACAATTTAGTAGTTTTACAAAATATAAATTATTTCTCTCTTTGGTTTTGCCAATTTTAGAATATGGATCTGTTCTTTGGAATCCCTGTTCCAAACGAGATATTATTAAAATTCAATTGGTTTATGACAAATTTTCTAAGTACATTAAATTAAAAGACCATTATCTATCCCTATCCATTAGAAGAAAAATGAGAGATCTTAAAATTTTATATAACCTTGTGAATCAAAAAATTATATTAACTAACAAAATTTCAAATATTGCTTTTAATAATTGTTTACATAAAACACGTACATTTACTTTATTTTATATTAAGGTTTGTCGCTCTAACATATTAAAATTTTCACCTTTGTTTCGTTTGCCTAATACCTATAATCATGATTTTATTAATGAAAATATTTTTTCTTTAGACTTTAAAAATTTTTTTACTTATCTTATAAAAAAGTATGGCATATAATTATATTATTTTCATCATTTTTACTCATTTATGTATATTATTTATGTATATTATTGTATAGTTATTATAGTGCAATTCTGTAATTGTCTTAATGCTGTAGTTTTGTATGGTAAATAAATTGAATTGAATTGAATTGAATTGAATTATTATTATTATTATTATTATTATTATTATTATTATTATCATCATCATCATCATCATCATCATCATCATCATTATCATTGTCATTGTCATTGTTGTTGTTGTTGCTGCTCCTGCTGTTGCTGCTGCTACTACTACCACTACTACTACTACTACTACAACTACTACCACTACCACCACTACTACCACTACCACCACTACTACCACTACCAACACTACCACCACTACCATCACTACTACTACCACTACCAATACCAGTACCACTACCACTTCCATGACCACAACCACTCCCACTATCATTACCACTGCCACTCCCACTACCACCCCCACCACCACCATTACTATCACTACTACTACTACTACTACTACTCCTACTACTATTACTGCTACTGCTGTTGCTGCTGCTGCCACTACTACTACTACTACTACTACTACTACTACTACTACTACTAGTTTTAAAAGATACTTTATTTGATCAAATTGTTGATATTTTACATAGAATAAAATGCTTTACATACAATAATTATTACATTGATTAATCTACTGTTTTACAAGATTCGTCTGAATATAAATATTGTACAGTTTGTATACAAACAAGTTTTTCAATCATGTTTTACAAATAAATGAAATTTTACAGTTTTAAATATGGACAAATTATTAGTTTATCATCTTAATTTTTTTTTCAAAGTGGCATGGGTAATAAAACCAGACTCCATGTAGCTGCAAAAATATCTGAAGGTGCAAAAGATTGGTCTCTTAATATAATTTTTATTAATTTGTTTAAGAATATGGATTTTAGTCTTTGTGATGTAGGACTAAAGACAAAGTGGCATCTCATATACCATAGAGTAAAAAAGAGAAATGTAATTATTCTAATCTGTGGGAATAGCCCTCTTTTAATATTTTTAATGCTAAGATTAATTGTTGGTACTCGAGAATGAAAAATTTTTGATATTAGTTGACGATAAGTTTGTAAAGTAGGACAAGTGAAGAGGAAATTTTCTACTGTTTCTTCTTCTATTTTACACATTCCACATATAGCATCAATATTTGCATTTTTCATTCTATTGGCAATGAATGCATTTGTTGGTAAAGCCTTTAGATTTATTTGATTAAGAAATCCAGGTATTTAAGCTCTAAGTGCCAAAATTTAATTTTTTTATGATGTCTTTGTTTGAAATAGTGAGTAAAGATGTGGGTATTTGCTGATTTGTTTCATTCATTATGACATAAACTTCCCAGTAAGAGATTTTACTAGAGAATAAGTGTTTTAGTGGTTTTGTATGCATTGAAATTTCATCAAAAAGTTTTTTAATGTAGTTGTCTTTTATTGGTGGAGGTGTATCTGTCAGTGTAATTGGAAAGAAACATTCAATATAAGGATATAATTTCATAATTCTTGTTAACTCATTAATTGCTTTTTGTATATAGAAGGTAGAAATACTATGTAGTGATAGTCCATTATGCTTTAAATGTTTTTGCATGTTTTTAATGCTAATTGACACTATTTTTTTTCCCAAATCAACTTAATACATAGTGAGTTGATTTTGCTTATAAATGAGTTGGTGCATTTTATTACTGGAGCATAGTAATTTATCTTTGGAAAAACTAACATGTTAATTAATGAAATCTTTGCATGCAAAGAAAGATATGTTTTCAAAAAGGAATTGATAATTTTTTCAACTGATTCTAATATTTGGTTTTGAATCATTATTCGCATGTCATTATACCTTTTACTTAATGGAAAACCTAAAAATTTCATTGGGGGTGCTTTACACATACAGTCAATTTTTTTTCCAGCGAGAATTTGCCAGGCAGATGACTTTTCTTTATTGAAAATCAATGAAGACTTAACAGAGAATTCTTCAAGAATTAAAAAAAGTGAAGGAAGAAGTTTTTTAGAAGGAAGGAACATCATTATGTCATCCATGTATGAGATGTGTTTAACATTAGTATTTATTAGTGGAACAAAAATTCTAGGCAGTTTTTCTTCTATTTCTAATAGCAACGGATTAATGTAGTTAATAAACAGTAATGCACTTAGTGGTGAACCTTGTCATATAGAGTTTTTAAAGTAATGTGTATTTCTCTGTTTAATAATAAGTTAGTGAGAATATACATGATTGGGGTTTTGATATTTTGTGTTGAAAGTCTCTTAAACAGCTTTTCAATGGGCACAGAGTCGAATGCTGCTTCAATGTGTAATTGGACTGCTATAGGAGCTGCTTTTTTACCTTGACGAATTTCCTCCAATATCATTTTGAATAGTGTAGCTGCACCAGAAGTTGAGCAGCCTTTTTTAGCATATTGGTATTCAGATATTCTTGGAAGGATCTGGAGTTGAATTTTATCCTTGATAAGCGATTCTATGATTTTAATCATAAGAGGTGTCATTGATATTGGTTTCAGATTTTTTAATGGTGAAGGCAGGATATATTTTTTAAGAAATGGCACAATTGATATCGGGTATAGGTGATCAATATAATTAATTTGCTTTGCTAGATAGGAACACATGTTATGTATGATAGGGACAGTGAAATGTGATAAATGATCAAGCACAAACTTTGGAATAGCATGGATTCCAGGGTGTATTCTTTCTGGAGTGGATCTAATTTTTTGAAGTATCTCATGTTTGGAAATATTGTGATTGCCATCTGTCTCTCCAAAGGTATATGGTAAAAATTTTGGGAGAGAATGCTTTTGTAATTTGCCTTTAAAATGATAAAAAATATGAGGCAACATATCGTGTCCAGCTATCATTTCTTGATTTTGGGTAATTGATGAGGGGATCATTTTTTTTTATCTATAATCAAGTGCCCATTGAATATAACCCTTAGACCAATCATGAGGTTTAGCTAAATAATTTTTTGCTTTTTTAATTGACAAGTATTCTGCTAATAATTGTTGAGTTTGTTCATATTTCTGTTTTAGCGCTACAATTGATTCTATTGATGCAGGATCACAAGAGGTGCTTTTAAGTTTAATATTTATTGTGTCCAGATCTTTTACTAGTTTTGTTGGGGATATATTATTATGTGTAAAGTGTTTGATTGTGGATGATACTATGTTAATGAAACACAACCATGCATCAATTGGTTGCAAGGACACTATATCAATTTTCCTAAAATATATGTATATTTCTGTCAACAATGCTTCAGGTGTTGCAGATTTTAAAAGCAATATAATTGTATTATTAAGTGACAAAACCGGTTTTATTTGAATATTTAGCTTCAAATAAATGTTCAAAGCCAGGTGATCAGCAAATGCTACTGGCTTCAAGGAAGGAGAGATTTGATAATGTAATTCAGGTGAGTAAAAACATAAATCGATTAAAGTTGAATTTTTCTTTGTATAAAACGATATAGAGTTGGAAGAGAAGAATTCCTCAGCACTCATTAAATGTTTATTAATCATATGCAAGTACTTCCTAACAAAATCACAGTAAGGTATATTGAAGTCTCCAATCATAATTGTAGGATATGAGTGTGTACTTAAAAGCAGATTAATCTTATTGATTAATTGACTTATTATACAAGTTTTATTATATAAATACAGACCTATAATATTTATTGTAAAAGCTGTATGAATTAGAGAAATTATAATCATGTGATGGTCATGATAAATTATTCTGAATGTTTGAAATGGTGATTTATGATGGATTAAAATCCCAATTCCAGCTGCAGCCAGGATATTTACTGAAAAATGGCAATATCCAAATTTACATAAACATTGCTGGGGATTAATAGATGAATTTACAGAATATTTTGTCTCTGTAAAAATTATTATATGAGGAGAAAATTGTGTTATCCAATTACTTAATGCAAAGATGCATTGGATCAAATTGATCCCCCTAACATTAATCTCTGATATACATAAATCCATTTTAATTCTATAACAGCAAAAAATAATTTTAATAATATTTATTATGACTATAATTGTATTAAATATTACATCATGGCATTGTGTATTAAAAATGGTCAATAAAGAAAATTTCAAAAGAAATTCTATATAGTATTTTATATTTGTAGGTAGATTTCTCCAGTTATCCTGGTGAAACATATGAATTAAAGTCCCACTTAATTTAAGGTAGGAAAGGTCTGCTATGAAAAGTACACTTTTAATAAATTGTTTATCAATTTAGATGTATTAATATTCTAAATCAGAATTTCTTTGTTCTGCTAGTGAGCTGGTTGGCTCAAGTGAAGAGCTATCAAAAATTTGAGCAGCATTTGTATCCATCTCTAAGTTAACTTCTTCAGGATCATTGTCCTTTTTAGTTCTGCCTTTTCTTTTGTGACTGTTTACTCCTTCGAAGTATTTGACTTGCTCTTGTAAAAGTTGAGAATTACAAGATTTTTTACGGGTCCAATGTAAAGGGGTTGCATCTTCTGGAGCATTATTATCTTCATTTGAATCATTATATTTAGTTTTTTTTGTGAATTGGCATGTATGGAGTTTTATTTTTATTTTCAGGGTTGCTTTTTTGTTTATCCATTGCATTTGAGTCTTTATTTTTATTTAACTTGTCATCCATTTTAATCTTTTTTACTTTTCTTAATCTTTGTCTACTGGCTGTCACTTTAAAATTGTCATCATTTTCTGATGAGGTGACTTTTCATCAGGGCTATCTTCAGGGCTGTCTTCTGTTTGCATATGTTGTGGAGTATTAGATTCCTTTTTATTTTCAGGGTTGCTTTTTAAGTTATCCATTGTATTTAAGACTTTATTTTTATTTAACTTGTTATTCATTTTAATCTTTTTTTGCTTTTCTTAATGTTTGTCTGCTGACTGCCACTTTAAAATTGTCATCACTTTCTGATAAGGTGTCAGTGCTGTCCTTTTCGACAGGGCTATCTTCAGGGCTGTCTTCTGTTTGCATATGCTGTGGAGTATTAGATTCATGGATTGATACTTCCTCAATTGTTCTTGCTTCTGATTCTGTTTGTTCATGTGAAATCTTAACTTCCTCAATTGTTCTTGCTTCTCACTCTCTCTGTTCATGTGGAATCTTATTAGGCATCGGTGTCACTATGTCCTTGTGGGAACTTATGTTTGGACTTGATATTTGATCCATTTGTTGATCACTTTCTACAATAGGTACATTTAGAAGATATGAATTTTCCTTTGCCAATATTTTTGGTTTAGCACATTGATGGTATTTTGTATTTTTAAATCCACAATTTAGGCAATATCTGTTAGGGCAATTCTGGATGTGGTGGTCTCTGGACTTGCAAGAAAAACACTGTGAGGGTACTCCCTTGAAGGTGATTACCAAAGGTGGGGCATCAGTGGAATGCGAAGTTGGAATATCCATTGGCTGTACTTTTTTATTCAAAGTGAAGCTGAACAAGGCAATGTTACTTATTACTGGCTTCGTAGCTTTTTTTTCTAGTAGGTATCTAAAATTTGAGACTTGTCCATATCTATCAAGAATCTTTTGTAAGTCTTGATTGGTAAAGGTAACATGACAGTTTCTAATTTGGCCTTCTAGCCTCATTTTTTTGTTTGTATCAACATAGCAGACAATTTTGTTGTTGATAACCTGAATATGTTTTTGAAAAATTAATTTTTATTAAAACATTGTGAAATTCCAGGACATGGTATCTATTATTAGGATGGTATAACACTTTGTAAATCTTTCCCCACAAGTTTTTTTCTGAGAGAAACTTATAAAACTCATCTATGGGGAATTTCATTATAGAAATATTAACATCTGTCATAGATAAAATGAGTGTCTTTTCATTTGTAAATTTTTGAAATGATTTAAAGATGATTGGGGGAATTGTTAGATTGAACTTATTTACGATATCTTGATATTCTTCAGGTTTTAATGTATTATTAAGTATTGTAGATTCTGAATTTGCTTGATTAATTTCATCATCATTAAAATTTAAAAAAAACAGTTATATTTTCTTCATTAATTTGTAATAAATTGTCTTCTTTATCTGTATTTTTTTTAAAACATTTGCATAGCTAATTTTATTTGTAATCTCATCTCTTTTTGAGATAAGATCTTCAGATAGCCTGGAGATTTCTCAATTTAAAGATTTTTTCATTGTCTGAATTTCAGTAAAACTAGATTTACTTATCTTTTGACAATCTGATAAGAATTTAGAACTTTTGTTAGAAATTCCTTCCATTGAATCCTTATCAGGATTAAAATTTATAATAGAATTTTCTAGAAAAAAATCTTTTGTTGAACTATTTGAATTATTATTTAACATATATTTAGAAAATCTTTTATTCTTTCACCAATTTTATAAGAAATTTGATCTCAATGAGCTTACCTTGAGCAGAAAAACTTCCTCTATTCAATGGTATATGATTTGTTATCCAATTCTCAGTAAAACTATGAAATTTTTTTTTTTAAAAATGAGCTGATGTAACACTTGACTGACTAAGAAATGCGCCACCTAGTGGTCCTACTACTACTATTACTACTACCCCTACTACCACTACTACCACTACTATTACTACTACTGCTACTACTACTACTACTACTACTACTACTACTACTACTACTACTACTACTACTACTACTACTACTACTACTACTACTACTACTACTACTACTATTACTACTACTACTGCTACTTTAAATATTTATGTTCTGTGTAATATATACAAATTTAATTAAAGTCATATTCAATGGTTACTAATTATATAGTTTTACATTTCAACAATTACATTACTTAGTGTCATAAATTATATATATATATATAAATGTATTTTCATGTAGCATACTTTTTTTAATTTAATAAAATTGTTTTTTTTATTTAGATTTAATTCCAATTTTTGCACTAAACTATGCTGGAATATCATCAGTTGGTTTAATTTTATTTGAGTCTTTTGTTTTATTGACTTCTCCTGATGATGAATTAAAAGATCTTCAATTTTCTGCAAGTAATTATATACACGAAGTTACACATCAGGTAACAAACATGTCTATATTTTTATATATATATATATAAACAATAGAAAATTGTATAATATTATAAAACTAGCCAAAAAAAAAAAACAACATAAGTTTTAAAAAAATTCTCTCATGACTATGGATTTATCTAAGAATAAATATACATTCTCAAGTGAAATTAAATTACATACAAACAACATTTACACACACAAAAAAATAGCCTTCCCATAATTCGCTTCAAAAACGAAAAAGACAAAGGTGATCATTTTGCACTGTTAAATAATAGCGATTTTTAAAATAGTTTCTTTAGAGTTAAATAATGGAAAGTACTGTATTTTAAATTCTGATCCTAGTAAAAAAATAAAATATACTCTTAATAAAATTAGATAAAGTATATAAAATATTTTTTATGATAGAATTACTTATTTAAGTTGTTATTCCAGTGATTCAGTGGGTCCTAAAGTTGTCTTTAATCTGAATCCTCAAAAATATTTTTTCTTAAAGGTGTATTTTTGAAATTACAGAGGAGGATTGTTGATCAATTTTAAAAGTTATCATGAGATTTTTTAAAGAATTGTATAAATTTAGATCAATTTTGTGTATCTTCTTCTTTGAAGATGTTTGAGAAAATAAATGAATTTGTGTTAGAGGATGATTTTGTATTTGTGTTTAGATATTTAAAATATGTACCAAAGAGCTTATAGAATAGAAAACTAT
Source organism: Epiperipatus broadwayi (assembly GCA_028023455.1). NCBI lineage: Eukaryota > Metazoa > Onychophora > Udeonychophora > Euonychophora > Peripatidae > Epiperipatus > Epiperipatus broadwayi. Next base: position 2,329,177 of record JAQFVV010012482.1, on the reverse strand, counting down.
TACTGTATTTCTTTCCATTCTAAAAAAAAAAAAAACATTAATATTTTTCTGCAGATAAGATTAAGGTTATTAATGATTTACTATTATTATTAAATGAGTCTATAAAATGTGACGGAGACTGATCATGATCAAAAGCCTATCACAATTTTGGTCAGCTACCCATGTTTTCAAGTGTTAATTGACCCAAAAATGTAAAAGTATAAATTTAATTTAAAAAATGAAAAGAACATTTGATGGTAATATACACACACTTACTTATATTATAATCAGATAGGTAGTATAGTAATTGCATATTGCAACTATTTTTTATGTATGATATTAAATTTTAACATTTTTTTTTAATATATTTAATTTTTTCTTTATCTAAGATAGAAAATAAAACCTAATTAAAACATATGTTAGTTTGTTTTAATTACATTTATAAATAAATAAAAATACTAAGAAGATTTCATTCATTGTCTTTGGTACAAATAGTTTGTAGAAAAAAAAAACAATGTTTAATATATCTGAGGATAATTAGATACGTTCTTATACAAATTTGTGGTAAGCATTTATCTCTTTGATATATATTTTTTAAAATTATTTTTTATATATACCAAGAGATTGTATCAAAACTTAATTTGTAATGTTTTGGTAAAATTCTTAAAATTCTCTTTTTGTAAGAATTAAAAGATTCATATGTGAGCTGTGAGAAAAATAAATTCATTGAAATCAAAGATAAATATTACATTTCTTTTGTGTATGAACTATATAAAAAGCGAAGTATTTCCTTTTTGGGCAGTCAGCAATCAGAAGTCAGAGACTACAAGTTTAAAATAAGAAGTCAGAGCAAGGATAAAAAGAGCTGTCAGAGTCAATGAGTGGTAGGTAATTGGTGATTGGGACTACTATAGTGCAGAATCCAAAATAACATTTATTGGAGAACTGTTGGAAACTATTTTTGAAAGAGTGGAAAAAATGTTAATGCAGCCTGAAGAGTTAAGCAAACTAAACAAAATGGAATAAAAATTCAACAAGTGCACCAGATCATATTCCCAAATAATCACCATGCAAGCTGTATCATTATGGTGAAACGCTACTTAGCATAAAAAGTAGTAGAATCAAAATTGTCTTGTTATCTTTATGAACAAATCCTGATATGTTCAGTCATGCCAGGCTTTTGTTTAGACTAAGAAGAACAAAGGAAGTCTGCCATCACAGTATCCAGCATTATGTATTGTCTAGTATAAATAATTATTGTAGATAAGTATCAAATACTTAGATAGAGAGAACAGAAAAGAAACATGTGCAACCCCCCTCCTATTTTAGTATAAGTAAAAAAAATAGCATTTAAATGTATTATTTTTTTGAACATATGTTTTCCTACATGCTATTTTTAGAAATATTTTGATTTAAAAAATATCTTTATCTAAATTAAGCTATAATTATCAGAATGTATGTATGCATATATAATAAGATCATGATATATAAATTTGTTAATTTGTAAAAAAGCATAAGTTAAAATGCAATCTATATTGCTAATATTTTTTTTTGTTGTGTAATATTACCAATCAGAATAGATATTACATATATATCATTTTATTTGTTTGTTATTTTATATATGTATATATTTATATCCCCATAATGTGCTATATTAAGTTATACACTAAGAAACGCATAGAAGGGAAGGGATGTTCTCACATTACTAAGTAATGTATTATGGATTAGATTTTCTCTTCTTTTATTTTATCTTTATTATAATAATTTTTTTATATTTCTAATTACGATTAATAAAATAAGTTTTTTTTTTTTGTATTTAGTTAAGTATTGGTGTTCAATGATTCACTCATCTGATTATATATATATTGTAAGATTGGCTAGTCACCTTGAAATGAGAATTAGAATATTAAGCTGCATATGAGATAACCTTTAAGAAAAAGTTGTAGGTGTCTCTCTCACTAAGGGTTTCCTTAAGCATTTTTCTATGAAAGTGACACATAAAGATCCTGAATTTTAAATACTGCTTTACTTTGGCTAAGCTTGGTAATCTCCTTGGTGAAGATGATTATTCAAACAGAATGATTAGAAAAGATAACTGATAGCTGTTGGTTTAATCTTATTTTTAACAATAATAATTACTGAAATTAGTTATTTCACTCTGACTCATCATCTAGTTGAGTTACAGGGTTTGAACTCAATAGTTATGGGCAGGGTAGTTTCCATTACAGTAATAAATGGTTTACAACATGTTTGTGTACATAAATAAAGGATAGGTATTGCAATAAATAGGATAATTAAATGAGTGGAGACAGTAATAAATGACATACAGTGTTTTGGATATAAAAATAAACAGATAACTGTTTCAATAAATAAAAATAAATAAATGAATCAGTATAGGAAAGTAGAGGGTAAATAATGTTGGAATATGGTTAGAAAGATTTAGTTTTATTTATTAATTTAAGACATATACTACCAAGGTATATATAAAGCATGTACCCAGATCATAAAAAACAAATTGAAGTGAAATGAGATTGACACAAAGACAATACAATAAATAAGATATTAGTCTGTTGAAATAAAAGGGAAAAAGAACAGGTAAAAGATTTATAATATTAATAGGTAGACAATTTTGAAGGAAAAAAGATTTATATAGAGTGCAGGCAAGGTATGATAGTGTATAGTGTTATGGTGAAACAAAAGGGAGGTCTATTATACTGTTTTAATAATACAAAATCTAAAATAATAGTAAAGAACAATTAGAGATTTAGTAATAAATGTAGACTATAATAATTTTTAAAATATAGGAATTAAATTTTAGAAATTCATTATAAATGAATAACAGAAATGAATAACAGAAATAATATAAAATAGTAACATTTTGTACATATCAAGTTTAACAAGAGTTCAGTCTAAATTACTAGAGAAAAATCAGCAAGTAAAAGTACAAGAGTCTGTATAGGCAAGTTTACCAGAGCAAACAGTTTAAGAATTAGGTCAGACAGATGAACAGGGAGGAGCAGAAATACAGAACAAATTTGACATGAAAATGTTGTGTGCATTGATTAAAAATGTGCAGCAAAATATTTAACAAGAGATAAATAATATGAATATGGAGACATTACTAAATATAGATGCAAGATGGATGTAAAATGCCAGACTTACTGAAAAGCATAGAAAAAAAACCTTTGTAATGTAGAAGATGTACAATACATAAGGGAAAAAGTTTAAAAACATGCAGCAGAGCATAAACTAGAAATTTCATGATATGGCTGAAAAACAACAAAACCTAAATAAAAATGTCCAGGAATAAAAAAAAAAACTTACATGAAGCTGTTAAGGTTACAGAAGAAAAGCTGAAAAGTCATGAATATAAAGTCCAGAACTTTGAAGGACTTGAAAAGGAGGAAACTCATGGGATAAAATATGAAAAAAATAATGATAATATAATGGAAATTTATATAAAATACCAGAGCTAAAAATAAAAGTAGAGGAGTTGAGAATGAAAGTTCACAACCTAGAATTATTAAAAAAGGGGAAGGGGAAAAGATAACAAAATTCATCCTAGTATAAATCAATTTTAAAAATGAGAATATTCTAATGTCAAGCTGGCACAGCTCCTGTTGAAGATTTAAAAAAGTTTTGAAATCTACGTTTGTCTTAGCCCTTTATCAGAGGAATGTAAATTAGCAATTGTATCAAGTCACTTATGCAAATGATGCACAATCCTGGTAGGACTCATTATTCAATGTGAAAAAAATTTTTAATTTATCAAGAAACTCTGCTCAGAAATTTTTTATCAGAAAAACACCAGGATACCATCTGTTGTCAAATAACATAGGAAAAATATAAAACCAGTACTGGGGAAAATTACTCTAAATTCTTTGGAAGACAGGAGACTAAATTCAGAACCTTAGATGCTTTGAACATGACTGAAGGTGAAATTATTCAAATAATTAGGAATAATTTGTCTTTCTGAATAATGCAAATGCTGCTATCCCTGATAAGAGTTTCATTGAACAGGCAGAAAAGCTATTAAATGCTGTAGATATGAGCCTTTCAAGTCAACAAGATTATCAACTAGATTAAGGTAGAAAAACCATTGGCATTAATGCAATGGAATTACAAAAAAATAGAAATTATACTGAGAAAGAAATACTAAAAAAGCAATTCAGAGTCCAGTGACAAAGATTTCAAGAAAAAGAATGAAAGATGAATCTCAGTCTAGTACATTTATTAAAAAGGAGTGATGGTCATCTTCACCTAAGTCTGGAATAAATTAGTGAATATTTTCAGGACATATGGTATAACAAAAAAAAAAAAACTAAGATATTTGGTGACTAGAGTTGTTTGGATGTTTAGGAAATAGGTTTAAGTTTGGGTGAGTGTCATATATTGTTGATATTTTTTATAGTTGGGAATGTATAAAAATCTTAGATTTAGTTAGGTATCTTATTGTAATATTGATGTTGTTGGTGCTATTGCAAATTTTGTACTCAATGTATTGAGTCAACATTAATACCAACATAATATAAATTACTTAGATCCTTCTCCTACATTCATGTAACTATTAGAAAGATTGACATAATGTAGAGTTTTTAATAGACACATATCATTTACCTTGTTTGATGCTAAATGAATCTGTAAGGCTGATAATCTATGAGCAGGGATTGCATCTAATTTGTAAGGATGTGGAGGTGCATAAGGCTTTACTACAATAATGATTAAGTATTTTGTGATAGTTATGGGTTTGTTTGTTCAGTTTGAAGTAATGAGGTGATGGATTGGAATGCAACCTAATATAATTTTTTTTCTAGAATTCTAAATAAGTTTTCATAATTAGCTCCATTCAAAAGAATTTTTATTGATGGAGAGAACCATAAAAGTGGTTAGCATGCATTTCAGCGTCTTATTGAAGGAAGGGTATTGTGATGGTGCCTCATAATGATCAAAACCCCATCACAAGAATTTGTTAGTCATCACTATATTCAAGTGTTAGTTGTCTCATAAAATTTAAAAGTATAAATATAATTTGAAATTCAAAATGATGTTTGTGGGTAATATATATATATATATATATATATATATATATATATATATATATATATATATATAATTTGTTAATGTTTAAAAAATATAATCTATTGCTCACATTTTTTTGTTGTTGTGAAATATTACTAATCACCATGAGTATTATATATATTTCTTATTTTATATATGTGTGTATTTGTATGCCTATAATCTGCTTTATTAAATTAAACATTAAGAATAAGAAAAGAATAGAATGGAGATGTTCTTGCACTGCTAAGTAATTTATTATAATTAGATTTTTTCTTTTGTATTATCATTATATATATATATATATTGTACCGGTCGAAAACCACCACCACCGCAAGTCAAATCAGATTCAAACTCAGCTTAACCAAAACTGAATTCAAACCCAACTTAACAGCTCAGATAGCAGAAATCGACGGCACAGTGCTATGCGCCAAGAACTAGTTCAACGGTTGGTGAGGACTAGAGACCCTTGCACTGACACGAATATCTAATAATTAATTACTTTGAATACTTTTTAAATCAAATCATATGTATGTTCGGGTTGCCAACACAGACAGCGGGTATTAACATTTAAATCATTATAAAAGGAATGATGAACTAAGAAACCAAGTATGTTGGAAAGTATTTAATAAGAATAATTTGTTTTGTTTCATAGAATATAAAATACATTAACTACTTCTAGTCTTTAAGATATCTTACAATTATAATAAGAGTGGCGGTCCTTATCATATGCCAACAAGTATTACACAACATGGAATTCTATGTCTATGCCCCCAACGAGAAATATAAAGGCAGATAAAGGTATTCATTAATAAGGAAATGATTGCTCTAATTTTATTATGACAGAATGTGATATTTATTTTCACATTCGAAAATCTACTCATGAAGAGCAAGATGTATTTTAAGGCATAACTTTAATCTTGATTTGAAACTGATTTAAACTAAATATATTTGAGAATTGGTTCGACTTTACTTTAAATCACTTCATCACAAATTACGAGCACGGAGCTGGTTTTACCGGAACAAAGATGCAATGGTACTGACGAATTACAAGGCAGAGAGTAAAATTGAAAGATGATTGCTAGTCGATGATCGAAGTCCTATGGCGGCTTGCATTTGGCAAGTCTTACGCCCTTTGACTAATGAATCGGAAAGGAAGTACTTTCTTCCTCGAGAAATTTAAATAAGAGAATATGATCACCGACCAGCCTAACGGAGCGGAAGATGGCCCTATGTCAGCAACATTTGATGATGATGACTTGATAGTCATCGTTGAAAAATAAAACCCATGTAGAATGCTCTACGTGATGACTTGACCAATTAATTAAAGTCAAACGAGCTTTTATCGAACTATTTTAAAACATTTATAAACTATATTAATTATGCCCTAATATCGTGCCCTTCCTGAATATTAATATAAAATAACAAAAGTGGAATTAAAATACATTTAACCCTTTATCGACCTTTTTGCAAAACATTTTAAATATATATATATGGATAAATAAATCAATATTAGTGAAGCAAGAAATAACATTTTAACATTACGTGAGTATATAAACCCTTGTAACTTAGGAGCTGGGGACATAGGTGAAAAACGGAGCAAATAATTTATGATTAGCTAATTATAAAAATAGTAAACGTATAATATTTTCTTTCGACTCGATGATTAATAGAACTTATAAACTTAGTTCTAATGGGCGAGAATAACTATTTAAAATTTATATTATATTATTTGCGTGAGGCAAATAGAACCAAGGAGCTCATCGAGTCGAAAAATTATTGGCATATAATTTTAAATATGACATTAATAAAGCACACAAATATATATATTAAATGAACCGCCAAGTAAGAAAAGAAAAAGTTTAAAGACTAGAGATTTAAAGAATTACGAGATAAATTTACAGTAGCATGAATAAAAGGTGTTACAAAGATTTACATTAAAGAATAAATGAGCTCTTAAAAAGAAGGAGTATAAAATAAAGTTCGAACTGGCCAGAAAGTTTAACGTTCATATTACCATTCCGTGCTTGTCCTTAAGTTACTCCTCCAAGTTGTTGAAACGTAGGTATCATTGGTTAACTACTGGAGTAGTATTTTAGTAGCTTTCATTATTTTAGCAGAATGATCGATCCGGAAAACGGTTCAGCAGCTCCAGTGAAGATTCCTCGGGACTTTAGGAACCGTAGCCAGATCCCTGATGTTCTAGCCCTCTATCATGATGAAATACAATTTTTATACACCCAGAGTTCACTGCACTACTCTACAACCAAAACTAGTTTTTTCTTTACTTTTCAGGGCTATATATCTACTGTTCACTGATGCCTCCGGCTAGCGCTCATTTTATTATCAATCTCGTTTCTTTTTATAATTAGTTGTTTTCAGAAACATTCCTTCGATAAGGCTTTCAAACTAATTTTTGAATTCCTTTCCTAATTAGAAAATGAATTCTTAAGTCTGAAATGATTTTAATTAAAAATTGAATTCTTATCTTTTTTTTTTTATTAATAAAACTTTACTGTTGTTTTTGAGAATTTGAAAGCCTTTGGAAGGAATGTAGCTTTTAATCACAAAACTTTACAAATTATTTAAAAGTAAAAAAAACAAGTATTCCCGACGCAATGAAACTTTCGAACAATTATATATATTTAATATTTACAAACATATATACGCACAATCCAGGCAATTTAATATATGTAAATTCATGAACATTTTATCATGAATTTATTTAGAGAATTGATCCAATTTAAACTAAACTAATTAATTTTACTACGTATTTGAAACAACTTATTCATTATGGAAATTAGCGTGGATTGAACGTATAAAGCCCCATTGCATCGGAAATTTAAAGTTAGTATTAGGGTAAATAACATGAAGCTAGGATCGAACTCAGATCCGACTGCTTCATTTCTTTTCACTTCAAAAAAAAACAATGAAAAAAAAATGACTTTACTTACGCAGGATATAGTTGCATAAGTGTATAGACTCTGGGAGAACAGCATGAGCGTGAATAATATAACCTGCCCAAGCTACAAATTATACATGTCTCACTACGATCAACTTTTTTGAATATTCCGCTTATAATAAGTTTAAAAAAAAATCGGTCCGTTTATCAAGTCTCATTTCCCTATGGTTGTGTCAGTCAGTCATCTGTATATATATCTGTCATTTACAGTTTATCTTACTGTTTCCCTGGATCAGGTGGTACATATTGTTTTAACTGTTTGGCATTGTAATGGTCATAGTTTTGGTCTTCCCTGGTTGTCGTCAAGTTCCCATAGTCTATTACTGTCATTAATTCTATGGCCTTTTCTGCGACCGAATGCACAAACAACAATTCTTTAATATTATCTCGATGAGCAATGGGGTTCTCTCCTGGGTCATCTTTGAAAATTTGAATCTGTATCAAGGATCCAGGCATTGGCATCTGTAACTTCTTCATACTAAGTTGAGGACTCATCATCTGTCCCATTTCCACTTTTAGTTTCATTGGACTAGTGGTCTGAACATCTTTTTCTGTATCTATATCCGCTTCTTCCACTGCTTCATAACTGGACTCATCCTCACCACTGTTGTTTTCCTTGCTGTCCACAACTTCTTTTGGTGTGGCCTGATCATCTTCATTTTCTATTTTTGGGTCTTCAGAGGGATTTATTTCTTGCTGAAGCTTTACATTTTCTAGATTTGAGTTGGCTTGGATGCCATATGCTTCCTCGATCCTTACCAGCCTTTCCATCATCATCATCAGTACCTTTCGATCTTCTCTCATTTCTCTGAGGATCGTTTGTAAAGTGTCTTTTCCCATTTTTGAAAATACGAAAATAATGTAATAAACAACCAATATAATGAACACTGCAGATCAACTTATAGTACTCTCTGTATGCTTAAAAATATTTTTTTTTCTTCAGTAATTTTAACTAGGTCTCTGACTACAGGTCCATTGTCCTAATCTTCACTAGCTGCTTCATATTATTTCCCCAATCTATGTAATCTGCCTTTTTTTTAGTTTACCTACGTTTTCTTGGTTAGCTCTTTATTTTAACTGTTTGAGTGAGACATGTATTCAAGAATATAAAAAAAACATTATTCACTTTCCCTTTGTTCAGCTGTTGTGTTCTCCCATGTCTGAAAAAAAAAAACTATACAGTGATATACAAATATTATGTATTAGCAGATACAACAAATCATTCTGTATTGAACACACTTGGTTTTTTATTATGGCGATTGACCCACTACTGTGCTGACAATCAAATTTGCTGACAAATTTATTTATATGGGTGCCAGTGAGCAAAATGAGATCAATAGGGCATGTGATATAACCCATTGACCCCCAAACCACATATGATAGACTTAACCTTTAATAAAACAATTGAATTGATGATGAGTAATATTATTTAATAACAGCTAACGCGTTCATGACCTGAGTTTAAATATAGGAGTTCACTACTTCATTTTTCCTAAGCATGAGGCTTTAACACCAAAAAAATGTCAAAATTAATATTACAAGAACTTTTATTGGAGATATTATTCTAAATCTTGCTAGCATGAAAGCGTGCAAACCATTTAAGCATTTTGCCAACTGCATCTGGCTGCTTGGTGTACACAAAGGGTCTTCATCTGCTTTGAGATTACTCTAGAAATTATTGTCATTAAAGCGTAATGTCACACTGCATCGGACCGCTTGACAGATAATTCCCAGTTTGAAGGTCTTCACCTACTTTGAGACTACTAAAAATACGGAGCGAACATTTAATATATATGCTAGCAAGCAATACTTTGAAATTAAGACTTTTATATGATATCATATTAGATATTTTATATTATAACAACTGAGATGAACAAAATTAATTTTGACACAGACAAAATATTTCATTTATTTTACCCCTATGCTTTGATCTGCTCTTGCTACTTCGCTAACGATAATTTTCTTACTGTCATGAACGCGTATAAACAAATGTATAATATATATATATGGATATATAGTACACGTATAACTAATTACACATATACTTAAATAATTATTCTAACAGTCTTTTGCATTTAAAAAAAAAATCTTGAATACATTTAACTATAACGAAGAGAATTAGAAAGTGATATTTTAATTTATTAAATCATTTCAGTTATGCATTATAAATCGCATAACTTTTTCAAATATATAAACATTCTACAAGCATATCACTTTAAACATTTAATTTATTGAGATCTGAGTAACCAAACGATAATTTCTATCTACAGGGCATGTGTGGGGTTTATTAAGTCGAGCCACAACGATTGGGCAGCCAAAAACATAACTATGTACCGGTCGAAAACCACCACCACCGCAAGTCAAATCAGATTCAAACTCAGCTTAACCAAAACTGAATTCAAACCCAACTTAACAGCTCAGATAGCAGAAATCGACGGCACAGTGCTATGCGCCAAGAACTAGTTCAACGGTTGGTGAGGACTAGAGACCCTTGCACTGACACGAATATCTAATAATTAATTACTTTGAATACTTTTTAAATCAAATCATATGTATGTTCGGGTTGCCAACACAGATAGCGGGTATTAACATTTAAATCATTATAAAAGGAATGATGAACTAAGAAACCAAGTATGTTGGAAAGTATTTAATAAGAATAATTTGTTTTGTTTCATAGAATATAAAATACATTAACTACTTCTAGTCTTTAAGATATCTTACAATTATAATAAGAGTGGTGGTCCTTATCATATGCCAACAAGTATTACACAACATGGAATTCTATGTCTATGCCCCCAACGAGAAATATAAAGGCAGATAAAGGTATTCATTAATAAGGAAATGATTGCTCTAATTTTATTATGACAGAATGTGATATTTATTTTCACATTCGAAAATCTACTCATGAAGAGCAAGATGTATTTTAAGGCATAACTTTAATCTTGATTTGAAACTGATTTAAACTAAATATATTTGAGAATTGGTTCGACTTTACTTTAAATCACTTCATCACGAATTACGAGCACGGAGCTGGTTTTACCGGAACAAAGATGCAATGGTACTGACGAATTACAAGGCAGAGAGTAAAATTGAAAGATGATCGCTAGTCGATGATCGAAGTCCTATGGCGGCTTGCATTTGGCAAGTCTTACGCCCTTTGACTAATGAATCGGAAAGGAAGTACTTTCTTCCTCGAGAAATTTAAATAAGAGAATATGATCACCGACCAGCCTAATGGAGCGGAAGATGGCCCTACGTCAGCAACATTTGATGATGATGACTTGATAGTCATCGTTGAAAAATAAAACCCATGTAGAATGCTCTACGTGATGACTTGACCAATTAATTAAAGTCAAACGAGCTTTTATCGAACTATTTTAAAACATTTATAAACTATATTAATTATGCCCTAATATCGTGCCCTTCCTGAATATTAATATAAAATAACAAAAGTGGAATTAAAATACATTTAACCCTTTATCGACCTTTTTGCAAAACATTTTAAATATATATATATGGATAAATAAATCAATATTAGTAAAGCAAGAAATAACATTTTAACATTACGTGAGTATATAAACCCTTGTAACTTAGGAGCTGGGGACATAGGTGAAAAACGGAGCAAATAATTTATGATTAGCTAATTATAAAAATAGTAAACGTATAATATTTTCTTTCGACTCGATGATTAATAGAACTTATAAATTTAGTTCTAATGGGCGAGAATAACTATTTAAAATTTATATTATATTATTTGCGTGAGGCAAATAGAACCGAGGAGCTCATCGAGTCGAAAAATTATTGGCATATAATTTTAAATACGACATTAATAAAGCACACAAATATATATATTAAATGAACCGCCAAGTAAGAAAAGAAAAAGTTTAAAGACTAGAGATTTAAAGAATTACGAGATAAATTTACAGTAGCATGAATAAAAGGTGTTACAAAGATTTACATTAAAGAATAAAAGAGCTCTTAAAAAGAAGGAGTATAAAATAAAGTTCGAACTGGCCAGAAAGTTTAACGTTCATATTACCATTCCGTGCTTGTCCTTAAGTTACTCCTCCAAGTTGTTGAAATGTAGGCATCATTGGTTAACTACTGGAGTAGTATTTTAGTAGCTTTCATTATTTTAGCAGAATGATCGATCCGGAAAACGGTTCAGCAGCTCCAGTGAAGATTCCTCGGGACTTTAGGAACCGTAGCCAGATCCCTGATGTTCTAGCCCTCTATCATGATGAAATACAATTTTTATACACCCAGAGTTCACTGCACTACTCTACAACCAAAACTAGTCTTTTTCTTTACTTTTCAGGGCTATATATCTACTGTTCACTGATGCCTCCGGCTAGCGCTCATTTTATTATCAATCTCGTTTTTTTTTTATAATTAGTTGTTTTCAGAAACATTCCTTCGATAAGGCTTTCAAACTAATTTTTGAATTCCTTTCCTAATTAGAAATTGAATTCTTAAGTCTGAAATGATTTTAATTAAAAATTGAATTCTTATCTTTTTTTTTATTAATAAAACTTTACTGTTGTTTTTGAGAATTTGAAAGCCTTTGGAAGGAATGTAGCTTTTAATCGCAAAACTTTACAAATTATTTAAAAGTAAAAAAAACAAGTATTCCCGACGCAATGAAACTTTCGAACAATTATATATATTTAATATTTACAAACATATATACGCACAATCCAGGCAATTTAATATATGTAAATTCATGAACATTTTATCATGAATTTATTTAGAGAATTGATCCAATTTAAACTAAACTAATTAATTTTACTACGTATTTGAAACAAGTTATTCATTATGGAAATTAGCGTGGATTGAACGTATAAAGCCCCATTGCATCGGAAATTTAAAGTTAGTATTAGGGTAAATAACATGAAGCTAGGATCGAACTCAGATATATATATATATATAATTACGATTAATAAAATGTTTTTTATTGTACTTAGTCAAGGATTGGTGTTTATTGTTTTACACACCTCATTCCATAATTAATATGAATAATATGTATATTAATTGGAAGGTAGGCTCTTCACCTCCAGAATTAGACTAATAGAGCTAGTGTATGAGATAACCTGTAGAAGAATCTTGGATGTATCTCACAATAAAGGTCTTGTAGGACATCTTTCTATTAAAGTGTTGCTTAAAATCCCTGGGGATTTATAAAATGCTTTACTTTGGCTAAACTTGGCCATCATTATGGAGATGGTTGTCGAAATAGGGTGATTAGAAAATATAATTGATTGCTCTCAGTTTAATCCCCGTTTTAACAATAATAATTATGGAAAATAGTTATTTTGTTCTGCCTTATCTTCTACTTGAGTTACAGAATTCAAAGTCTGTAGTAATAGGTAGGGTAAGTCCCATTACAATATGTTATCTAAAATAATGTGTTTTGTAAGATATGAGAGGGATAGGGATGGGTTATTGATTATGTTATTTTTCTTTTAATATACCTTATCTATATTGATGTTTGGAAGGTATTTAATCTTTTTCTCTTTTTTTAAAATTATTTGTTACACACATTGACGAATTTTTGTTTATTATTCATAAAATTAAATTGATTGATTTGTTGATAGATTGAAAGCTTTTGATTTTTATACTGATTTTACTATTTTTGAGTTTATTAACATAAAATTTCTATGATTAATTTTTAATAAAGTCGATAATGACTTATTTTGCAATCATTTTATTAAACAAGACAATTTAAAAAATGTAATAAGGCCAGACCATAATCAACCTTTTATTCATTAGAGACTTTCTTTATTGAATTTTGTTACAGGACTAGAAGAAATAGGTCAATGTGCTTCTGATTATATTGATTAATGTTTTAGTCATAAATTTATTAGAAAAATTATGTTTCATAAAAATATCTTTAGACTGATACAAATAAAACTTTAATTCTTAATAAGAATAAAGAATTTATTATTTACTATTCAAGTCATCAATTTATATATTATCTTATAAGAATAACCATTTATTGGGAGTTGTGAAAATATCTAGAAAAAAGATCTGTATTTAAATTTATTATTAAGCATTTCAAACTATCCAATTAATTAATAGAAATCTATTCCTCATATAATTTATAAGATATCTTGTTGTTGTCATAAAGTTTATATATGTCAAGTCTTTTTAAAGAATTAATCTTCATAAGAATAGAGTTACATATTGGCATTTTAACTCAGTTTTGTATATTCGTGAACTTAATACAGGTCACAAAACATTACTTAACAACGTAGAGATTATCTTTTATTAAAAAAGTAAATTAAAAGAAAGAGTCAAAGAAACACTGATGATAAATCTTTTTGAATCAAAACCATAAATCTCTTGAAGACATGTTTTGATATTAAATTTGGTTGATTTTGAAGTAAATTTGGGGAAGGCTATTTTTTTTGGGTATATATTTACATATTGTTTGTTTCTTGTCTTTTGAGAGGGTCTATTCAGTAGTAGATAAAACCATAGCCATGAAAGAATTATAGTAAAAAATTTGATTTTGGATTGTGTTTTAATGCTACATGATTTCTATTTTATTTATCATTACTAGAATAGTATTAGGCAGTAGTTAATAATTATATATTTTGTAAGAATCAAAATCATTACCACTAAACAGTTGATAATCAAATGAATTTTAATACTATAAATATTTTCAGCAATGTTTAATAGATTTAAATTCAATATAATTTGATGAAACTATATTTTTAATCTTTACCAACGTGATAGGGTAAAATAATATTTTAGATAGGTAACCTAATTTCTTCAATATAAAAAAGTGCAGAAACATTTTGTACAATTTTAGATCACAGTTAAAAATTGTTCTTAGAAATTCAATGTTTTATGTAATATACATGGTTTTCTTACTTTTTATTTAAATTAAAATAAGAAAATTAGTTTACAATAATGTTTTCTTAAGCATTTTTTAAAAAAAAATTCTTAAAATTATATGGAATGTCAAACACTGTTCAATAGAAAAGTAAGTTACTTAATGCCTTAATATACATGTATGCGTTCTTGTCGTTGCAGCTGTTATTACTATGTGATTATTCATATAGTATATGAACATGGATGGGCTGCTCACCAACACGCATTAGCCAATATGGTGCATTTATTGGCTTTTTACCTCTGAGTTTAAGATCAAGGAACAACATGGTCTTTCTTTTCAGTGCCTGATAAGGCAGAATGAATGTTTGTGTAAAAGATAAATATTTTTCCAATACATATATGCAATTATAACAGAAAAAAATAAAGCATGACCCTTATTCCCAGGAGGCTGTAAAGTCACCAACCAAGGCAGCGGTTGGTGGCCGAAGGCAGAGGGTGCTAAGAATCCCCTGATTGTGGACCCAGGCTGCCATTTGATGATGACTATTTATTTAGGTACTTACAACTGCAGATCACTTTCAATTGAAGGAAGATTGCATGAATTAGAATAAGAATTGTCTTATATTAAATGGGACATTATTGGACTTTGTGAAGTTAGAAGAAAAGGTGAAGAAACAATTGATTTAAAAAGTGGACATATACTCTATTATAAGGCACACATATTGGAAATACAAGTGGAGTAGGATTCATTATAAATAAAAAGTGGAAGAACAATATTGTGGAGATTGATGGTGTATCGGACAGAGTTGCAAGATTAGTTATACAACTTAATAGCAGATACCAAATGCAGAAAATTCAGGTTTATGCCCCAACAAATTCTCATAGTGATGAAGTAGTAGAAGATTTTTATATGGATGTACAAAAGACTTTTGATCAGAGTAAACAACATTTTAAAATTGTTATGGGAGACTTTAATGCTAGAATTGGTAGACAAATGAAAGATGAAATTGCTGTAGGTAATTTTGGTTATGGTAATAGAAATGAGAGAGGACATAGACTTGTGGAGTTTGCAGAAAAAGAAAAACTTTATATTATGAATTCATTATTTGAGAAAAATGTTAAAAGGAAATGGACATGGAAGCATCCAAATGAAGGTACAGCAGAATTGGATTATATTTTGACTAACAGGAAATACATATTTCAAGATTGTAATGTTCTTAATAAATTTAACACAGGAAGTGATCATCGATTAGTAAGGTGTAAGTTACGTGTTAATGTAAAACTAGAGAGACAAAAATTATTAAGAAAATCAATATTTACAGTTGATATTCCTAATCTTCAGAAACATTCTAATAAATTTAAATTAGAACTTACAAATAGGTTTCAAGTAAGGGATTTTGAACAAGATTCAGATTTGAATGAAATTAATATGAAAATAACTGATACACTTTTAAAAACTGCAACAAACATAGCTGGTAGAAAAAAGCAGCAATTGACTACTAAATTTCTACTGAGACTAGAGAATTTATGAAGAAAAGAAGGAATATGAAGATATACAAAATTTGTAAAATGGTACGGAAAAGAGTTGAAACTGATATAAAAAAGTATAACTGTGAAATAGTAAGGAAAGCTGTAGAAGAAAATAAAAGTCTCAAGAATGTTAAACAACATTTTGGTATTGGTAGGAAATTTATATCTGCAATAAGAAAAAAAAGATGGAATCATTACTAAAAAGAGAGATGACATCATGAAATTTGTAGAAGATTTTTATCAAGAATTATATAGTAATAAAGAACAAGTACCTCCTATATCTATTACATCTTCCGAATTGCCCAGAATTTTAAATGAAGAAGTGAGACATGCAATTAAATGTATGAAGAAAGGAAAGGCTCCAGGAAATGATGGAATTATAATTGATATATTTAAAGAAGGATGTGAAGAAATAGAAACAATTTTAGCAAAGTTATATACCAAATGTCTAAATGATAAAGATGTACCGAAAGATTGGAAGAATGCAGTAATAATAGTAATATTTAAAAAAGGTGATAAAGAAGATATTATAAATTACAGACCTATCAGCCTTTTATCAGTTTTATATAAAATTTTTACCAAGATAATTACAACTCGTCTACAGAGAACTTTGGATTTCCACCAACCAAGAGAACAAGCTGGATTTAAAAGTGGTTTTAGTACAATAGATCATATCCAGGTATTGAGAGAAGTCATAGAAAGGACAAATGAATATGAGTTGTCATTATGTTTTGGATTTGTAGATTATGAAAAGGCATTTGATTCTATACACATTTCTTCAGTGATTAAAGCATTGGATCATCAAGGTATAGATCCAGGATCCTGTCATATTTTAAAGAATATTTATAAAAATGCAACAGCAACAATTAGATTACATAATGATACTGGAAAAATCAACATTGAGAAAGGTGTAAGGCAAGGTGACTCCATATCTCCACAACTTTTTACAGCAGTGCTGCAAGAAGTATTTTGTGGATTAAAATGAGAAACTAAAGGAATGAAAGTAAATGGAGAGTATTTAAGTCATTTAGATTTTGCAGATAATATAGTTGTTTTTGCAAATAATGCTTCAGAGCTGCAGGAAATGTTGCATGAGTTAGCAGATGAAAGTAGAAAAGTAGGACTAAAGATAAATGTTAAAAAGACTAAAGTAATGTTTAATCGATTTGCTCAAAATATGAAAATAAAGATTGATTATAAAGAATTAGAAGAAGTTAACAGTTACAAATACCTAGGTCAGATTATTAATACAGATGGAAACATAATGGAGGAAATTAATCATAGAATTAAACTTGGTTGGAGTGCTTTTGGTAGAAATAACTTGATACTAAAAGGAAATATGCCTCTGTGTTTGAAAAGAATGGTTTTTAACAAATGCGTTTTACCAGTTCTTACTTATGGATCTGAGACTTGGACACTTAATAGAAGAGCAATACAGAGACTTCAGACCACTCAAAGGAGTAGGGAGAGATGTATGTTGGGAGTAACAAGAAGAGATCGAAAATGCAATATATAGGTAAGTCAACAAACAGGTGTTACTGACCTTATTGAAAAAAATTAAAAGATTGAAATGGAGTTGGGCTGGACATATTGCTAGAAGAAATGATAATAGATAGACAATTGAAATTTTAAACTGGATTCCAAGAGATTGTAAAAGACTCAGAAAGAGACCACATGTGAGATGGATGGATGAAATAAGAAAATGTGCAGGGGTGTTGTGGAAAAGAGAAGCTAAAGATCGGAAAAGATGGATTAAACTTGGAGAGACCTTCATCCTGCAGTGGATTGATAATGGTTGATGATTGATATATATATATATATATATATATATATATATATATATATATATATATATAAACTTATTGAAGAGTTTTGCCGGTTTTAATAACAGTTATAAGCAATCATGTAATGTCTATTGGTGTAAAACTAACCCTTCCTAGTACAATAGTGGTGGATATGGTTTTTAAAAAACCAAAGACAACAAAATGTATAGGTACTGAGCTGGCTTCAGACCTATATGACTATATAAGTTAATGAGCTTGGATTGAAAATATTATTGTGTTTTCAATTTAAGACTCATAGTTTTGTAGTTATAGAGATAAAAGGTGGCTGCTGGAGGGTTGCATTAGAGCCTAAGGTCTAATTGCAGTACTCTTAGATCAAAGGCTCCTCACTGATGAAGGCCACAAGCCAGAAACTAGTCTGGGGATAATGGATGAGTAGGCACTAGATGTGGATTTTATGCACAAGCCTTCTGGCATCCATTGATTGATCTGGCTTGCACTGAGTGACAATACTGTATGGAGAGTTTTGCCTGTTTTATATATATATATATATATATATATATATATATATATATATATATATATATATATATATATATATATATATATAATGTGTACATAATAATATATGTGTATAATAAACCAATAAGTGACTAAAAATATGAAATATCCTTGCATTATGGACACATCTTTTTTAACAAAAATGCTTATAAAAATTATATTGTAAAAAAACTTCACTTAATAAATATAATATTACCGTAAATCAATCAGTTAAGGCTCCTCACTGATGAAGGGCACAAACCACAAACTAGTCTAGAGATATTGGATGAGTACATACTAGGTGGGGATTTTATGCACAAGCCTTCTGGTATTCATTGATTACAATGGCTTGCAGTGAGTGGCAATACTGTATGAAGAGTTTTGCTTGTTTTAATAACAGTTATAAGCAATCATGTAATGTTTATTGGTGTAAAATCATTCCTTCCTAATAGGATAGTGGTGGATGTGGTTTTTAAAGAACCAAAGACAACAAAATGTATAGGTACTGAGCTGGGTTTAGACCTATATGAGTATATAAGCCAATGAGCTTGGATTAAAAATATTATTGTGTTTTCAATTTAAGACTCATAGTTTTGTAGTTATAGAGATAAAAGGTGGCTGCTTCATCAGTGAGGAGTCTTAAATGTTGATCATGTGATGTTTATTGGTGTAAAACCAATCCTGCCTAAAGGAATAGTAGTGACTATGATTACTAAAGAACCAAAGACACCAAAATGTATAGGTCCTGAACTAAGTTCAGCTCTATGTGATGATGTAAGATAATGAGCTTGGATTGAAAATATTATTGTGTTTTCAATTTAAGACTCATAGTTGTGTAGTTAAAGAGAGACAAAAAATGGCTACTGGAAAGTTGCATTAGATCCTAAGATCTAGGTGTGACACTCTCAGATCTACAACTCCTCACTGACAAAGGCCATAAACCAGAAACTAGTCTGGGGATATTGGATGAGTGGAAAATAGATGCAGACTTTATGTAAAAGTCTTCTGGCATCCATTGATTACTCTGGCTTGTGCTGAGTGACAATACTGCATGGAGAATTTTGCCTATTTTAATAACAGTTATACACAAGCACAAGAAATCATGTGATGTTTATTGGCATAAGACATACACTTATTAAATTATAATTATATATATATATATATATATATATATATATATATATATGTAACCGGACCCGCACAACTCCTTTATTATCTTGGTTGTAACAATTTCCTGATGAGCATGTTGCAGGAAGGAACTATCGATTGGCATTCCCCAATGCAAATGTTATTCCACCCTACAACAATATTTGCTGCTCAACAGAAGATGTAGCACCATAGAGACTGGACACATCTAGACATTCCTGTGTTTGGTTTTCCAAATGGCATCACTAGAGTTCCTTCTCACTACAACCTGACTTACCTAGGTTTAGTTATGCCAGACATAGCTCAGGAGGCATGAAATTCCTGTGAACAAGTGCAGTGAATGACAAGTGATGCAAAATAGAACTGAACAATTAGAAGTAGTTTTAAGTAACAACAATATTATTTAACAATTCATTTTCAAGTCCATGCATATCCATGTGAAGATTTATTTCCAGTTCACATATGAAAAGAAGTTTAAACACACAATATTTATAAATAATCCATTTTTAAGTCCATGCATATCCATGTGAAAATTTATTTCCAGTTCACTTATGAGAAGAAGTTTAAAAGCACTCTATTTATTAATAATCCACTTACAAGTACTTCTAATAAAGTATATACAGTCAAGCAGTTATGATTTATGCAGCATTTCATTATTTTGAGAATTATTACAGGTTGATAAACTTTTAAACTCAGCAATCCTAGGTTTGTGGATCATTTATAATTTAGTCAAATATAGATGTATATTCATACACATAAACTTTATTATTTTATCCAGATACAATTAATATGCAGTTAGGCATTTATGATTTATATAACATTTTATTATTTTGAGAATTATTACAGATTGGTAAATACTTAAACTTAGTAATTGTAGGTTTGTGGAGCATTTATAATTTAGTCAAATATAGATGTATATTCATACACATAATTTTATTATTTTATTTAGATATAAGTAATATGCAGTTAAGCATGATTCACATTTAATTATTTTAGCATAAATAATTGAATTGCTACTATTTTTTTATTCTTACCTTTTTACTTGTTGTTCTCTTTCAATACCAATGGGGCTTAATGAATGGCAAGGCTGGAGCTCACTTCATGATCATGGATACAGAGAAAAAAGCAAGTTAACTGCCCATGTTAAATTGTTTCTTCATGGTTAAGTTTTGATTTTTCTGTCTTGCTTTACTTAGTAAAACTGATAACAACAAACACTCTCTGATAATCTGAATTTTTCAAATATTTTATACTTTCTCTGCTTGTTTTATCCAATATGACTGATAAAAAACTACTCTGTCTATTGCTTTACTTAATAAAACTGATAATAAAATAAACTATTCTCTCTGTCTGATAATCTAAATTTTTCAGCCTATTTATACTCTCTCTGCTTTTCAGAATGGATTCATTTTACATGACACCTACTTCAATTGGTGTTGGTGTATTCGTCAACATTTGTGTCATTTCCCCCAACTCATTGGCTATTATTTTTGGTGGTAGAAGATTGTTTCCAATTATCTGGCTATGTGTTTTTAAATTCCAATTAATTTTACACTTCCTTGCCAGGGGCTTTGGCTTAACACCTAAGTTATTTTGCCTCACGGATTATTTTTCTGAAATACAAAAATTAACTTATTTTTTTAATGTTTAAATATATTTTTCTTTTTTACTTTATTGATTGTCTTTTTTGGATTGATGAATTTTAATAAAGAAAGATTTATACTTACTTTTAATTGCAGATTTAAACGTATTTGTTTTCTTTTTTTTTCTTTTTTAACAACAAATCATGCTAGTCTTTTTTAAATGGGAAGAGGGTGATCTTTTGAATATATATGTGGAATAGTATATCTATTTCAATATATATATATACTGGATTCCTTATATCTATTTCAATATATATATATACTGGATTCCTTAATCATGTGAGATGATTTAATTACTTAATATTTGTATATTTATTTCAGTATAGTGTTATGCACTGTATTATTCTCTCTCTCTCTCTCTCTCTATATATATATATATATATATATATATATATATATATATATATATATAGATTGAGCTGATATTTTAAGTCAGCTCTATATATATATATATATATATATATATATATATAAGCTCACATATTTATAATTTGTCATAAATATTTTTGAAGTTAAATAGTTTGTAAAATGAAAAAAAAATTAATTAACAAATGGTTTTGATTTAATGGAAAGGGTAAAAAAATTTTTAACTTTTATTTTGAAATAAACAAATAAAATTGAATATAATTTATTAAAAAAAAAAGAATGTTAATAGTGTTTAATTAAAAGGGAGAAAAATTCGAGAGATAAAAGGGTGGGGAAAAGAAAACAAAATTAGATTCTTGGTAGTAATTATACTCTATTGTTGAAACTTTCACAAAGTAAAAATATTTGGTTAGTAATTGCTATTACGCTAATTAAAAAAAAGAGTGGAGATAAGATCGCTTTTAGAGAGATGAGTTGACTTGACTTTAGAGACCAGCAAGGACAATAAAGAAAGCAGCTGTGTTTCGAACAATAAAAATTATTATTATTGGAATTTAATTTTGCGGACTCTTGTCAAATGTATAGCAGCTAAAGTTATCACAACCTTCCCCTTTGGGGAATTGACCACCACTCCATCTGAATGAAGCTATCGAGAGTGTTATGGAATGGAAGAAACGGATATTGCTAGCCGGACAACCAAAGGAACACTCATGGAATTCGCATATACAAGGACAAAGGCACGACCAATGGAATGTAAAACCTATGAAAATCAGGCCACTCCGCTCTGATCGATCAGGGTAATTATAACGTTTCAATTAATGAGAACGCTAAGTAAAGCGTAGTAGAACTTTATCTTTAATTTACTTTTCATTTTTTATGTTTATTACGAATGTTTCAACAATAGAGGGGGGAAATAAATTTGTTTAATATTGTAATCTATTAATGTTAATTTTCGTTCAATATTTTTTTATGAAATATTAGAATAACTGTATTTTAAATTATTTAATATCTATTCGATCTAGAGAGTAACAACAGGGTGGGGGTATAAAAGTGCGCCGCCAAGTAACAGAGAACCATGGGGCGTTACTCGTTTGTTAGTAGAAAATAAGGAAAGAATTGAAAGTATAAGAAAATGAAAGACACTTATACGTTCATTGTAAGATTTTTGCAGTTTATTTATTTACCAAAGAAAGTGGAGTTTAAAAATAAACTTCAGGAAAGATTAAAAATACTATAAGTCGTCTTATATACACTCCTGCTATAATTCACAGTATTAGTGTATGCGCGAGTAAATCTATGGTAAATATTTGGGAAGCATAATTAGAAAGTAAACAGAGGGAAAATCAGAAATTGTAAGTCAGTTCTTTCTGGATCGGATAGAATTATAAGGTTATTAATAATAAATAGTAGTAAAAGAAATTAAAAGTATTTTTGTCCAACGTATTCTTGAATTCTTGAATTATTTATAATAATTAGTTAGTGTTCTTAAAGGAAAACCCCTGTGAGATTATAATCAAAGTTTATAATCAGTGAATCGTCATTCGAAAATAAATAAAGACCAGGATTATGTAAAGTTACTGACCAGGTACCAAGAGAGAAATCCTTGGTGGCGCCCTCGACGACGATTCTAATAACTAAAATTCAGTTAGTAGGGGAAGAAAGAAAGTTGTCGTGTCACAATATATATATATTCTAACCCCGTAAATTTTATTAGTTTAT
>JAQFVV010012482.1:2075444-2305116 GCA_028023455.1 Epiperipatus broadwayi | reverse complement strand
TTTAATATAAACCAGGCACTGGTCGAACTGCTGAAACCACATACTTATACATATATATAAGTTTTGGCCGGTTTCAAACTTCTTCATAATACATTTATAATCTTATAAATGTTACGTGAATGAACCGGCATGTTCGAGCAAAATGAGAGATCTTATTGATAGACTAACTATCAACAATGGCCCACCTCGGCCACTAGATTCAAACCCCTACTATCCAAACACTTTATTTGTTTTGGAGTAAACTCCAGGTGTCAGCTACCTATTCAGAAGAATAAACAACGTATTTGGTCAGTAGGCACATAATCCAGCACTCGAAACCATCCCATAAACTAGCCCAGTCTAATTTTGATCAGTAATAAAATATAAAAAAAGAATTGACTGACGAATAAAGTTTAATTTTAAAAACAATATATTAACTAACATTTACTAATGATAAACATTTTTATAAATCTATAAATAACACACACATTTTAAGTTAACATACTATGATATATTTTATGAAAGAGCAAAAATAATCTTTGACATTTAAATTATCTAACATTCACAAACACGCACATCAATAATTCATTTTATGCATGCTTATAGAGTTTATATAATTTGAATCTTGTATTTTTACGAATTACAGTGGTGGCTACTATGTATAAATGATAATAAATAAATGTTTACCTAGGATTTTTGGGAACATGGATATTGCTTGTTGTTGGCTGCTTCTGCTGCTTCTGATGGATTATATCTAACCGGTTAGATTTGGATGTTTATGGAAGAGATTTTATGTAAATCCATTGGTTTTATTCTTGAAGACAGTTGAACGTTTGACGGAGGATTTCTGAGTTGTTATGCAGACATTATTTCACAGGCCGGTTTTGATGATCTTGTTGGACTAAAAGGCTGAAGCATGAGCGTATATTTCCAAAAGCTGCTCAACAATGCATTTTTGTTTCTGTATACATAATAGAAATTCCACTGTTGTCTGAACTGGAATAAGACTGTCATGGCAAACTAGACTGAAAAAACTCTCTCAATTAATTGTTCAATTAAAAAAAAGTATATTTATACCTGCGACGTGTTGTCCATGTAATATCCTCCGGCAAATATCTGTTGTCGAATTCCATTGGTAATTAATCCTATAACAATGTGTTTTTGATTGATTGTTTAATTAGTAGTAGCTTTCATAAACATATTGTTTTTTTATCTTTAGTAGCCCACTGCTGTGTTTTTAAATATATTTCATTTCAATATTTATTTTCATGTTCTTTTCAATATGATTTTAACACGCATTTATTATATCTCTTTTTAACAGCTTACATTTATTTACATTCGCACGCACGTATATATTTTACTATTCTAAAATCAAAAATAATTTTAAGATCATTTTTCTTCTTTAATTTAAGTGAAGAAATTTATATATTTTCTTTAAACCTTTTAAATTGTATTTCAACTAATAATAATAAACTCTTTACTTCCTTTTTATAAAACCTTCAGTTTAACTTTAAGAAAACCCCCTTCCCACTCTAAATCAATGATTTTTCAATTTTTATTTCAAACTCTTTTGCGAAAGATTTTTATTTTAATAATTGTTTTTAGACAAAATTATTTTATATACATGTGAAATTGGCTTGGCACATTACACCCCCCTCCGTTTTAGAGTAAAATGTGTTATTTTTGACCATTTTATCTCTTGCAATTTTAATTCTTGACTCTAAAGATTTATTAATTTATTATTTTTCTAAGTTAGCTTTTTAATATCTTTTACTTGACATACAAAAGACAATCTGTTTTGACTATCCTTTCCTTCTTTCTATGCCGAATACATTGCTCACAATGACCTAAATCATGGATAATGACCACCGGGACAAACTATTTTTGTGGCACAGGGATCTTTTGGAAATGACGCGGAAGCAGATTCGCTGACTTTCACTGACTTACATATGTATAAAATCGAAACTTCATTTGCCGATTCTCTTGATCGGACTTGGAAAAAGAAAGGGTCGCTGCGAAATGGCAGGAATTTTCAACTGTCCATTTTCGAATTACGCTTTGGAAAGAGGAATGATCCCTGACAAGTCCATTACGGGTACTAAAATTTATCCAGTCAGCAGTTTTAAATTTATCCTTAACTAAACTTATTTCTATACTACCCTCATTCCCTTTTGCTATAGATAACTTCATACACATGTGTATACGTGCAGCATAATTCTACACCTACTAATATTCTAGATATCGAGTTATTACTGGACTTGCTTACAGGGAATCTATAATAAATAAATCCCTATTTGCATGCATCATGAGGTGCAGCAGTGCCAAGAACATAACCTAAAAGGATATCTGGATAAATACATTTAAGATACGCATCATGAGGTATTGTATTTACCAAATATTACCAGTGTATGTGCGCGTATATACACATGTATACTTATACACTCTTAATACACCTTAGATTGACTTTTATTTTTTTATTATTAATCTTCCAACCTTATTTTTAAATTCACATGAACAATATCTTACACTATTTATTTATATTACAATATTATTTATAACCCTTAAGAAACATTATTTAAAATATTTATTTACACTAATCTTATAATATTATTTGTAAATCATTACGAACATCTTTATTTAACATGCGTGTATTCAATAAAAAAAAAATCGATTAGTTTATTAAGAGTCATTCTTCATTATTATTTACTATAGATTTATTTATGCTTATTTATTTAACTTGATTTTATAGATTTTATTTTAACTATTTGACCTACTTATTTATTTACGAACATTTTTCTTGATTAACATGTGCATTGATCACTTTTCCTAAGTATTGACCACTTCAAATTCTTATTTTTCTAGAGTGCATTTTTAGTTTTTATTTTCATCATTAGGTAATAAATGCAATGTTAAAAGAAGTAGGCAGCAAAGTATAAGGCAATTCAACACATGGATAGATCTTGTGCTGATTCAAACCAACCCTCAATTTCTTGCAGAAGTGGTGACTACAGAATGGGCTACTGTTGTGCACAATGGATCCTGAAAAGGGATTTTGACATTTTTGAATGGCAGGACTATCTCTACTGTACATTCGACTTGCTAAAATATTTATTTTATTTGGTTCTACTGGGAATTTTTCCTCCAGATTTATTACTTTTTATATGCCAGGACTTTTCTACTGGCGCATCATCATCAGTATTATTTATTCTTCGCACTACCCATCTGTAGAATAAAGTCACCACAAAAAAAAAAAATTCAGTCCAACAAAAGGCAGGCCTGAAATTTTTATCTTTGCCCAAATACTTGCACACACCTCAATCCTAATTTAATACACTTTTTTTTTAATTTTATTTGATAATGTTTTATTTTCATTAATACTTTCATTATACACTTATTTATTTCATTTTTATTTTTAAAGCGTTATTTTTACTCTCCCTTTTTTAAAAAAAAAAAAAAAAACATGTTCATTTTGCTTGTCTCTTTTGATTTACACATTTATTTTGTTAGCATCATGCTCCGCTATGTTCTACACTTATGAGCTGGGATATCAATATAATTGATAAGACATAATCGAGGGTTTTGACATAAATTGTTTTATTATTTTTACTCTCCTTTTTTTTTTTTTAAAAAAAAAAAACATTTTCATTTTGCTTGTCTATTTTGATTTACACATTTATTTTGTTTGCATCATGCTCCACTACGTTCTAGATTTATGAGCTGGGATATCAATATAATCAATAAGACATAATCGAGGGTTTTGACATAAATTGTTTTATAGATGCTTTAACATTTTAAACTCTAAGATTGTTATTTTAATTTACTAAGACTTACTTTAATCATTTTTCATTATTCAAACTAACTTTGATTCTCGTTTTTACATTTGTTTCATTAAACTTTGTTAAACATTTTCCATTATTCCAAGTCCATGGTCGTTAATAACTAGGTCAAGCCGGCGAATCCATCAGATTACATATTTTTAATTTTTGTCAGGTGGTTCTTTCTTTCTACACACTAACTCTATAATATAAACTACCTTCCCTCTCTTATCTATCCCACTTTTATAATTTATTACTTTATCTCTTTCTCTTTCCGTTCTATTTTCAACTTTGTAAATCAGAAAACCTTGATATTTAGACAAACTCCAAATTACTTCAGTCTGGGAATATTTTTTTCTATGCTTTCTTTTTTTAAATCTGTTTTTAAATCTACAAACATGAATGTTTACTTTAAACCTTTTATTTTTAATTCTTTGTAAAAACTCTTTTACGCTATCTTCTATCTTGAACTTATATCTCTCTTCTATTTCTTGGTCTACATTTGTTTCTACTTTATATGTCACAACGCTATTTGATTCTAATTTAATTTCTATGTCTTTTATCACCTCAACTTCCTTTTCATCTTCCTGACTTTCTTTAACTAAATCTACCTTTATAATTTCTTGGTTTTTCTCTACCTTTCCTGTAATTTTACATCTTAGTTCCTTCATTTCTTTTTTTATCTTATTCTGGCCCATTTTGATCAGGTCCTTTAACTTTTCAAGCATTTCAGCTTGCCCTTCCAATTTACTCTTCATTTAATTATTTTGGTTTTTAAGCTCTTTGGCTATTTTTTATATGCTTCAGCTGTTTCTTTTTGTTTTTCAAACATGCTGGTTCGTAAAGCTATGATTTCCCTTTTTTCCTTGTTGGGAATATTTTCTATATTTTTACCTTGAGCCTCCATTTTGGCTTTATTTCTTATCATTTATAATTTTAAACACTTTTTATCATTATTTTTGATACCATATTTTATTTTAATAAGTTTACTAATTTCTATTTTATTTATTTCTTACTAAACTGGAAATACACGCTGACTCCACCCCTCCTTTGTCCATTTTTCTCTACCCGATCTT
This sequence comes from Epiperipatus broadwayi, assembly GCA_028023455.1. Taxonomy (NCBI): domain Eukaryota; kingdom Metazoa; phylum Onychophora; class Udeonychophora; order Euonychophora; family Peripatidae; genus Epiperipatus; species Epiperipatus broadwayi. Next base: position 2,300,246 of record JAQFVV010012482.1, on the reverse strand, counting down.
AATGCTTTAACTTCACCCAAACACTCAACTGTCTCTGATTTAACATAATGATTTATTTCAACTAACGTAAATAGCATAAATCTGTCTTCATTTACAGGGGAAAAAAAAGGTTTTGGTCAATTCTTTTTTTTATTTTTAAATTAATACCACTTTACATATGTAATTTTGCTTTTCTATAAAAAATTTGTCAAACAAGAAACACAGTATTTGATTACTATTGTTCCTTAGGTCCAGCCCCAAATGTTGGGAAAGCCATTTATGTACCAGGTCAAACCACTGAAACCTCATACTTATACATATATATAAGTTTTGGCCGGTTTTAAACTCCTTCATAATACATTTATAATCTTATAAATGTTACGTGAATGAACCGGCACGTTCGAGAAAAATGGAAGATCTTATTGATAGACTAACTATCAACAATGTCCCACCTCGGTTGCTAGATTCAAACCCCTACTATCCAAACACTTTATTTGTTTTGCAGTAAACTCTAGGCTCCAGCTATCTATTCAGAAGAATAAACAATGTATTTGGTCAGTAGGCTCATAATCCAGTGCTCGAAACCATCCCATAAACTAGCCCAGTCTAATTTTGATCAGTAATAAAATATAGAAAAAGAATTGATAAAAAGAATTGACCAATGAATAAAGTTTAATTTTAAAGGCAATTTATTAACTAACATTTACTAATGATAAACATTTTTATAAATCTATAAATAACACACACATTTTAAGTTAACATACTATGATATATTTTATGAAAGAGCAAAAATAATCTTTGACATTTAAATTATCTAACATTAACAAACACGCACATCAATAGTTCATTTTATGCATGCTTATAGAGTTTATATAATTTGAATCTTGAATTTTTATGAATTACAGTGGTGGCTACTATGTATAAATGATAATAAATAAATGTTTACCTAGGATTTTTGGGAACGTGGATATTGCTTGTTGTTGGCTGCTTCTGATGGATTATATCTAACCAGTTAGATTTGGACATTTATGGAAGAGATTTTATGCAAATCCATTGGTTTTATTCTTGAAGACAGTTGAACGTTTGACGGAGGATTTCTGAGTTGTTATGCAGACATTATTTCACAGGCCAGTTTTGATGATCTTGTTGGACTAAAAGGCTGAAGCATGAGCATATATTTCAAAAAGCTGCTCAACAATGCATTTTTGTTTCTGTATACATAATAGAAATTGCACTGTTGTCTGAACTGGAACAAGACTGTCACTGCAAACTAGACTGAAAAAACTCTCTCAATTAATTGTCCAATTAAAAAAAAAGTATATTTATACCTGCGACATGTTGTCCATGTAATATCCTCCGGCAAATATCTGTTGTCGAATTCCATTGGTAATTAATCCTATGACAATGTGCTTTTGATTGATTGTTTAATTAGTAGTAGCTTTCATAAATGTATTGTTTCTTTTATCTTTAGTAGCCCACCACTGTGTTTTTAAATATATTTCATTTTAATATTTATTTTCATGTGTTTTTCAATATGATTTTAACACGCATTTATTATATCTCTTTTTAACAGCTTACATTTATTTACATTTGCACGCACATATATATTTTACTATTCTAAAATCAAAAATAGTTTTAAGATTATTTTTCTTCTTTAATTTAAATGAAGAGATTTATATATTTTCTTTACACCTTTTAAATTGTATTTCAACTAATAATAATAAACTCTTTATTTCCTTTTTATAAAACCTTCAGTTTAACTTTAAGAAAAACCACTTCCCACTTTAAATCAATGATTTTTCAACTTTTATTTCAAACTCTTTTGTGAAAGATTTTTATTTTAATATTTTTTTTTAGACAAAATTATTTTATATACATGTGCCAAATTGACCTTGGCACAATATATATATAACTTATATTTGTTTTTTCATATATATATATATATATATATATATATATATATATATATATATATATATATGGGAGATGTTCTGAATCAACTGATGAATGCTGGTTCAACATTAAATCATATATTGGAAATCATTTATCTTTTTTGAAAGTGTGTGGTCATGGGTATTCCTTGTATGAGATAGTGGATAGCTGAAAAAAAGCTTGAAAGTCTGTGTTCAAATCCTCTATAATTACATCTTCAAGTATATAAATTATACTTGTATTTAAATATTATATATTCAGCCTGTATCATGTTCATTTCTTTTTTGTGTATTTAAATAAACAAGGTCTTATAAATGAAAAGTTAGAGTGGCTTAAAGTCATCATCGGCATGAGAATAATATTGGAGTAAAAGGGAGAATGTAGGTGTTCCATCATTAGATTTTTAATGCTATGTATGACTGTAGAGTTGGAAAGTGAAGTAGATTGAAGTCTATTCATTAAAGTTTGAAGATTTGATATCTTAATATAAACAAAGCAGTGATTATATATACATGTGGGAGATAAAGTTCTGAATTAACTGATGAGTGCTGGTTCAGAATGAATTATATATTGTAACAGTATGGAAACAGTGGTCCTATAAGTTTGGTGGCAATTGTAACTATACAGAAAATTAGGGCTGAAATATAAGATGGGAAATTTTCATAATCTTCAAATAGATAAACAAAATATAAAATTAAATATAAAAAGTGAGCATTAGAGATCAGCACAAACTATAAGTTCATCAACATTATATAAATAAGTAATAATTATTATCATGAATAATGATCAATAAAACAAATCAACAGTCAATATTGTGACTGGGTTTGAAAGTGAATAAACTACAGACTAGTCTATTTAACCATTGCCAAATCTAGGGCAAGTATATAAACAATAATTATCTGGATGCACATTCTTAGGTGTTACTCCATCAAAATACAATAAGTCAAATAATGTTAAAATACTTAACACATCCTGACCATCATCAATATTCTGGCTGAGTACCATTAATTTACTGGCCAACTATAAACAATATTTGATAAAATAATGAATAAAATGAAATGCAGTGCATAAACTTTAAATTATATCTCTTTTGTGCCAACCAGAATCATCATCATCTTAATGTTCCTAACCCTAAATATAAATCCCCTATCCATACAACTGTCATGTAGAAATCTAGCTGAAAAAGCAATAACACTATAATCGATTATTCTGAATAAAAGATAAATAAAGGAATAAAGCAGTTTATTATAAATCACATCAAATAATCCCTAAGTTTAGCCTATTGTAAGTAAATAGTATTATTGGGATCATTTTAAAAAATCCTACAATATTAAGCTGCCATGAAATAAAGACACACCCTTTGCAATTTATGAAACAGGAATTTGATAGAATAAAGATATTAAGAGTAAAAAGTATTTTAAAACAATTATTTAATAACTAATTGATTAACAATAAACAAAAAATGGCATGATAGTATGAAATTTTAAACATTCATTTCATCAAAAAAATATTTTCATAACAATTATAATCATCTATTCATAAATTAACATTTAATTAATTAAGTTATTTTTTTTAAATAACTAAATATTGAAAAACAAAACTTTCAAAATCAAAAATGTCAATCTTTGATTTATTTAATTAACCTTTTGTTAAGTTTTCAGAAGGGAAAATTAATAATAATAAAAAACATGTTTCTAAAAAAACTTTAAATTTACAAAGAATGAAATTTTTTAAAAACTATTTAATAATTTTGAGTAGAAAATTGACTGGATTTATTTTTATTTTTTTTTACAATTTAAAAATATTAACTAAATGAAAATATTTAAAATTATCAATTCTTTAAAAAATAAAAAAAATTATAAATTTTAATTCCCCGCAAAAACATACCTTCAGCCATGATTTAATTTGTCTGTAGAGTTCTTCCCATTTATAATTTTCGTTTTTTACAATTGTTTTTTTTTTCTTAAAGAATTATACACATAAATATGATTCATTTGTCCTTTTTCTGGTGTGCAATATTTCATTTAAAGGTTAACAGCAGCAACATTTTATATATTTTCTTTAATAAATTTTCTAGGTGAGACTAACACAGGTAACGTCTCATGCCCCTGATTGCATATTACTTTAGGGGTAACTTATTTTTTTTATTTTTTTTTATTTCAGTGAAGGCAAGTTACATGGCAGAAGATGATGTCTAGTCTTTAGCTGAATTTAGCTCATGATTTTTATTAACCATTTTATGACTAAACTCATAGGATACTAAAAGTTTGTTAACAACTTCTGTTGTAGTATGTAATTGTTTAATTAAAACTGCTTCTTTATCAGTTGAATTAAGACTTGTCTGTTCTCTCTTCAACAACTAAGTTAGAAACAATTTCTTCTTACAGACAGTTGGGTCTTTTGACCTATTCACACCCCATTATTTTTTCTAGAACAATCTTTACTATCCAATAACAATCAGTCTCTTACATGATAATTTTTATAATATCCAATTAGATAATTTCTTATAAATACAATTGTTCAACTATTTTTTCCTTAATCATAGATATTGAAAAACAAGTCAAAAACATAAATTAACATCATAAAATTATTTACATTATTTTCTAATTAAAATTTTTTCTTTCAAATGAGAAAAACAAGATACTCAATTAATTTACATTGAATAGAGATAAAGAAAAAAAGATAACTCTGATTAATCAAAAATGAAATTTACCAAAATAGTAAAATCCTATTTTTTTAAAAAAAAATAATCATAAACATAAAATTATCTTTTTTAAGATTAAAATTAATATCTATTAAATAATTTACAAAAAACAGAAAATTATTTGTCTTAAGACATTTTTTAAAAAATAAATCAATCAAAGCAACTGATAATTAAATAAAATTATTGATGAAAGAGGACAAAATAAATTATTAATATGATTTTATACTTTTCTCTCCTCTATCTATATTTACAATGCATAGTAAAATATTTCCATTATAATTTGAAAAAAAAAAGGTTTCAAAGTTATTAAAACAAATTGTCTAGAATGTTCCCACTATCATATGAAAAAAAAATAAAACATTTAACCAATTAAAAACCCACTATATAAAAAATTTGCATGGGAAAATTAAATATTATTTTCCCCATTACTTATTTTGAAAGCAACTATCCCAACAGGTTACAACATATTGAAAATCATTTATCTTTTCATTATGTGTGTGGGTATATGTATGATTGTATGAGTTAGAGTGGATAGCTGAACAGACCTTGAAAGTTTGTGTTCAAATTCCCTATAATTACATCTAAACTCCAAGTATTATTTGTATTCAAATATTAAGTTATTTATAAAATTCAATTTACATTCTTCATGATATAATTTTTAATATTTGTGCTGTCTTTTATTTTTATTGCTAAATAACATTCTGTCCAAAATTATAGTGTTGTCCTCATAAATAATTTGTTCTCTTTTAAAACTTTATTTTGTTTTTATGTCCTCATTACTCTTTTTCTATCACTTACAGAATTATTGATATCTATTTCTTCTAAATGGATCATTTTTAAACATTTTGTATCTTTTTTTATTTATTTATTGACTTATCTCAGCTGAATATTTACCAACAATTTAAGCTTATTCTTTATTAGCTATCTGTGTAATAGCTCTTTGTGGATTATAACTCTTCTTAATAAGTTTGATCAATTCTTGGCCAATGTCGTCAAAGATTGGTACCATTTTGAATCAATGTACAACTTAACTTAAATCAACAGAAGTATTTTAAACGTTAAGGTTCTTAATTGTTTGATATCATTTTAAATTACCGTTTAGATATATTTTAAATTTTATAAATCAATTATTGATTTTTACTCTAAATTACTAAGTATATTACAGTACTAAAATATGTATTTTTTATTTGTCATAAATTCAATGTATAATTTCTTCTATTATCAGGATTTTTGTCAAAAATAAAATTGGTAATATATAAACTTTTTTTCTCTCTCATATGTCATAGCATCAGCTGGGAGGCAAACCTGCAACAACCGTCTGCAACCAACTGCTTGCTTGCAAGGTAGCTGTGCTGACCTCTCAGCTAACAATGTGAGAGGTCAGCGCAACTGCCTTGAAAGCAAGCAGTTGGTTGCAGATGGTTGTTGCGGGTTTGCCTCCTGGCTGATGCTATGACATATGAGATAAAAAAAGTTTATATTTGTTAATAAAATTGTTGGAAATATGTGTTTCTTTTTTGGAAAACTCCACAAGTCTGTGTCATTTTTTATTGGATTTCATATACAACATTACCTATAATACTTTTATCTTTCAATATTTTTTTATTCTAGCATTAACTTTTCAACTCATGACAATTTAACTTGTTGTTTTCTCTGGTCAAAAACATTTTATATATTTAAACAATATTCCCTTTAATTTTTCATCAGAGATAAAAACTTTATGGAATATATTCACTCAAACTATATACATTTAATACCGTTACTTTCATTATATTTAATAATTAATCTTGTTCTTTTCTCAGAAATAATATTAGTCTCAATACTGTTGTATCTCAATTTTTATTTATAATGAATTATATTTCAGTCATTTCCCCAGTATTTGAAACATAATACATACCTAACTTTTTTTACATTTCTATAAAATCTATCATCTTTAATATCAAGTTTGTTTTCCCCACTTTATGCAATATTTTTATATAAGAATTATTGCCAGATGTATGTAATAAAAAATAGTCATCAGTAATGCAGCAAAGTCTGTAAAGTCTCTATTTGTCTTCAGTTGACAACCATTGTTTGACTGATAATATTTCAACCTCTAAAATATGAAGATTATTTATCATAATTGTAAATATAAAAACAAATCTGTATTCAAACTTAAATATGGATTTTGAAAAAACTCAATTGATTTCTCTATTGAAATTCATCAGGCTTTAGAAAATACATATATAACTTTTTCTCTTAACTCAAAAATAAATAGTAAACAAATTACGCAGATCGTAACGTCGTATTGTCTACAAACTTTGTATATTATTTTAATATACATCACGAAGTAATAATATCTGAAATCACAAATGCATGGCCAAGACATTAGAATTTTTTCTTGTATACTTACTTTAAAACTTATTATGAGTTGTAGTTGGTGCTGGACTTGGCACACTTTATAACATAAATTACCGTGAAACTTATCTTGTACCCTTTATATTTCCATAGGTAAAAAGAATTTGGCAATACTTTAATTTTAAAAATGATTAAATAGAAAAAAACTAAAGTTCATTCATTCATAGAAATGTTTGTGTATATATAGGTGCGTTTGATTCGAAAATTATTTTTAATAATAGTATCGTAGTTACACATATTTATTTTAATAATTTATTAATTAGATATTGTTATTAACCTTGCCAATATTTTTTTCTATAGTCTTAAATGTTTCTGTAATATTCAATTAATACCATAAAATATCAGTAACCAAATAGCTACATGATAAATCAAAATTAATTATTTTATTTTTATATTTACTTATTGATTTTTTTTTTTTATAATTGATTAATTTGAACTTTGTATTAACTATGCCATTAATCTTGTTTTCTTTAATATCTTACATGTGTCTATAATATCAAATTAATATTAAAAAATATCAATAATCAAATAGCTATATAAAAAGTCCAAATACATTGAAATTATTATTTTAATAAGTATTTAGGTCAATTATATGTTAATAAATATCAAATTTACTTTGTTTTCTATAAATATTAGCTTCTTTGTGAGATTTATATTACGTTTAATTTTGGAATGCCTTTGGTCTAAGTTTAATTCCGTGATCATTGGCATATTAGCATTCAATTTGTTTGTGCAATAGTGAATGGCGTTTTTTAATTTATTCGTCAATGTAAAATAATCATTAGGTCAGCAAAACCTGCCTGAACAATGACTATAATAGTATTATAAGCATTATTTTCAAACACTATTGATCACTGCAGATTGAAACTTCTCCAAGTTTAATCCAGTTTGTAGGATCTCTAGTTTCTTCTTTCCATATCATAAAAATGTCTTATTTCATCTAGTTAAAGATAAACTTGTCAATGTGTTATCATATCTTTTAGCAATATGGCAAGCCCGCTCCATTTTAGTCTCTTAATTCTTTTAACAATACTTATTGATTATCTCATCCTTATATTTCATTTTAAATCTCTTTTATTGCATCTATTGCTTGTTAAAAAATCAAATCCAAAAGTAAAAATTGATAACAAATAAAAATAAAAAACAAAAAGCATTTATTTTCAAACACATAGATATATTTATTTTTAATATTAAGTTATTTATACAAAAAAGTACCTCATTCAAGCTCAATTCTAGGATTAATTTCTTTCACTATGTTTCCATCTGTATTAATAATATAAAAACCTATTTGTAATTGTTATTTTTTTAATTCATCATTATCATCTGTATTTTCTTCGGAGAAAAACGAGTAAACATTACTTTAGACTTTTCAGAATTGATCTTTAGTCCTACTTTATTATTTTTATCTGATAACATTTTTAACATTTCCTGAAGCTTTGGGGCATTGTTTACAAGAACAACATCATCTAAAAAATCTAGATATGATTTAAGTCAGGTTTATTTACTATTTTATTCCCTTAGATTTTCATTTTAATTATTATTTATTGTAAAACTGCGGCAAAAGTTTTGGAGATAAAAATCACTCCGTCATACATCCTTCTCAATGTTAAATCTTCTTTCTATTAGTATAGAACTTAAAGGATGCTGTGGCATTTTAATTAATTTTATTCAAGGTATGACAATGTCACGCGATGATCCAATATTTTAATCATTTTTAAAATGTGTATAGAAACAATATCTTTTCATATTTTACTAATCCAAACCTAATGACAACTCATATTTATTGATCTTTTCTACAATTTTTTTCAATATTTTGATTGGTTCATTGTGCTAAAACTACTTTTAAATCCAGATTATGTTGATTGGTTAAAATTCAAACTTAGCTGTAGAAAAGTTGTAATTTACTTGCCAAAAATTTTGTACAGAAGTGATAAAACAATCTATAGTTCCTAATATTTTCTTTACCACCTTGCTGAAATATCAGTATTATTACTGCATTCATACAATTAATTGACATATCGTTATCATTTAAATATTTACTATATAACTTCACCATCAAATTTTCTGTTTCTTCTTTGCTTATTTTAAGATTTTGACTAATTCCATTATTTCCTGGATTATTTTTTAAATTGTATATATATAATTGTACGTATCACTTCATTTTAAATGCGCATAAATTCAAAGCTGTAATAAATGTAGGGAGTATTTTGTTCCTTTTTTTATATTTGTTTATAAATCTTTATAAAATTCTTCCATGCTTCATGATATCATTTCACTTTTTAGTAACAATTCAATTTTTTATTTTTATTATAGAAACAAATTCCTTTTTGATATTTTTATTCTATTTACCAGAAACTTGACTCAAACCATAAAACCAAAGTTTTTACTCAGAAAGCTTTTGAATCTACCATTCATATATATTATATATTATAATGATCGAAATGAAAGTGAAGATCAAATCTAACCGCAAAAACAATATCTGCAACTACCAGGGCGCCATCTAGGCATTTGAGCCAGAAAAATTTATAGAGGGCAGATCGCCTGTTAAGATTCCCTTTATTTAAATATACCGATCGTGCCAAGTCCTAGCTCAGTGGAGGGAGATAAAAATCATATCTTAATTTATATCTTAAATATCAATAAATAAAAACCACTGCAGAAATTAACACATAAAAATATTTATTTACGCACATATAAAATAACATTTAAATTTTGAGGAATAAATTCAACATTTTAGATTTTTCTATTAATCTTTTAATTTTACATTTAACTAAGTTTCAATGAGTTTAATATTTTATTTAGATAGTCAAGTATGAATAGACTACATAGATATGCATTTGAAAAGAAAATATTCTTCCCTGATTTAACCTTAGGCAACAAATTTTGCAATCAACTGGCGCCAATCCATCTGATACATTCATGTGTTCAATGTAGCATGATACGACAACACAAAATACTATACTGTCAGGAATGGATATCTGAACAGTAAGTAGAATTAGAGAAGACATTGACTCTCCACCATCAGGAATGTTACATCTGTTGGCAAGTAGAACAATAAACAAAAACTCCATAGGAATGGACTGCGGTCTTCTGCCGACTTACAAACCCATCCATAGGCAAACAGAAGGTGTGTGGCGTATATATGCAATCCTGCCCATAGGGACCTCATACTACATCTACTAATTACACAAATATATCCAATCCATTGAGCCAATTCAACCATGAAACGAATAACCTAAGATTACCCTCCCTTAATATAACTTTACAAAACTATATAGCCATTCACGCCCGACTTAAATTTAACATTTAGATATGTTTGCACAAATGCATTTTATAAAATTTGTTTTAAAATGTTGAGTACAGATCGGCTGCACAGATTCCACGGTCAAAAACATTCCAAATTAAACACAACCGATCAAAATACAAAGTCATCGATAAACGTCACTTGCATAGGGAATATACAAATCCCATTAGCATTCATCGTAAGATGCTTGCAGTGATATCGTTGACATATTCTAATCGAATGTGAAAACCACAACATCATCAACCGCTAACGAATCTATGCAACGTCTATACCCAACCTTAAATTCCCTCATTTAAAATTTAAACAACAAATAATTTATACAATAAGAGAAAAAAAAATAGAAATGATTTCTATCAATCAGAAAACATATAAAATTAAACATTATTAATTGATTTTAAACTTAAAAGTCAGATAGAAGTTCATAAGCTTGAACGAAAGTTCTTAGTTATTTTTAAATTTAGAGTTCATGTCAATATAGCTTACAGTAGAAGAGTCCAGGTTCCTGTTTTTAATTCCCGTGATGTCTCCATTGGAAAATAATGCTCTGGAGGTAGCATTAGCTGTTTCCATTCTTGTATCACAGTCTTTTCATTTTATATATATATTTTTTATAACAAACAAAAAAAATGAGAGAGAACAGCAAGTGCATCTTACCGTTCTCATCAAATCAAGTCTGAAAAAACTATCTGGAACTCAATATTTCTCTTTTTATAGTCTATCTTCAGATTGAATGAACAAAGACGTCACTAATCCAAATTTTCATTCGGGTCCGGGCTGAGGCTTGGTGCTTCCATTGGTCAAGCTAAAAGCTCTTTATTCTCTTATCTAATTTACTCTCTGACTTCTTAATTAGACAGATTTTGGATAATTAATAAACAATCATTTCCATTTACAGATTACAGGAATTAATTAATACCTGTTTTTATTTTTACTTACTTTATTTTTTTTTTAAACTATTTTTATATTTAAATCTTTTTTTATAAAAAAAAGTACATTCAAATACCTTTTTTTTTATTTATTAAAAAAAATATTTTTAAAATTTAGCATCTATGTGAATATATACGTTTAACAAGCATTTTAATTTTAGCGTTTAGTTTTTTTTTCTTTTTAATACACTTATTTTTATATGCGAACTTATAAGTTTTTATTTCAATTTAATGTAACGACATATTTATATATCATTACAATATATACAAACTTCTATTTTATCCAGTTGGTACGAATTAATAATTACACAGGTCCGTTATTAATAAGAAAGCTAATCTCCAAAAGAAGAGACTGCAATATTTGAGCCTAATTCATATAATCAATTACATACCTTCTATATACTCAGCTAAAAGCATATTTTCCTTAAATTAGTAATGAACTGTCCGACAAAATTGGCACATGATAAATAAATTTATATAGTTTATTCCGTAATCATTTAATAAAAGATTATACATAAAATGCAAGTATATATATACATACTAAATAAAATCAAGTCATATATAATGTGACACAACTTGTTAAGCTTCTAATTATAAAATAAAATAATGAGCATGTTAATAGCTTTAACATGCTTTATCAATAAATGCTGCAAGAGAAACCATCAGTAAGTTATGTGATATATGATTTGGATTTTACTTACAGTTATAATTTTGCTTTTAAGTGTTAAACGATGTTATATTGCTAAGTCTGATAATATATGGTGTGTCTGAAGAGTTTTCAGACTCATATAGGTATTTAAGTTAGATATCTGGATTTGAAGACATATAGATGACTGAAATTTTCAGATTTTCTACATAATAGTTAAGGATCATATAAGTGTTGACTTTGAGTTGGTATTTTAGAGCTAGTGTCTAAAATATCCTAGCACTTCACTGATGAGAGCCAATAGCTCAAAACCAGTTTAGGAATGGAAATAATTTCTAGATAGAGATTTTAAATGCTTTCTTTTATGGTATTTATCGATAAATCTGGTTAAAGCTATTAAGGACTCATTACATTCAGTCTGCTGGTTGAAATATTAAAGCAGCTTTATAGAGAAATAATTGTGTGTTTTTATTATATTTTTATTTTTTCTTTATATTGAACAGGTTGTCGATCCTATTCAATGGTTTCATTGTCAAGAATAAAAACTTTTATTTCCATTAAATCTCTAAAGTTAAAAAGTTTAAAACTATTTAAAAGTTTGTTTATAAAGAGTATGTGTATTAACACACATACTCAGTAATGTTTAAAATAAGTCATTTTATTTTTTTATGAAATTGATTTCTAAAATAGTTTTCTTTTACAGCTTGTTTTTCCTTTTTTTTATCAAATGAATTAAAAGCAAGCAAACTTTTAAATTATATTCCTGATTCTTTTATTTTAATTATAATCTAATTTTAGTTTAATTTTAAAAGTGGAGATTTAATTTTGTGTTGTTGTTGTCTTTTGATAAGTTAATCCCTGGTTAGAATTTTTAATTAAGGTTGAGTGAGAGGTGTAGATTTGCTCTGGGCTAAGGCTTAGAATTGAATAACAGGAAAGTTTATGTGGAAGATTGAAGAGAGTATAAATAACTCCAAAAAAATTTCAGATCTTAGAGATTATTCTTGGCTTGACTAAGTTAATTCAGTTTCTCCATGATTCATTCAGCATCTTATAATTTTGCTATTCACAGTTATATTAACTTGGTGAGATTTGTACTGCATTGGCAGTTCAAACATTTTCTTTTTAAAATTTGTTGTCCCAAGATATCAAAATTCACTGCCATACATATACTAACCTACAACATGCATTGCTAATTGAATTAAGGACCGACCTCTGATTCCATGCTGGTCTTTTGTCATGCCATGAAAGTCTGAAGTAAGAAGAATCCCAAAATATGCCTCTACACTTGCCATTGTAAAGAAATGGAATGCCCAAAACTTGGAACTTAAAAATAAAAGTATGCACTCCTTGAAAAACTATGTGAACTCTGCTTTACCATAACGTAACATTTTTTTATTCTTTCCAGGGCAAATAATTTTTTTTAATTAAATCTGTGCTCAGTCTAAAATAAGTGTGATGTATATAGTTGTATTAATTATTTAATCTAATAATTTTTATATGTTTTTGTTTTTCTTTGTATTTCTAGTGTGTCTTGGGATCTTAGTTTTAAGATTCCAAGTTTGTTTGCAATATCACTTATTTCAGAGTGTATGGCGATTGATATTTTATATGCTTAATGTTTTCTCTGTTCTATAATTAACCCTTGATAAATACTCAGACCAAACTTAGTAGTTTTCTTTTACTCACTTGTCCTTCTTGTTTGTTTTAATTGTTGTTAAACTTAATCAAACTTGGTTTGCATTTTCTACAGACCACTGATCTTTTGTCTGGAAGTTTATTGAGTATATTATTGTTTTTCTTGGTAGAGATTTTATATTCTAAAGTTCAGATTATGTAGTCCATAATCTTCCCTTTTCTTTTGTGAGACTAACCTTGGCTGGTTTAAACATACCTGACCATGAGTGTTTTGCAGACTTATGACATTCTTAGTTCCATAAATTTTTTTCCAGGGTAAGAAAAGCTTATTTTACGGTTCCATTGGTTCTCCACATGTGTCCATCTTTCTAAATCTCTGTAGAAAAAAAATTGAATTGGTTTGGATGAATCACTAGCAGGAATATATAAGCCTTTCTTGTGATATAGGTGAGAAATGAACTTGTCTGCCTGAGTATTTAACATATTAATGCTCATGTACACTCTCTGATGAATTAGCATATAAAAATCTAAGTCAAACTTTAGTATTTTGTTGGCTAGATTTATTTGCTCTTTTAATTTTTGCTTTAAAGTTATTTGTCAAAGTGTGTACTGAGAATTTAGTGTAAAGTTATTTGTATTTTAATTATTTCACTTTCATGATATATCCTTAGGCAGACATAAATAGTTTTCTAATTTCTTACTTGTCTTCTATTGAGACTTTTATTTATTATATCTCAGCTTGGTTTGAGCCAGTCGTTTGATTGGTGATTCACCTGTATTATATGTCAGTCTTCCTTAAATTAGATATTTAATGTTTTCTTCAATTTTAAATCATTTACGCCACAGTATTTTCTAATTTCCTATTTCATTAAACTAGATATTTCAGTTTCCCCCCATTTTATAATCTATACTCTGACATATTTATTTACTATTTGTTGTGTTCTTGCATTGTAATCAACTGTGGATATCTTAAACATGATTTATCCATGCAATAGTTCTGCAGACATTCTGACATCATTAGTCAATAAGCTAGTGAGTTCTCACCTGTGCTGGTTCATTGATTCATGCAAGAGACTTTCTTTACTTTTCATTTTAGAACTTTTAAAAAGGAAACCTGAATTTCTTAGGTGAATCACCAGCTGAAGGAATTCTTTCTTCCTTTTGATTTTTTATTGGAAAATTAGCTGTCCGCCAGTGCATTGGTGTTTATTTTTGTTAGTATATGCCTGACAGAACGATATTTATTGTGTGCAAATCTTTATTTTAAGATTTTATATTACTTTTAATAAAACTTTAAAATTTTTTAAACTTGATATGATTGATGTTTGTCTTCATGCTTATATTTCTCAATTGTCTGAACAATATTTAAGACCTCTTGCTTGCATCCTGTGTCTAGTCAGTGTAAACCATCAACCTTATCTACTTTTGATCATAGTAAACAAGTTTTCTAGATATGCAGTGATCAGGTGGTGCCCTCCAAGATTAAATATGGATTGAGTGACTGTTAAGACATATATATATATTGTATAAAAAAGTTTTGAAAAATATGCAGATATATAGTGATGGAAATAATGAGGTGAAGTTATATACTGAATCTGTTTTTATGATCATGATAGGAATTTTAATTTTAAATTTGATTTTGATATAAACAAGATAAAAATTTTAAGTCCAGAGAGAGATAATGTAAAAAGAAAAATTAAGGAGGCAATTTTTATTAGTAGATATAAAAATACGATAATAAATAGACAGTCAGCAAATGTTACGATTAATTAATTATGGGATATTTAAATTGACATATGTTTCCGGTTGCTAGTAGATGATTCCATTTTGAAATTTGAATTGAGTTGAAAATGTTTATGAATATAATCGAAAATATTTTTCTATGAATTTTTTATTTATATTATAAGTCATTTACCATTATTTGGAATATACTTACGTTTTGTTATCGTATTATTAATATTAGTGGACATTTTATTTTGTTATATATATATTCTACTATATGTATTTTACTATATACATATATATCTTATAGATATATTATATATATATTTATTTTCATGATAATCCATCTATAAAATAATTCCCTAGGAAACATAAATAAATAAATCCCTAAGAAAGTAGGTAATTCAAGGATGTGATAGTACCTATATTCATATTCATAACATGAGTACAATATGTCAAACTTAGGAAATTGTTTGAGAAATTAATAAGATACAGGCAGCACATTGTTAATTTTGTATTTTTCATTGATAATAATATTGTTCCTAAAGCTCTGAGAATCAAAATTAATTTTAACATATATTATCTTTCAGGGGGACATAGAGTTGAATGGAACAGTATATTAGAACAAACATCTATCAAACTAATGTATGTGCCTAAAGATTCTTTTTTGATTAGGGTTAAGATACTTGAACAAGAAAATATAGATTTTAATATTCACAAAGCCATGGAGTTGTATGAACAAAAATATTACAAGAACGGGTTTGTTCTAAAGAAAGAATATTGTTAACAAAATTTCATAAAAAATTAAGTCATTGATTTAAAAATGTAAGAGATTTTTCTGGGAAGTCGGGTTATTTTTTTAGAGAAAATAACTTTTCTCTATTTGGTAAGTTTTTTTATGTTTTTAATGTTTCAAAGGTTTCTAGAGTTAAAATAGTTAAAGAGTTGGAAACAGGTGCTGTCCAATCATTTACATAATTTTAAGATTCAGCTGGAATTGTTATGGTGCCAGCATTAAAACAATTCAATTTACCTAGCAATGCCAATGTATTTATGACTTGTATATCTACCAATTCTTCCGCGAGTAATTATAACTTTCAGGAAATTCAACAGTTCAATGCATCTAATAAAATATTACTAAATCTAGTTTAAAAAAGCCAGAAATATTATTAATTTATCTGATTCAATACTTAGTGATGCAGATTTTCCCCAACAGTCCGATTGTATTATCAAAAAATTGAATTTAAAGTACATCAGAATTTGGATACTTTTGTTGGGTGACTTAGAATAAGAAAAAAATTTGGAAATAATGAATATAATACCATTAATAAAATGCAATCTGATTGGACACCTCCACATCAAAAAAACATTTTACTTGATACACATATTGATAACGTTTATGAGGATATTATTAAAGCAATTAAGCAGAAACAACATAAAAATATAAAAGCAATTCAACATTAGATGAAAAAAATGCATTGTATAATTTAGAAAAAAGAGAAGATATTATTATTAAACCAGCTGATAAAGGTGAAACAATAGTAATTATGAATAGGGATGATTACATGAATAAGGCCTTGCTTCTTTTAAATGATAGGAACTTTTATGAACCAATAACACAGGTTGTTAAGAAATTATTTAGAGGTGTGTTTTCCAGCCAGAAGGATATGAAAGTAGGAGGTATACTTGATAGGGATAGCTATATTTTTTATTACCAAACTCAAAAAAGCCCAGTAAGTTTTACATTCAACCCAGGATTCATAAACCTGATTTTCCTGATAGGCCTCTAGTACAAAGAATTGTTTTTCCTACAGAGAAAATGTTAGCATATATAGATAGTCTTATATATGATATTCCTCCACCATTTGAGTCTTATGTTAGGGATCTTTCCATTTTAAAAAATGTCAAATTTCTATTATCAGGTGAATGTTATTAGTGACATTAGACATTCCTTCATTGTATACTGATATACTTTATAAATATGGATTTAAAGCTATTGAATCTGTTTAAAAAAACAAAGAATATGATCAACACAAAATTACGACTGTTATTGAATTAGTGAATTTAATCTTAAAGATTTTTTTTTGTTTTTAACTCTACATATTATTTACAAAAGCAAGGTAATGCAATGGGAACAATAATAGCACCGAATTATGCAAACATTTTATGGCTCAATTGGTGTGCTTTATACTTGAAAAAGCTAGCCTTAAACCTCATACTTGGCTGAGATATATATATATAATATATGTATGCTTTATGATCTGGCCATGCAATGAAAAATAACTTCATACATTTTTGATTATCTAAATAATTTTAATAAGAATATATAATTTTCAATGAATTTGTCTAAAACAGTGGCTCATTTTCTTGATGTTGAGATTACTTGCAGTGCTGCTGTTCTTAGTTTTTGGTTTATATATATATATATATATATATATAATCAAAACTACCCCAAATCTAAAATTAAACCAGACCAGCATAAAAATATTATTAAAACACAACCTAAGGTTTCACTGCTACAAGCAGACTTCTCAAGTGTAAAGAACTACAAAAAAAAAACTACATAATATATATATATATATATATATATATATATATATATATATATATATATATATATATATATATATATATATATATATATATATATACACTATTAAAAACTACCCACAAATACATTCACTTCCCATCCACCCTTAATATTAAAAGAACTCTTAAATAAGTTAATTGCTTCAGAATAATACATTTTCAATAATAAAGACTCTTTAATTCTTCTTTTGATTTCATTTCTCTCAAAGAAGACAACCTTAGCTTCATCAAAATCAATAGTGTGGCCTGTATCTTTTTCATGGACATACAAAGCAGAACTAAGATATCTATTTTTAACTCTACTTTTATGAACCTTTATTCTTTCATTTAAACTCAAACTACTCTGACCTATGTAAACCTTTTTACAAATAAACACGGAATAAAATATACTACTCCAGGAATAGTCTTTCTATCAAAAACTTCTTTTGTATTATTTAATAAATTATTCAATGTAACACCCCTTTTCCAAGCAATTTTCTTATTTCCAAACAATTTACTATTTCTACACACAATGTTATAAGAAGACAATTTAAATGGCAAAAAAATAAAATCATATTTTTCTTTAACCTTTACATCCTTACAAATATTATTATTAAATAAAATACTTTTAACAAATTTATCAGAGTATCCAACACTCAAATAATCTTTATAAAATTGATATTTCTGAAACAAAGCTATCCCACTAGAATTATTTAATTTAATATTCCTATGACAATAATTCCTTAAAGCAGCTACTTTATGAGATACAGACTGATAGCTATCAGGTTTAATTATACATATTAATTCTTTACTTTTAACTAAATGACTGCACAACAAACAATTAGTTTCTATATTTCTAATCACCAAAAGATCTAAAAATTTTAACTTACCAAAATCTAACCCCTCTCCTTCTAACACAAATTTTATAGAAAGATCAAAACAATTAAACTCATTTACAAATTCTTTCAATTTATCATTCTCAACTACAAATAAACAATCATCAACATATCTGACAAATAACTTTACATATAAACAATTATTTTTAATAATAATTTCCTCTTCCATAAAACTAATATAAACTGAACATACTAAAGGAGAAATAATATAACCTATTATTCACCCTTCCTTAATCTTATAAAAATAACCTTTATAAGTAAAATACATAGAATCTTCTAATAACAAAAGCAAATCTTTAATTACCTTAATTTTATTTTTTGATAAAGAACTTTTCTTAATCAATACAGACAAAAGAACATCAATACTGCTTAGCCTATTAACAGACTGATACATATTTTCAATATCTAAACTTCCAAATACCCAATTACTTTCCATTTTAAAATTATTAATCTTATCAAAAGCCTCAAAGGAAGAAGAAACTGTGTACTGACCAAAATCAACAAATTGTTTTAAAAAATTATTCAAGAATCTAGAAATACCCTCAACAACACTACCTGTAAAATCAAAAATAAATCTTAAAGGAAAACCATCTTTATGAGTTTTAATATTCACAAACATCTTAGCTGATGTAAAATCATTAGGATAGAATTTTAAATAATCTACTCTATTAAAAAATTTTAAATAAACCATTTCCTTCATAATATCTATCAATTTTCTTTTAATTAAATTACCTGGATTTTTATCTAACAACATATATTTACCATTATTTAATTCTCTATCCATTTTCTCTTTGAATTCATCTTCTTTCATAATAACAAACCTACCAGCTTTGTATTCACAAGAAATGATTACATCATTAGCAATTAACCTATTTTTAAGATGTTTAATCTCAGCAGGATTAATAACAAATTTTTCTTTCCTTTTTAAACTTTTATTCAAAATCGATTGAATACCAACTTTCTGTTCATCACTCAAATTACTAGATTCAATAGACGAAATTGTATCAAAAACTATATTCTTTGAATGAAATGGAACAAAATTAGGGCCTTTACCAAGAATATCTAATTCTCTATCATTTAACTTCAAATCTGAAAGATTAACAACTCTATCCTCAGAAACCTTATTCTCATACCCTTTATCACTACAATAAACTTTATTAACTTTCCCAAACAACCACTTTAATTCTCTTTCATAAAAGTTGCTTCAAAATAAAAATTTAGTTTTTAAATTACAAACATATATATTGAATAGTTTCTTTTAAAAGATACTTTTGTAAGGTTTTATAAATTTATTTATCTATTTAAAAGGAATAGATGTTATTTAGAAAGGAGGCAATATTTTAATTATTCAATTTTGAATTTTTTTATGAGACAATTTAGACAGAATAGGTCAAATTTCTATTGTAAAAAATATGAAAGAAAATTAAAGTGGTTGTTTGGGAAAGTTAGTAAGTTTATTGTAGTGATAAAGGGTATGAGAATAAGGTTTCTGAGGATAGAGTTGTTAATCATTCGGATTTGAAGTTAAATGATAGAGAATTAGATATTCTTGGTAAAGGCCCTAATTTTGTTCCATTTCATTCAAAGAATATAGTTTTTGATACAATTTCGTCTATTGAATCTAGTAATTTGAGAGATGAGCAGAAAGTTGGTATTCAATCGATTTTGAATAAAAGTTTAAAAAGGAAAGAAAAATTTGTTATTAATCCTGCTGAGATTAAACATCTTAAAAATAGGTTAATTGCTAATGATGTAATCATTTCTTGTGAAGACAAAGCTGGTAGGTTTGTTATTATGAAAGGAGATGAATTCAAAGAGAAAATGGATAGAGAATTAAATAATGGTAAATATATGTTGTTACATAAAAATCCAGGTAATTTGATTAAAAGAAAATTGATAGATATTATGAAGGAAATGGTTTATTTAAAAAATTTTAATAGAGTAGATTATTTAAAATTCTATCCTAATGATTTTACATCAGCTAAGATGTTTGTGAATATTAAAACTCATAAAGATGGTTTTCCTTTAAGATTTATTTTTGATTTTACAGGTAGTGTTGTTTGGGGGTATTTCTAGATTCTTGAATAATTTTTTAAAACAATTTGTTGATTTTGGTCAGTACACAGTTTCTTCTTCTTTTGAGGCTTTTGATAAGATTAATAATTTTAAAATGGAAAGTAATTGGGTATTTGGAAGTTTAGATATTGAAAATATGTATCAGTCTGTTAATAGGCTAAGCAGTATTGATGTTCTTTTGTCTGTATTGATTAAGAAAAATTATTTATCGAAAAATAAAATTAAGGTAATTAAAGATTTGCTTTTGTTATTAGAAGATTATATGTAATTTACTTATAAAGTTAATTTTTATAAGATTAAGGAAGGGTGGATAATAGGTTATATTATTTCTCCTTTAGTATGTTCAGTTTATATTAGTTTTATGGAAGAGGAAATTATTATTAAAAAGAATTGTTTATATGTAAAATTGTTTGTCAGATATGTTGATGATTGTTTATTTGTAGTTGAGAATGATAAATTGAAGGAATTTGTAAATGAGTTTAATTGTTTTGATCCTTCTATAAAATTTGTGTTAGAAGGAGGGGGGGGTTAGATTTTGGTAAGTTAAAATTTTTAGATCTTTTGGTGATTAGAATTATAGAAACTAATTGTTTATTGTGCAGTCATTTAGTTAAAAGTAAAGAATTAAGATCTATAATTAAACC
Organism: Epiperipatus broadwayi; assembly: GCA_028023455.1. Classification (NCBI taxonomy): domain Eukaryota; kingdom Metazoa; phylum Onychophora; class Udeonychophora; order Euonychophora; family Peripatidae; genus Epiperipatus; species Epiperipatus broadwayi. Next base: position 2,278,814 of record JAQFVV010012482.1, on the reverse strand, counting down.
TGATAGCTATCAGTCTGTATCTCATAAAGTAGCTGCTTTAAGGAATTATTGTCATAAAAATATTAAATTAAATAATTCTAGTGGGGTAGCTTTGTTTCAGAAATATCAATTTTATAAAGATTATTTGAGTGTTAGACACTCTGATAAATTTGTTAAAAGTATTTTATTTAATAATAATATTTGTAAGGATGTAAAGGTTAACAAAAATATGATTTTATTTCTTTGCCATTTCAATTGTCTTCTTATAAAATTGTGTGTAGAAATAGTAAATTGTTTGGAAATAAGAAAATTGCTTGGAAAAAGGGTGTTACATTGAATAATTTATTAAATAATACAAAAAAAGTTTTTGATAGAAAGACTATTCCTGGTGTAGTATATTTTATTCCTTGTTTATTGTAAGAAGGTTTACATAGGTCAGAGTAGTTTGAGTTTAAATGAAAGAATAAAGGTTCATAAAAGTAGAGTTAAAAATAGATATCTTAGTTCTGATTTGTATGTCCATGAAAAAGATACAGGCCACACTATTGATTTTGATGAAGATAAGGTTGTCTTCTTTGAGAGAAATGAAATCAAAAGAAGAATTAAAGAGTCTTTATTATTGAAAATTTATTATTCTGAAGCAATTAACTTATTTAAGAGTTCTTTTAATATTAAGGTGGATGGGAAGTGAATGTATTTGTGGATAGTTTTTAATAGTATATATATATATATATATATATATATATATATATATATATATATATATATATATATATATATATATATTGTGTAGTTTTTTTGTAGTTCTTTACACTTGAGAAGTCTGCTTGTAGCAGTGAAACCTTAGGTTGTGTTTTAATATTATTTTTATGCTTGTCTGGTTTAATTTTAGATTTGGGGTAGTTTTCATTTTATATTGACTAGATTAGCCTTATGCTTGTAATGTTTATATATATATATATATATATTATATATATATATAGATATATATATATATATATATTGTAACGGAATATAATATCCCGTCACATTATTTTAAAATTAAAATAAAAGATCATAAATAAAAATTGATTTATTAAAAAGAAAAAAAAAACAACTTAATTTAAAAACTGTTTAACTTATATATTGATAGCATGATGGACAACTTTAAAAACTTTTAAAAAATAAAAATATTTGAAAGTAATTTTTTTTGTAAAAAAGTAAAGATATAAAGATTGATATTTTAAAAATAGAAATAATGTTGATGTCTATAGTCTTAGAAAATGGAAATGATTGTCTTATTAATTAAATGATTGTTCAAAAGCAAACTACCTCGTGAGGTATGTAAAATAAATTAAATGGTCAGATAAGAGAATACAAAGGAATTAAATGACCAATGCAAACACGAAAATGACAGCACAGACCATAACTAAAACATGAATGGATTAGTGACATCTTGCTCATTGAATCTCAAGATCTCATGATAAGAGACTAATAAAAATATAAAAGCCAAATTATTATTATAATTGTTATCTGAGAGCTGACTATGAATATGTCGTTATAACTAGCTATATTGCAGATTTTCATGATGTGGAAGTCTGCAATAAAATTAGATTTTCTGGACAACCAGCTGAGACCTCCCTATGCCAGTTAGGGACCAAAAAGAATGGCAAGTGGTGACTTCATTTTTAAAAAGGAAGAACAAACAATCTATATAAGTGATCACGAAGATGGACCTCAGAATCTGTAAAGTATAAACTTTTGCCAATTGAACTTTGTTTTAAATAATTACCGTATAATGTCAATAAGTAATCAATCCAAAAAAAAAGTAATATAAAAGAATGTACTCTTATCTGACCAAGAATAGAATTCTAAATCAATTATAAATATTTGTTTTTATATACATTTGCTATTTCAATCATTTCCAGTTTTTTAATTTAATTATTTATGTTTGTGTTTAACTAGGTTATTTATTTCTATCTGTTAAATAAAATGTATTAAATTAAAGTTGGGTGTAGATAGCTGCATGGATAAAGAGTAATAACTGTTTAAATTTGTTTATGTTTAATTTAAAGGATTTTAGTGTCGGACTATTTGTTTCGTAGTTAGGGAAATGCTTGTGGAAGGATATATGGGTGTTTATATTAATGTAATGTGAAGCGTGTTTAGCATACAGGGCAATGTGCCCAACTGAATGCATGACCCCAAAGAGGCAGTCATATCATTGAAATGGTGGCAGATGTATTTCCTGCACCATTGACCCCTTCTAGTTCTATGGACAGGGATTTATAAGACGGCAGAAAGACCGCTTTCCCCCATACGTAGCACTCTTTAAAATAAAAAAAATTATATACAATTTCTTAGTCTAACAGATGCCCTTTCCTGATCTAGACACGGATCATTTCCTTCAAATAATATCATGCCGTCAGATGCCCATTCCTGTCGGCGTGGTTTTATGCTAGCATCTTCATATTGCATTAGTTGCAAATATATATCTGGAAGCTGACATTGGGTTGGCTACGAACTTTTAGTCTGAGACTGAATGAATGTTTTGATAAGTTTTAAGTGAAAAAAAGTCTATGTAGACTATCTATGCTCGTCATGCTAAAGTAAAATATAATTTAAATATCCATCTGTGTGATCTATTGAAAATAGTAATTTAAATTTTAAAAAAAAATATTAATGTTAAAACCTAAAAATAAATTTATTCCTCAATTTTAAATGTGCGTTAATAAAAATCTATTTGTGTGTTAATTACTGGCAGTGGCTTATTTTATTTTATTGTTATAAATATTTAATATATATACTTTGAGAATAGAAATCTATTGAAACTTATAAATGTTTAAAATCTCTGCTACTCTATGAGCTAGTGACCTTGGGCAAACGATCGGAATCCAAATATATAAATTAAAATAAAAAAATTTTTTAAAACTTAACGTACCTGCCTACTATATAAATTTTCTAGGTTCAAATGCCTAGTGGCGCCCTGTAGTGTAGATTACGTGAAGTCTCCTTCTCCCCCGATCGTTAAAATATATATAAGCCAACTGATAGTCATAGTTACCTACATTTTTATAGTAATCCCCCTAAGCATTTAAAGATTAATATCCCTTACAATTAATTTTTACCAATTAAAAGAATTTGCAGTGATTAGGAATTTCTTCAGCAAAATAACAAGGTTTTGTATAAAAAATTTATCAATATGAAATATGCTAAAGGACTGTTAGATAGGGCAGTAGTAAAATCTTTAGGAGTTGACAGGAAGCAGTTTCTTCTGACTAAAAAAAGAAAGAGTCAATTGATAAATATACCATTGGTTCTTACCTTCAATGATGATTTACCTAATATTAACCAAATATTATGGACACATTTTAATATATTAAATTCTACAAATTATCTGAGAGCTGTTTTTCTCTATCCACCTAAAGTTGTATATCGTAGACATAGGACCCTTAGGGATAGACTTGTAAGGACAGATTTTGGCCCTAATTTTGTGTCAGGAAAGGGATGTTTTCCATGTGAGAATAAGAGATATCTTACATGCAAACATATTATTGTTACAATAATGATTCAGGGAGAAACCATTCATGATTTTAAATGATATATCCCCAACTATGTCAATGGTAAAAGTATAAACTTGGTATATTTAATAGAATGTAATAGATGCTTGAGTTGTTACATAGGTGAGTCAGCAAACAGTCAACACATTAGAATGACTAACCATAAGTTTGATGGTTTACATAAAAATGAAGATAAACCAGTTTCTAAATATTTCAATTTACCTGATCATTAGATTGATGATTTAAGAGTGGTCATATTGGAAGTTAATTTTTCTTCCATGAGAAAAAGAAAACAGAAGGAAAGTTTTTTTATATATATTTAAATTTAATAAATTACATCCTAATGGTATGAATATGAATATAGATACTGTCACATTCTTGAATTACATAGTTTTCTAGGGATTTTTTTTTGTTTCCTATAGAATTATTTTATAGGTGGACTAGCACGAAGGAGAATGTATATAAAAATATATGAGTATAAGATATCTATGTATATAATAAAATACATATAGTAGAATATATATATATAGTTTTTTGGTGTATACATATATAATAGTATATTTTTATGGCTTTTTGATATATTTTAATATAATAATAATAATAATAATAATAATAATAATAATAATAATAATAATAATAATAATAATAATAATAATAAATGTATGGTTTTTTTGTAAAGTAGTTTTTTTGTATTTTTATACAACGTTTTGTAAATATTTTTTATACAAAGTTTTGTAAAGATTTTTAGCCTATAAGAATTAGTTTTGTTATCTGATACATAACTATTTGTAATATTTTAGTGTTTAAATTCTTGAAATAGCCATTTTACTGTGCTTTCTGATGAAAATCAGTCTGCTGGTTGAAATATTAAAGTAGCTATATAGAGAAGTAATTGTATGTTTTTATTATATATATAAACATGATAATTGACACACATATACACAGATATTAGCAACTACTTTGCAACCTTATAAAACTTTAACAAATAATCTATAATAATGATAAGGTTACTTGTGATTACTACATATATATAAATTGACAGTTAATAGCAAAACAAAAGTAACAAATACAACTTTATTACTTATTTTTATTATTAGGTTGCTCTGTAAAATAAATTAAATCTTGCGATGATATTTCTTTAAGGTCAAAAGTAAACACTCTTTTACTTTAAAATAATAAAATTTATCTACTCTAAGGTCATTTAATTCATTTAGGATTTATCTTATTTAAAATCCAATATCTGTTTTACATTTGAAATAATCAACAATTTTTTTATCAAAATCTGTAAATACTATTTTAAACGTGTTTCCGTGTTCATTTGTTGGTAGTAAAAGTCACTTCAGTGTTAATAAATAGAAAATTATGTAAATAGATATATAGATTTGTATCAATTTCAAGAGTCCATAAGGACCTCACATGATTAAAATGTAGATCCAATATCAACAGATGCAGATCAAATGTGAACAATGTTGTTATTTTTTCTTATGTCCATTTTTTTCATCTAACTACATGAAATAAAAAAGCATACAAATTCAGTTTTTTTTTCTGAGAAAAAAATGCATTAATTATATGCTTTATTTCATATGGTTATAATTTGTATTTTAGAATGTATAATATTTTAGTTTTTCAAAATTATAAACTTGGTATGAGCAATTTTACATTATTTCAACATGTGGTTATGAGTATATATTGTAATATAATTCATATTTTAGAATGTATAAGCTATTACTTTTGTTGGTATTACCAATTTTACTTTATTTCAACATGTGATTGTGGTCATAAATTGTTATTTAATTCGTACTTTAGAACATATAAACTTTTAGTGTTTCGAAATTATAAGCTTGGTATCATAAATTGTAAGTTATTTCAACATGTCCTTATGGCCATATATTGTAATATAATTTACATCTTAGAATGTATAAGATTTGAGTTTTTCGAAATTATAAACTTGCTTTGATAAGACTTCAACAACTTTTGGACAATATTTTTTATCATTGAAAACATCCTCCCCCTCCTTGCATACTCCTGTGCTTTGCACCATTATTATCATAAAAACATTCCTGTTTTAGAAGTTAAAAACATTTTAGTATTTAGACTGTGCTCACCACTATTTTGTATTATAAGGAGAGCTCAAAATCACCACTAACACATCCAAGTGACTCCGTGAGGATTATTTGATGTCAATAATTGCTTGCATGTGTCAACAGTGGTCTTGTGTGGTTCTTAGAATTCAAAATGATGGTGAAAGCACTCTAAATCAGCACCTAATAATTATGTGTGTCATTATAATCAACAATTAGTCACCTTTATTAGATTAACATAACTGAAATATTTAAAGATTTTAAATAAAATATTCGTTAATCTTATTGTAACAATATTTTATTTTTAATAAAATAAAATAGCACAAAAATTGTACATGTTATAATGCAGAATGTCTCTAAATTGAGATCTTAATTCTAGCACTATAGTATTTTATACATTTTTAATAATTCATAATTATATTATCTTCTATCACTTTTTCATAACACTTTACAAAACTTCATTTTTTGTTAGTGGATGTGTTTACATACTTTCATATTCTTTCCTTTCTTCATACAGTACATTGTTTTGGTTGAAAAGTTACCAGTAAATGGATGCATTTTTGTATAAGTTATCTTTGTTATGTTTCATATCAGGTATCTTCCAATTGATTTAATTTACATATGAAACAACTCCAAGATATGTTAATATTTTTAAATGATTTCCAAGATCTTATTTAAATTATATATTTATATTAAAACAAATAGATTATTCAAATATGTTTAAAATTAAAAAAAAAAAATGAATGTATAACTTCTACCAAGCCGGTTTCATCATTTGACCTTGCAAACTTAATTATATAATAATCATGAAAATAATAATTGATTCTATTATAAAAATGAAATATTCTGTAATTATTATAAATTATTAATTTTTTTAAATTCTGTTATAAATAATCTTGTTTTTTTGTCAACCACATTTGAGCTTCGTCCCTATTATAATACAGCCAGTTGTGATTACCAATTATGGTTTCAGTCGCTTTAAGTTGGACAACTTTATATTTTGTAATGTTCAATCCTTTAAATTTATACATCTGAAATATATATATATATATTATTGTTAATAATATTATTATTACCATTTTAACAACATTTATTATTTGTATTGCATTCACATCTTTGATGACTTCCATTTTAAATAAATGCATTAATGAAATAAAAATTCATACAATCCCAAAAAATAAACTTTACTGAAATTCTTCCCCAAACAATGGATTCATCTATTAAAACATAGATCTTTTCAAGTGAAATTCAACTAAACATACCACCTATATATATCAAACAAAACAGCCTTCAAAACACAACTCCAAAAACAAACTCACTTTAACCTTAAAAGATGTCTTCATGAAATATTAAATTGAATTTTGAAGTAAATAATGGGAAGGCTATTTTGTTTGGTGAATATATATATATATATATATATTCACCAAACAAAATAGCCGTATAATTCATATATATATATATATATATATATATATATATATGAATTTCACATGAAAAGGTCAACTTGTTAATAGATGAAACCATGGTTGTGAAATAATTTTAGTAGAGTTTAGCCTCTTTACTAATATTGTAATGTTATATGAATTTTTATTTTATTTATCATTACTAGTATAGCGTTAGACAGTATTTAAAATACATTAATGAGTATTACTAATTATTTATTAAGCTAAAGAATATCATGTCTGGACCAGATATAAAATTTAAAAATTAATTAAAAAAATTATATATTTGCTTCCTTAATCTTAAATATAACCCTATAACATCATTAATCCCACTTTATTATTTATTATTTTTATTTTATTATTTTTAAAGATATATTTAAAACTTCTACTCAATCACACATTTTTCAAAAAAAGGTATGACTTTGAATATGCATATTATTGTTGAACCTGCAATCTTATTTACACTATATCGCAATCTTCTACGCATGCCTCTGAAACTGAAGATTTTACTGTACATATTAAAAATAGATAATAAACTTTGTGAAAAATGAATGAAGTTAGATTAATGATATTATATAGTTGTGTGCATTGTTAATAATAAATATATGCTTTAATTTTTAAGACTTTAAAATTTATATATGAAACAGAAATGATATAATTTCTACTGTAGTAAATGACTTTTTTGTGTGTAAACAATAATATTTATACAAAGTAAATGGTATCAAAAATAGTAATTTATATTGAAACATATTGAACAAAAGTTAAATAACCATCTATTCAGCATAAAATGCATCTTGGAAGTCATTTAAAGTTTTTGATGGCTTTATATCATAAGTTTCAAGAATATTTGATAGAATCAAAGTTTTAAGTATAAATATATTTATCAATCTCTCTCTCTATCTACAAACATACACTCACATATAGATATAAATATATATTTTTAATATTATGGTTAATTGTTTATTGCCTTAAATTTTGAGTAGTATATTTTGTACATATATTAGTTTGTTTGTTTGTTTGTTTGTTTGTTTATTTTTGCAGTTTTTATATGAGCAGGTCTATTTATTTAATAGACAAAATTATAATTAAATCGTAATTAATTAAAATAGAAGTGAAATCAATATTAACATTTTTTTCTTCTGTAAATTATAAGTTTGCATATCAAACAAGTAGACCTTCTCATTTAATAACATCAAATATTAAAATATGCACAAACATATAACTACTCATAATTCAAAGTCAACAATCAGTCAATCCTAATATTTAAAAAGTTATCACAAAATTGGTGGTCACAGATCCAACATTATTAATCAAAAGACTGCCTTTGATTCATTTTTTTGATTTTATTACGTTTATAATAAAAACATAGTTTTCATCACTGAATAATAATCGATGATTAGTATCACATCTATGAGTCTATATTGCTAATCTAAGACATTTATTTTAACTCCACTCTTTTATGATTTTAATTTTCTTGACAACACACTTTTTTCTCTCTATATAGATCTTAAACAAAAAGCGTGGAATGTTTGTTAACCACTATTTCTAGACTATCTTATTGTTTAACAGCACTATAGAATTATAATGTTTTTTTCTAGCAAGAACTTTCGTCCAAATAACTTTCTTATTCTTCAAGAAATAATTACTATTGTTAATAAATCTACAAACTGATCTTTTCAAAGCCAAAGAAATTAATTCCATTTTATCATTAATATCAAGTGTTATCTCACAAATCACTATTATATTTAATTGTGTTCAAACCGTCAATATGATCTACACCAAAGTAATCATTCAAAAAATTATTATTGAATTAATGTGTTATTTTCAAAATTAATTATACTTTTATTCTCACAATACAGTCTCATTAAAATGCCTTCTTTTTTTTTCCATGTGTCATAGCATCGGCTGGGAAGGGAACCCGGGACAACTGCTTGTAAGGCAGCTGTGCTGACCGCTCGACCACCAACGCTTCTTATGAGCAAATAACTAATAATTAGCAGACTTACACTTATTTTTTTAATATTTTATTTTTGATTTAACATGAATACAATATCAAATACAATTTATAGAATCTAAAAACTTTCTATTTATTAAACTTAAAAGTATCCCAATCAATAATAAATTAAGGTATTCAATCCAATTTTTTTTTAAAAAATTCAATTTATCTATATCAATAAAAACAATTTTATATTTATATACAAGACAATTAAGTGTGAACGTTTACAATTACGATTAATCACAACATTCTCTATAAAAATAAGAGAGAGAGCATACGAGTAATATGAGTACAGAAATAATATTTCGGTAGCCCAGCCTTTATTTAATTTGTAAACTTCTCATTATATCTTAAATTCAGTGAATCCCCTATAATATTTCATTTAACAAGATAAAAATGATCAAATATATTTAAAACAGAAATTAAGCACATAATAATTTATAATTTATTAACAGATTGATTCATGTTTTCATCATCAAGATTATCAAATACATAATTTTTTTTTAACTAAAACCATTAAGTCCATTAAAAATTTCAATAGAGAAAAGCAGAGAATATCAATCTAAATCAATATATTATTTTAAAATCTTAAAACTAATTTTCAAATTCTGTCAACTCCCTCCAACTCTATCCCTTTAGCTTTAAGAAAACAAAATCTCAAGAGAAAATTATCATTACACTAAATCGCAACTTCACGTTAAAGAAATCTACACATATAATGTGAATAGCGGTATCGAAACAAAATATTTTATTTATTTATTTTCTAATATTAATTAATCTAACATAGTCAAAATCATACTTTTTTAGGATATTATAAACAAAAAATATTTTCTTTTAAACACAGAAAACGTTTTTATATTGCTTTCTTTAACATATTACATCTTAGGCTTTTGATTATATATATATAATATTTAACTGCAATTATAACATATTACATCTTAGGCTTTTGATTATATATATATAATATTTAACTGCAATTATAATGTATATATTGAACTTTATGTGTAATTGGAGGGGATTTGAACACAGATTTTCAAGTTTCCTTCAGTTATCTACTCCATTTTATATAATCGATATACATGAAATGATCTTCAATATACATATTTCATACCTAACCAGTACTCATCAGTTGATCCATATCATCATCTCCCATAAATAAAATAAGTGCTCAGTTTATATTAAGATAAAAAATCTTCAAACTGTAATGGCATTTATCCAAGTCTTTGGCCATATGTATCGATTATATAAGTTAGGATGATTAGCTGAAAATTGGAAGGTCTGTGTTCAAATCCCTTCTAATTAATTAGATTAACAACTCAATGCAGATTAATTGAGTGCATGAAATATTCTCAACTGAATATAGGTAAAATGATAAGATGGTTTTTTCATCTTTTCAACGACTATATCGTGTACTTTGGATTGAGTGTTTTCAAGTGCCCCGAATAAACCAGCTTTGAATTGTTAATTGAATTAGTATATAATATTAACTGCTACAAAAGTTTGCATTTATATTGTGCAGATTATTATTTATCACATAAGTAGAAGATGGAAGCAAGGAATGTAATAAGAAGCAGATGCTTGTTTTTTAATCTAATATTTCTCAGATCCATTTGCCATTATGTTTTACATAAACATACAGTTGATTAACTAAATATCAAATGAGCAACATAAATAAGGATTTATTATAAGCAATAATTACATTTAAAATATTTACAATGGATGCCATCAATAGGAGAGAATCAATCTTGTATTATGAAATATTGGACTTTATAATCAAAAGAATGTCTTTGGTATACTTTCATGCTTGTGTGTTTACACTTTAAATCCAACAATAATATATCAATAAAATAACCCTGCATGTTTAGTGAAGATTCATACAGACTATTCACATCAACCTCATTCATACTTTAAGGACATCATACACCAATATATTTTCACTCAGTGTCTGACTAAATGGTCAGCCTGAACATATGTTTGAACACAAGCAATATAGATCTCACAAGATGACTAATTAATAATAAAACAATACTTCATTAATTTTTCTTAAATCATAAGTAATAATAACAATAAATAAAAAATAAACATCCCCTACATATTTAAATTAGACATTTCAAGCTTATGGATCATATGGAATGCATAAATGAAAATTATATCAGTAATATTTTATATCAAATTTCTATTAATTGCTATGAAATATTTTATTGGCTTACAATACAAAGTTATATTATTTTAATTATAATTTATGTTTCTATATTATATAATAGTACTTAAATGTGAAAATGAATAAATGTTAGGACAAGACATTCAATTGGAAGACAATAACTAAATTTAATGTTGCGTGTAGTAATCTTGCACCTGAATTAAATTAATTGATCAAGACATTTATAAATATGATTTAATATTTATTTTGTTCATAATTAATTTACCATATGGCAATAACGATCATCTTCCTATTTTGATGATATCACATTAAAAGGAAAACATCATAAAATTTTTAATTCTCTCAATATCACCAAGAAGTAAGAGGTAACTAGAAATTAATCTAAATTTAAAATAGGCAAAATTCTCTCCGTACAGTAGTGCCACTCTAAAGAAGACAGAGTAATCAATGGATGCCAGAAGGCTTGTGCATAACATCCCTATCTAGTACCTACTCATCCAATATCCCCAAACTAGTTTCTGGCTTGTGACATTCATCAGTGAGGAGCCTTGGATCTGAGAGCACTGCATCTAGATCTTAGGATCTAATGCAACCCTTCAGTAGCTACCCTTTATCCCTACATAACTACAAAACTATGAGAATAAAATTGAAAAAATACAAAATATTTTCAATCTAAGCTCAGCAGCTTTTATAGTCACATGGGTCTGAACTCAGTTCAGCACCCATACATTTTGGTGTCTTTGGTTCTTTTCCATATGACTATAAGAGCTACTAAGCATAGATTTGAAAATATTTTGTGTTTTCAATTTTATTCTCATAGTTTTGTAGTTATACAGAGATAAAAGGTGGCTGTTGGAGGGTAGTATTTGATCCTAAGATCTAGGTGCAGTGCTCTCAGATCCAAGGCTCCTCACTGATGAAGGCCATAAGCCAGAAACTAGTTTGGGAATATTGGATGAATAGGCACTAGATAGGGATTTTATGCACAAGCCTTCTGGCATCCATTGATTACTCTATCTTTGAGTGGCATTACTCTACGAAGAGAGTTTTTTCCTATTTTAACAGCAGTTATAAGCAAGTATAAGAAATAATGATCAGGTGATGTTTAAAGGTTTAATACCAATCCTACCTAATAGGAAGGTGGTGGCTATGGTTATAAAAGAACCGAAAACACCAAAATGTATGGGTGCTGAACTGAGTTTAGACCAATATGACTATAAGAGCTACTCATAGTTTTGTAGTCATGCAGAGATAAAAGGTGGTTGCTAGGGGGTTGCATTAGATGCTAAGATCTAGGTGCATTGCTCTCAGATCCAAGGCTCCTCACTGATGAAGGCCATAAGCCAGAAACTAGATTGGGGATATTGGATGACTAGGCACTAGATAGGGATTTTATGCACAAGCCTTCTGGCATCCATTGATTACTTTTGTCTTGTTTTGCATGGCACCACTGTATGGAGAGAGTTTTGCCTATTTTAACAATAGTTATAAGCAAGCATGGAAAATAGTGATCATGTGATGTTTAACAGTTTAATCTAAATATTCATTCTCATTTTTTTTTAAATGTAAGACTTCAGAAATGAAGAACTTTTCTTTTAGATTTTTGTTTAATCAGACCAGCTGCTTGCATCTTCCTATGTCATAATAACATAAAATAATCATAATTAAAAACCATAAAATAAATTTTAGGGAGTTTTATGATGGCAGCATCTTGCTGCCAGTTAAGGAATCACGCATCTTCTAAACAATTCTAAACAGAAAATAGACATCTTCTTTGGTAAATTTTATTTTTACATATTATCTTTACAATCTAAAGTCAATTACTTGTTATCACTTTTAAAACTACTGCTCTGAAATATCGTTTTCTTAAACCTTTGGTGAGTGAAGCCATAATTCATGGAACAAAATACTGATTCAACTATATTTCAATAAATAGTTTTGGTAGTAATCGATTAGCCACTTCATGCCACTGCTTGATGGCTCTATTGCTAGTCAAAAACTCATAGATATGCAATTAAGGGGCTGATTTACTATTTTGTTATTATTGTCTATTCAAAAACAAATAAATATAATGCTTTCACCTATTTGTTTTTTTCAATAGGGATTTACATTTATTTTTCTTAAAAACATTAAAAAAAAAAACTGCATTTACTAACCCTCATAGAACAGCGTTATCACAGATATCGTTAGATCTATTAAAGATTAACAATTATACATAAAGGCTGACAGCTGGAATAATGACATCAAAATTACCAAACAATTTTTAGACATCAATAATTTAATCTACCTTAAGGAAGACAAGGACAATAGGTTTGTGCTTTTGAATTCCCAAGATTATAAGACTAAAATAAATGAACAAATTTCAAATCTCCAGCTTACTCCAGTTTTAATTTTCAACAATAAGCTTAACTGCGATAAGTTTTTTTTTTCATTATTCCCTGCCCTCATAAAAATAAAGGCATTTTAACTTCAGACTGAGTTTATCCTTCCTCCACTAATGCCCCAAGAATATTTGCTAATGTTAAACTTCATAAGCCTGGAGAAACACTTTGTTTAATGATGGATTTTTGGGGGGTCCATTATTTCCAAATAGCTAAACTGATTAATCAATTGCTAATAGATAGCTTGGGATGCCTTGATCAATGTCAACTTTTGCATGACTATGCTCAATGTTAGAGAATTATATGGATCTATTGATAAAAAATAATCCATTCAGATCATCCATCAGCACCCATTTCCCAACTGAATGCATTAATTTTATTGTGTCATTTTTGTCTTGGATGGACTATCATATATATACTACTTTTGAGTACAAATGGTACACCATGAAAAATGGTTGGCTGATGGGTCTGCCCCTCATCAGAATCATCACCAGCATTTTCTTGAATCATTTTTAAAAACTAATCATATCCAAACATCAAGCTGACTGCCTTCACACTATATACATGTTGTATGGAGACAATATATTTATCACAGCCACTAAACACACTACAGATTGTATTATACAAGACTTCCTACAACACACTAATTTGACCATCAACTACGCCTCCTAGAGTCTAACATATCTTGACCTACAGCTAACTCATAAAGAGAGAACCATAAATTACTCCATGATTATAAAGCCCCCCAAAATCAGAGGTTTTACACACCCACACTCCAATTCCCCAAGCTCTCACAAATTTGCAGGCCTTTATATATTCTTATACAGAAATAAGCAATTATGCAAATTTGAATCGGTAGAAAAGACAACTTCTATCTTTACACCAAAGACTTATTGCAAGCAGGCTTCAAACTCCAATACCATTAATCATAAAATCAAACAATTCTATAAGAAAATTTTAAACAATAATAAAAATTTTAAGCTTCCATATATTACCCTCCCACACATATCTAAAATCTCTACCCAACTGATTAAGGTATTATCTAACAAATTTAAAATCAGTTTTATACATCCCCCTGTACCAATCAGCTTATCAATAACTCCAAAGACAAAATATATGCTACTGAGACCCCCATGTCATTTATAGCATATTATACCATCAACTTGGATGTCATGCCATTTATTATGATGAGATCAAAGCTGGCATAAACAACAGAACCACTCAACATAGATACACTTATAATAGAGCACACAAAAATAATGACAATTCTTCAAAGTTTTTAGAACACTCTAAGAAAACCAGCCACATATTTGAACCCTCTAACCCCAAGATAGTTTGCATTAAAAAAATGACATCAAGCAGAATTTTAGGGAGGTGTATTTTATTACTGGTAACAATAATTCTATCAATAGATGTGATGCCTGATTCAACATCTTCAAATACTGTACTATCTAAATGATTTGCATGTAGTTTTCATATCATGATTATTTCTTTGTTCTGCATGGTTCAGTATTGCTAGAAATATGAGGCAACCCACCTTGCAAGTGCTAAGCTTTTAATATTTTGCACTCTTTATAGCTTCTCTTTCAAGTGCTTCATACGATTTTAATTTTATTTTATTTTTTGTTTCATTGCACTCTTTATAGCTTCTCTTTCAAGTGCTTCATACGATTTTAATTTTATTTTATTTTTTGTTTCATTGCACTCTTTATAGCTTCTCTTTCAAGTGCTTCATACGATTTTAATTTTATTTTTTGTTTCTAAATTACATTTTAAATTACATTAGACATGTCAGCATGTAGTGCTGGAATGTGAAAGGAGAGGGACTGCTGTTTTTAATGATCCAAAGGATTGTCCAAAAGATGCACTACTCTGATCCAACATTTTTATTTACATTATACATGCCAATTCATAGTTCTGGAATATGCAAGGAGGGGGGCCTATGGTTTTGACAATCTGAAGGATCATCCAAACCAGGTACTACTTTGATCAAACAAAAAAATATATATAAATACTAAAAACATTCACATCAGCATTCTAAAAAAATTTACAAAACAACATTATTTAATAAAATGTAAGAATTCCATTTTAAAATTACAATCTGATCAGACAAAAACATGCACTAAACTGATCAAACAAAAAATATATAAATATTAAAAACATTCCACAATGACATTTTGAAAACTATTTTTAAAAAATTTAATGAACAACATTATTTAATAAAGTGTAAGAATTCCTTTTTAAAATTACCATCTGATCAAATCAACCTTATGCTTTTAAAAACAATGACAAACCACAGCTGTTTTAGTATATTCATAGCTGTTCTTGTGCAAAATGTTTTTAGCATGATTTCAGTAAATTGCTGGTGGGACATACAGTTCTGCAATTCGTTCCACTTTAAAATGATGTGTATGGAAGCATGGTGATGGGCTTACAATTATTATTATTTAAAACTAAGCCAGATAATGTGAAAAATCATTACTTCACATGCACATGAAAACAGTTATGACCACTTAAATTCTACACACCTTCACATCTTAACATAGCAATCTATGAAGTGTGTGATATTTTTATAATACTGAAAAGCACAAAACCAGGCCATAATATTTGTGTGCAATGCCATTCAGGCCTGCCATGCCCCAAAAATTTCTGGGTTTCCCAATATACAACTCACTCCTTGCAATGAGAAGAACTATACCAGACTCCCTTTTCCTCTCAATACAAAAAAACACTGATTCATTATCCAAAGTTTATTTGTCACTATATGCAAAGACTTCACTGTTCAATATCCTGGAGTTCCAAGAATTTCTATTTTATGTCAATTATTAACTTTTCACAAAGATTCATCAAAAAGATAAATTCACTGTTTGCAAGACTTATGTGGAAGGTCAAGACCATGGCAATCAGCCTGAGGGTCCTTCATAGGCACACAAAACTCAGTGGGCTATCATTGCACTGTTATAACCTTTTGTTTCCAGCGTACACATAACACCATTCTTAACCTATCTCACCATTTTCCAGAAGCATCATGCTTCACTTCTGTCTGTCCTACTGACATTCACCCTCCTCCTGTGAGGGGGTTAGTTGTCATCATTATTGCTAAATATTGCAAAATTTATCCCTCTATCTAATCATATTAACTCACAAAAAATTAAGTACTGTGATGCACACCATCTAATTAATGAAGAAACCCCCTCATTTCCATCACTGCTAAACCATCCCAATCATTAAAAAGTTTAAATGGTGGCATTTAGAGCCAAAATATTTCGATTTTTTGATTAAAATAAACCTGAATGCTCTGCCCACATGTCATTTTCTTGACTATCATAGAGGGTTCTTGTTCTTGGACCTCATTTGCCCTTTATGTAAACAAGATGAGGACACAATGATACATATTCTGAGCAATAATACCTCACTCCAATGGGACAGAGACTTTATTCCATCCATATATAAAACTAGAAAGCTTCTTCTCATTGGACTGATTTCTAGCATATTTAATTGGATCTTTCCATCCATAAAAATCATAACATTTATACTGTTTGCATATTGGTCAACAAGGTGCATTCTCATTTATGGCCACTCCTTGCTTGACCATTAGAAATTATTTCCAGCAAAATTTAAGGCCATCAGAAACAGAGATGAAAAACTAGATCCAACATACTTCTACAATGATACATGGAACCTTGTAGTAATGGACAATTTGTGATTGAACAGTTGATTTTTTGCCCCCAGACTGTAGATATTGGGTTATGTAACCTTTTTTATAGTTTCTATTAACAACATAACTCTGTTACTGCTATAATGTAATTCTTTGAGTTCACAATAAAATTACTTGATAAAAAATTGGCTATAAAGTTCACTATTGTTGTTATTCAAAAATGGAGTGAACTGTTTTCAATATTCATGATGATGAAATGAACTTTTTGGCAGTTATTAATATGATGTTGTTATTTTTGTTTAATATATCCAATATATAAGTTTAATTTAACCTATCCTCAAATTTTATTTTAGAACATGATAACATTCAACTATTGAAATGTGAAGTCCAAGCATAGTTAGACTTTGCTTACAGTGACTATAAAGAAATTGATCCATCATTAGTAGCTATTGTCATATAATTAGATAAATAGATAGATAGATAAATAGATAGATAGATAGACAGACAGACAGATAGACAGATAGAAATATAGACAAACATACATACATACAGACAGACAGACAGACAGACAGATAGATAGATAGATAGATAGATAGATAGATAGATAGATAGATAGATAGATAGATAGATAGATAGATAGATAGATAGATAGATAGATAGATAGATAGATAGATAGATAGATAGATAGATAGATAGATAGATAGATAGATAGATAGATAGATAGATAGATAGATAAGATAGACATACAGATAGATAGACAGATAGACAGATCAGATAGATAGATAGATAGATAGATAGATAGATAGGTAGGTAGGTGGGTGGTAGGTAGGTAGGTAGATAGATAGATGGATGTGATAGAAGATAGATAGATAGATAGACAGATAGATAGATAGATAGATAGATAGATAGATAGATAGATAAATAGATAGATAGATAGATAGATAGATAGATAGATAGATAGATAGATAGATAGATAGATAGATAGATAGATAGATAGATAGATAGATAGATAGATAGATAGATAGATAGATAGATAGATAGATAGATAGATAGATAGATAGATAGATAGATAGATAGATAGATAGATAGATAGATAGATAGATAGATAGATAGATAGATAGATAGATAGATAGATTTTAAAAATATTTATTACCTTTTTAATATAATTTTTATCATTCATATTTTCGGCAAAATCTGTAATCTTTGGAATCAAACTTGCTATTAAGTTCCTAAAAATAAATTATAAAATATCAATATAATATGTTTCAATAAATTGAGAGTAAAACAAATAAAATACAAATCCTTACCCATTTAATAAATTCCACTTCTCAGTTAAAAAGTCCCACACAGTCTCTGTTGCTGCTGGATTTTGAGCCAGGGAAACAAGCAAGCTAGCTTTTTTATCGTAAGAGAAGGAACTATTCATTAAATAATTGAGAAAACTGAAAGAAAATAATACAACAGGAATAAAATATAGTTAATAAATTATATAGTGATAAAACAATTAAATTGTTTAATATTTAATTTTTAAAGCTTTCTTTTTATAGTTTACATTAAAAATATTAAGAATATTTTATTTATCATGTTAGGAATTGATAAAAATAACATAGACAGCATATTATAAGCTTATGATCAGTAAAATACAATTATTGTTTTTGCATTAGTAATAAAAATCAAAATCTCTTCAACAACTTTTACATTATTATATAAAAAGCATACGGTCATAAGTAGAAAACAATGTTGTGTCTGGTAATCTTTACAAACTGGAGGCTCATATTTAAATATGATATTAAAGTTTCCAATAGTGCATACATTTTTGAATCTTTTACAGTTTTACTATCCACATGTGTTTCAAGGCTAAATGATGTACACCAGTGCTGAAAAATATAATAAAGATAGTTGATTCACTCTAATAGTTAAAGATTTATATTTTTTTAAGACTTCGTAAATTATGTCAATAAAATAAAGAAATCTTAATCCATTGATTTTTTGATATTATATTTCATCTAAAATTATGCTTTATATTAGTAAATAATACATATGAATGATCACTTTTGATCTAGCACTAGAACTACAATAAATCTTGTTAAAACTCACATAAACTATTTTATATCATGTGAAATCAGGGTATTATAAATGGATTTTGATGCACTTTTATATATTTTACATCTTTGCCCTACTGAGTTTACTTTTGTAGTAAGTACAGTGCTGATTATACATTAAACAAAGAGATAATAATTTATTATTATTATTTTCCAAATAAATTAGTACCCTTTAATAAATACTACATAATTTAATAAAACCTGTAAATAAATTATTCAATCAGTAGAAGATCGTTGTACTCTATGTAAAAAAGAGTGTGAAAGCCAATGTCACATTATTTTCTCATGTCCCATCTTTGACCAGATCAAGACAGAAATACCAATCATATTTAAGAATAAAAAATAAATATTGGATATATGTTTAAGGAATTTGGTAAAAGAATCTTTCTTTCAAATGTACATACCAATATCTTTGTTCTCTATTCTATATGATGCACAAGATGAATATGTGTGTATGAAAATCATCCAGGAAGAACACTAAATGCTTTTACAAATGATCTAGAACAATAAGAGAAAAAGACAGAAAGGTTTCCTAATAAAAAGTATATTTAGAAACCTGGTCGAGTCTCTCTCAATTCTCAAAGCTATAGCAAGACACACTTGCCTCATTAATAATATCTGGTATATATTTTTAAATAATTTGTTGTATCTAATGTTTATGATTTAACTAATGTTGTAAAAAAGTAAATAAATGTAACCAATGTTTTCCATTTCAAGGAATGAATAAAGTACCTTGGAAATATAATTTATGAAATATTTATTAATCATAATTTTACTTTAAATGAATTTCCAATTTTTTTAAACTAGATTTTGTGATAACTAATATTTTTTCTTCTATGAAAATAACCAATTTTCTATAATTTTACAAAGAAATAATCTTACTAACATATATTTGTAAATGAAATGTATTTTGTAAAATTATAGTTAATACGGTGATAACTTTTATTAAATAATAAAACAGAGGGAAAATAGTTTTAGTGTGCCAAAAAAAATAGATTTTTAAGAAAATACATTGTATTTTGTAAAACTTTCATATATATATGCAGGTTGGATAAGGGTTTAAATAAATAATTTGCTCTTACTTGTAATAAACTAAATGGTAAATATAAATAGAGTATTAAAAATTATAAAGCACTAAAATTGAAAAAAGATGAAGTTCAAAGTTAAGTCATGATTGTACGTTTTTCCAATGATTTCAATAAATAAATAAATATTTTTATTATATAATCATTTATAAAATAATTAATGAATGAAGAAAGTGTTTATAAATAAACATGTTTTGTTTTTATATAAATGATAGGTAATAATTTTTATAATTATGTATCCTGATATAAATAAATATACAGGCTTGATTATAGGTTGGATGTTTAAAAAAACATATTTTTAGATATAAATAGGTCTAAAAAGAAGTGTCAGTAATCTAGTCTAAGTCATGGCTCAAGAGGAAAGCCATGCGGAGCGATTTTTATTAAGATAGAATAAACTACTAGTTAAAATAGTTTCCATCAGAATGCCTTCAGATTGCTGTGTCTTTGTCACTATTTTAAAGTATTTTTCAATATTTTATCACCCCAGCAATTATGATAATAATAGCTACCAAACAATTACATAATAAGGTTGGCTACAAACTTAAATGACATTGGTCATAAGACTTAAACTATGTAATCCTATCCAGTGATGAACACAGAAGTCGCATAGAATACAATATTGCCTGTTTAAGAAGAAAATCATGTCATAAGGAAAGAAGTGGACACAGGCATAAGATCTACCATATACACTATTTGTCATCATTAATACGTAAAGATGATAATCACAATAAAGATAAAATTGCTAAAGATTTGTGAAAATATATATATCTGTAAAAAATCATGGGTTAAACTTTAAAACTTTAAAATATTAAAATATTTGTTATGTTCTTATCTTTATATTTATCTGTAAGACATTAAATTGTAATATTTATAAGAATTTTTGTTTTCTTATTTTTATCATTTTGTATTTACTGCATTTAAGGGATTGCGGTTGCAAAAGTCTAAGTAACGATTTTATTTTTTTTTAATTTATTTATTGTAATAAATTGTTGGCTTATTTTATTATTATTAACCAATTTAATTTTGTTTTCTTTTCAAACTTAATCTAGACATTTTTATTAATATTTATTAACCCTGAAAAATCATGTAATCCACTGGGGCACATGCAAGAATAATGATAGTAATTTAAAAATGAGAATGATTAGCATTATTAAAATTTCTAGAAGTATGCTTTCTACTTATAAAACATGGCACCTGAAGATTAATTTTAAATTGGATTTAGAAAAAAAAAATTTTAACATAATTACACCTTACTTAATATTAGGTTATTTGATCCTTATTATATGAGTAATGATTACATTATCTTTATATACGTGAATTGGTTAACCAATTAACTAATTACATATTATCTCCAAAAATATATAATGGTTAGTTGAACTATACAATATTAATAATCTATACCATTTTCGAATTTAACATATTAAGAATGCCACATATTTTATATAGGTTATATATATATATATATATATATATAATAGTCCCACAGTAAACTCAAGAAGGGCTACTTCAAGGTTGCATAGATCTCCGTGTTTGAACCCAGAAAAATCCTCAAAATGCACTTGTTTTTAAATATGAATCAAATATACATAGATATTAAGTACAATTCGACAAGTAAAAATGGTTTTTCTTTGACAAAAATAATTAGTCAAGGAAATATCTCAGAAAACTAACATTTTCTCAATGACAAAATTTATTAAAATGGCGACTACCAAATCATGTGACCCGCAGTAAGTCCCAGAATAGCTACTTCAAAGTTCCATAAGTCTCCAGGTTTGAACCCAGAAAAATCCTCAAAATGCACTTTTTTCCATGCAAGAATCCAATATACATAGATATCAAGTATAATTCAACAAATGAAAATAATTTTTGTTTGCCAAAAAAATCAATCGCGGAAATTTCTCAGAAAACAAACATTTTCTCAATGATAACATCTAAATGAAGTCAGACACTAAATCATGTGACCTGCAGTAAATCATCCAAGAGCTAGTTCGAAGTAGTATAAGTTTCAGTGTGGGAATCCAGAAAAAATACCCCAAAACGCAGGAAAAAAATGCTATTCATAGCGGTTTTAGCATTATGGTTATAAACGATTTTATCCAAGTATTATTGCAAAGTAAACTGCAGTTTGGCCTAATGATTTTAATTGCAAGTGATTCATACTATTTAAATTTATTATTTTCAATGCTTTTATCTACAAGTGTTTTTTTATTCTCAACTTATCCATCACAAATTGGATTTCTCAATATTGTGCTCCTAAAATGTTACTCATATTTAAATTCTAGACTTTACAAATAATTCCTTATTGTAACATTCACTTGTCTTTATTGATTAATAAACAACCTTTCCCTATTCATATGTATTCTTCCCCTTTCACCATGTTGCTCCTAAATTTCATTTTTACCACTCTTTGTAAACCTTTTATTTAACTGCATTTGGACCTTTTTTTTTGATGAATAAACTTTCATCACTGAGAAAAAAAAAGAATTAATTATGTATAAATTAAAATAATTTTTATTTATTAAAAAAAAATTATTACCCATAAAATGAATAGCCAGCGGAAACTGTCATCCACCAATCAACAACCTCCTCTAGCAAGAACATTTCACCACCAATCCCCCCAAACATGTCTTGTAAAAATATGAATATTTGCTTACATATTATCAAAATCTTCATAGGTATGTATCTGTTTAAAAACTTTGTAATCATCTGCACAAAACAGTACTGATCATTTGGTTATTACCTATTGAAAATCATACAGAAAAACATTGAATAATATAAATGATAATTTTCTTGAGTAAATCATTGTTTTTAAATAAGAGGATTCTTTTTTTCACATTCATAACAAAGCCTTCTCTGTTGGATGGATGTTGCTTTCTTATATGCACAATATGCATTTTTGTCATTAGCTTTCTTAATTTATCTATTAGAGAATTATTTTTTAAATTATCATATGTTTTAGTTAAACAAAAACAAATGGCATCCAGACCCACACTATCTTAATTGAATGAGGACAGAATCGTTTTGTGGAACTCTATCATTCGAAACAATTGTGATTGAATCCAACATGGGACTCATCTCATTCAAGTGCCATCCCATTCTAATCAATTAATAGACAAATGAATTTATTGGAGAACTGTACTCACAGTAGTAATTGTAGCATTTGTTTCTTGATGTACTCATTTTTTCTTGTTCTTTTTACAGATGTAACTACTTTTCTCAAATACAAATAAAGTTTGTTTTGAAACATAATAATAATGATAATTGATGATAATGATGATGGAAATAATAATATATTGCAGCTTTTGAGTTATTCATCTGTCAACATCCCAGGAAAAATGCTCAAGTTTTATTTGCTTAAAATTCATTTAAAGCTTTCATTTGACAAGTCACAATCATTATCTCTTATTACAAAAATTTGTCTTCAATTACTACATACCTCATTTATTAAATTTGTTTAAATTGGGCTTTCAAAATTTACATAATAAGTAATTTGTCCAATGGTAATTTGATGATTAATATGGCAACTGAGCTGACTCATGATCAGGTGGCTGGCTCCACTTTCATAAACACTGAGTTCCAAAGTTCAAAGATAATACAAACATATGCCAATGTTACTAAAATTAACCATCAAAAGCTCAATAAAAAAATAATAGTAATCCAATAGATATTAATAAAAAAAGTAACAATATGTCAACTATTCTCAAGTCAGCTGCAAGATATAGAGAATGGACCTGTAGTGACATCAGAGAACTGGACCTTAATATCCAAAAAGCACAATTCCTTCCTCTACAGTTTGAAACACAGATTCCGTTATGATAATCAATGATCGGTTCAACAATTTGATCCCATGAAGATTATTTGCAATGCTTAAAATATTTTTTTCTACTAGGTTTATAATTCTATCTGCTACAGACATCATTTCTTTATATAAATTCCCTAAGCAATTATTATTTGATACAATATTCTTGCATGGGCTGTGGGATACCATTTTACATATTGCTGATCATCCAAGTCCTAGGTATTTGATAATTGAGTTCTTTCAGACCACACAGAGAAACTGATTTCAAACACAAAGGAAAACACTTAAAAACATTGGCTTAATAAACTAATAATCAGCTTTTTAAGCTAATGCATGTGTGCTTTATGAATCTTGATAATAAATGAATACTTTCATTTTCAACACAAGATAAAGTCTTTGTGAAAGAATAGAATGAATCCACTTATTCTTTCAACCCAAACACTTAAGTATGGGCAAATCTTAAGTACTGGAAATGAACGTGTGAAGATATTATCAAGATTCATAAAGTGAATGTGCATTAGCTTGAAAAGCTGATCATTAGTTTACAACAATCCATAAACATTGCACTATATAAAATAAATAACTCAAACATTGCCTTAATTATGATGGATCCAAATCAATACAACTGTATCATATGCATATTCAAGAACACCTACTTGGGATACACCCTTCAAAATTTTCAGCATGTGATGCAACCATTTGGCAAAGTTATAGCTTTCACCCCATATATTTAGAGGATATACGTAAATAATATTTTATAAAGTGCAGACGGTATTGAAAATTAAATTGAGACTGTGCAAATTTCTCGAGCGCTTGTGACTATTAGTAACCAATCAGATCTTAAGCACTGGGACAGGGAATTTAATAAGAAAACTCTCTTCTTTACTTGTCTTCCTATATATCCAAGCCAGTCCAAAGTACTTATATCTGAAAGCGTGAATCTTAAATATCATCATACTTAATTGACTGAGTTCAAATTATAAACATACAGCGTGAAATCTTTCGATTTACTATGCAGTAGTTTTTCGATGTTATAACTTTGCAGCAATATATGTAAATAATATTTTATAAAGTGCAGATGGTATTGAAAATTAAATTGAGAGAGTGCAAATTTCTCAAGCACTTGTGACTATTAGTAATCAATCAGATCTTAAGCACTGGGACAGGGAATTTAATAAGAAAAGAGTGGATTCCACTCTCTTCTTTACTTGTCTTTCTATATATCCAAGCCAGTCCAAAGTACTTATATCTGAGAGCGTCAATCTTAAATATCATCACACTTAATTGACTGAGTTCACAAGTGCTTGAGAAATTTGCACTCTCTCAATTTAATTTTCAAGACCATCTGCGCTTTATAAAATATTATTTACATATATTGCTGCAAAGTTATAACATCGAAAAACTACTGCGTAGTAAATCGAAAGATTTCATGCTGTATGTTTATAATTTGAACTCAGTCAATTAAGTGTGATGATATTTAAGATTCATGCTCTCAGATATAAGTACTTTCGACTGGCTTGGATATATAGAAAGACAAGTAAAGAAGAGAGTGGAATCCACTCTTTTCTTATTAAATTCTCTATCCCAGTGCTGAAGATCTGATTGGTTACTAATAGTCACAAGCACTTGAGAAATTTGCACTCTCTCAATTTAATTTAGAGGATATACCTATACCCATCCCTAGTAACAGCTATGATTTAAAAATACAACTGCACCATGACATCAATTCAAACATAATTGCAACACAAATTTTTGATCAAAAAGCTATCCTATGCCTATATATCAGAGAGTTGAACCTCAGTACTATTCCTATTACCAGCAGAATCATTTAGTGGTACAATATATTAATATCCAAACTTCACTTTCAGAAAAACCAGATGATCAACTAAATCGCCAATTCAACAAGGAACAGTCAATAGCAAATCTTTCAATGACTACATATATAAATAACCAAGAGTTTATCCATGCACCTATTACCTAACTTATACACTCATCCACCCTCAACTTTACTCCACCACCTATTGATTTGACACTCCATGAGGCAGATAATGATAACTGTGTCAAGTTATGTGATGTACAAACAGCCCCTGACTTAGATAATATTGTTTCCAAAACTTCTACTGCAACAACTAAAGTGAACACTGTCTCAAATAAAGTTAATACTGCCCCAGAAGCTCTTATTTATAATCATACACATGACAATGTCCATACTATACATAACAAAACTTCAACACATATCATGGAGACAATTTTTCTATGTTCACCACCTATATCAGCCATCTCTCCCACCAACACTTCTAATGAAATAAAAAAGAAAGTGTGGATGTCCCCCCAAAAGACTGGCAACTTAAAAAATTAAAATTAGATTCAGTTGACTTATTGATGCTGGACTCTGTAAAAATGAGATATACCCTCATGCAAACAATGTCCCTTACCTGACTTCATATATCTATCTATCCCTACCTTCCATAAACAATAAATATACTCAACAGCTGGGCTGGAAACATTCTTAGCTACTAATTAACTATCATTGTAAATTCATAATTATATAACTACACTTTCCTGAAAACATTAATAATTTGCACTCACCCTGACTGATGACTAAAATTAATTACTCTAAAAAGCCCTGATAAAGGAAACTAAAGATTATAGTATTTAATGTTCAAGGTATCAACTCATCATCTAAAGTTTTTCAATTAAAAAAATTGGATAAGCAATATACAACCTCACATGCTTGGATTGTTTGAGACAAAAATATACAATGGATCCCAGATTGATCCTGCAGCTTACCTCAATAAACAGGGCTTCTGTGCCTGCAGGAACACATTTTCACCATCATCTGGAACTGGTATTTTTATCATTCCCAGATGCCAATTCTCTTCATTCAACATTATTTATATACACCAGAATCTTTTGATCACCACATCTCACAGCCATATTACAATATAAAATATTATATTTGTATATATCCCTTCTGGTAATACTGTTATTTCAATTATTATTCTGATAATTAACTTTTTGCTTGCCTATTCACCTCATGCAACAGTTTTAATAGGAGATTTTAACTTTGATTATTAAAAATTCATGTCAAAATGGCTTCACCTAATAACCTTCCACTTATGTGTGATCAAGACCTTTTCTCTTTCAACTGTGTCACATTCCATAATAAGTGGGATGTCTCATTCATTGATATTTGCTTTTATTCACCAATTCAATATTACTTAATTCAAATTAGCCTTAATCCTACTCCTTTCTCTGACTACTTTGGACAATCTCTCATCCTGAATCTTGATGAACTACACACTACAGCCATTTATTTACATAAAACCATTCCAAGTTCTTTTATCCTCATATACCACTGAGTTCTTATTTTCTGATATATATATGATCAATAGATGGCGTTTTACCAAAAACACCGACCAAGCATTTTGTTTACATAAACGATCAAAGAGTCCGAATTAACTATCTCTTTCATTTTAGACCACTTTCAGATCAGCTGATTTCAAGCTATTTGCTATCATCAGTGAAAGACAGACCCAAGAAACTAGATCTAAACACTGACTCCAAGTGTTTATGCACAAAGTTTCTATCAGTTTGCAAGCAAAACACTTGGTCAGTGTTTTTGATAAAACGCCATCTATTGATCATAAATACAAGCAACAGCAGGTTTTAATGTGATTAAAACTTGTTTTTCTTTTTCATAAATCTACCTTTAAAGGTTTCTGCAATGATATAGATTGCAGAGGCTTTGACTATGTGGAGAAACTGAACTGAGATCAGATCCATATAGCTATATAACTTGTTTGGCTGCGTTTGAAGACTTTATCGGTCTGAAAAATTTCATGCTTGCAAACTGATAGAAACTTTGTGCATAAACACTTGGAGTCAGTGTTTAGATCTAGTTTCTTGGCTCTGTCTTTCACTGATGATAGCGAATAGCTTGAAATCAGCTGATCGGAAAGTGGGCTAAAATGAAAGAGATAGTTAATTCTGATTCTTTGATCGTTTATGTAAACAAAATGCTTGGTTGATGTTTTTGGTAAAACACCATCTATTGATCATAAATACAAGGGACAGCAGGTTTTAATGTGATTAAAACTTGTTTTTGTTTTTCATATATATATATTGCAAAAATTGGACCAAATATAACTTGATCCAGTTCAAAGATTATTCACCTTTATACATATAATATCATTATATATCCAGCATCTCATACACAGTTCACTTCCACCTTCCTGACTTCTGGAATTGGTTGATAAGTTGCATACATGGATTACATTAATGAATCCTGCACATCATACTCATCAATAGTTACATGCATTTTCAAAGGCCTATCAAAAACCATCAACCAACATAAAGAATATCTTGCCATTAAGAAAAGAAGAATTTGTTTTTCACACAAACATACATGGACCCAGGAATATATTTCCTGGGCCCTAGGATATCCATCAACCCTAAAAATTTCTATGGCCCTCCAACTTTATGGTGATATGTGTGCAGGCTATAATATGAACAATCCTATATACCAATATTTCAAGCAGAAGTTACAAATTCACAATGCATTCATATCACCTTCAGACTTATATGGGCCAACAGATACCAATACCCCATTCCAAACCATACAATTTGTTGACAAGCTTGCCACTATAAATAGCTCATGTCTCCCAGGTCCCAAATGAAATATCTGCCTTTGTTTTTGCCCATCTTAGGTACTTTAATGCATTATACTTCTGTGACCTGGTAAATTATCTATCCCAGAAGATTATATGACCCATTAGGTCTATATTCAATCTCAATTGTACCCTTTACCAAAAAGCAGGCTTAATCTCTATCCTTATCAGCCTTTGTCCAATTTATATAGGGCCACTGGGAAGGAACTTACTGGAAAAAGTTGTAAAGAATCATTTAGAGACATACCTACTTCCTCTAATTTTCAATATGTTGTCACAAAAAAGGCTCTTTTGCTATATAGGCTGATGTTTAAAGCATATTTGAACTTAGTGTAAGACTGAAAAAATATGGTCTGATTGCAGTTCAGATAGAAATAGAGTCTGCATTTGACTATGTGTCTAGTCCTATTCTGATTGATATGCTAGCTACTATTACCATTCAAAGTACTCTGCTTTACTGAATTACCAACTTACTTCAAAGCAGAGAGATACATATCACTCTTAATGGGAAAAGTTCAACATGGATTCACCACTATGAATCCATCTCCCAAGGCCCACCCATTAGTGTCATCTTGCTCTAAATCATATACACCAAACATATTCAAGCATAATAATTGTACATATTGACAATTTCATTCCATGCAGAGCATACATGGATGATGTCATTGTTTTCCTGCCATCTCATAAGCATCTCACCAAATTACAAAGCACCCTCAATCAATATACTGCTTTATATAAAATTAGATTTAATATGAATAAACATCAGCATGGTTTACATACACCTACATACCATACACTTAAATATTAGATGACAACCCCTTTCTTAGGCTTCCCATTTTACATGGGCTTACTTATGATGAAAAACACCTTATAAAACAAGCTTAAAAAAATGTCACATGGATTACCAAATTCTCTTTCCAAAGCTTATTCCTTCTATTATGCTAAAATTCACCTATTTAATATACTTTTAATGACTAAGATTACATATTATTTGCCTAATGTTAAATTTTCAAAATCATTTAATTCTGCAATCTCCATCTGCAATAAGCTACTATGGGGCAGGAAGACAATTTCAATATCAGCTAAGAGACTTAGTTGCCCACTCATTAATAATATTCTGGGATCCCACGATACCCAAGTGTCCTATATCTAGAAAGCCATAAATTCAATTGCATCAATTGTTCAAAAGTTCCCAGCATTACAAATGCTGTTACAAGTAATCCCTACTGACAGATAGCTTCATTTCTCACCAAACATTATCAATAAATCCTATCAGCATCCAACTGATCAACATTCTCCATGACTACTAAATACACATAATGGAAAACATATCCTATATTATATTTGGAAGCCAACAAAGATTATTCTTCTCCCATGATTAGTATCAATAACCACCAACTACTCTGCTCTTTCAAAAGATATTCCCTGGAGCCTAATTTATTTTGATTTCCTAGTTACATTGCCAACATCACATTTTCTGTAATATCACTGTCTATATAAAAATATAAATCCATTATGCACTTTATGTTATGCAGCAGAGAAATCTCAACAATATTTTTTCAGCAATTTAAAGTTCTCACCAAAATCAGGACTATCATGCTAAATACATACAGACAATCAGTTGCATCTGTGCAATAGATAATTCAATCCTATTAGATGATATACCCCACCACAGCATATGCACTCACAATCTTCACTATAGGCAGCACCACCAGAAGACAGCCACATTCATCAATAAGCTCCAACAAACCACTGCCCATGACAACAATGCTGTACATCCAGATATTTCTGCTGCCACCTGGCTAATACTATAATAGGTCATAATACAACAATAATCACATTGAAAAGCATTTAATGTTACCATCAATTGCAACAAAATTTACCTTCAACTTTCTTCACCATCAGACTATAGAATTTACATCACATCTATTACTATCTACTAGCTATCATCATAGATAATTCTTCTCTGAATTGACTTTGTTCTTTGTACAGCACCCATAGCTTGATGTGATGCTGCATAAATTATAAGTTGCCTCCCTAGTAATAATAAATATTAATTTAGTGACTGTAAATGACTTTCAATATGATGTCAGATTTTATAATCTTAGTTTATGTCTATCTATCTATGAGAAGGAGTTTATATTGAACTGTTTTTTTAAGATTTTAATGATTAAACTTGATGTCCATTTCTGTATCAAAACAAGTAGGAACATTAGTAAAAAATATACCTTTAAATCTGATTATTGGAACTTTTGAAAGTATCCATATAAAACCCTGTACCACATGATTGCACATACCCAAAGGATTAATAAAGATTATTGTTGAAGCATTATTATTATTATTATTATTATTATTATTATTATTATTATTATTATTATTATTATTATTATTATTATTATTATTATTATTATTATTATTATTATTATTATTATTATTATTATTATTATTATTATTATTATTATTATTATTATTATTATTATTATTATTATTATTATTATTATTATTATTATTATTATTATTATTATTATTATTATTATTATAATAATAATAATAATAATAATAATAATAACAACAATACAACTACTAGTAGTAGTAATACTATATAGTAGTAGTAGTAGTAGTAGTAATGGTGATGGTAGTGGCAGTAGTAGCAGTAGCAGTTGTTTAATTCTGTTATCTCCTCCCTCTGCTATAGACTTCTTCTTCTTTTTTTTCTATCTTTTCAAATGTATTATCAAATTTATAAAGTCAAAAACTTCACATAAATATATCGGAGAGACTTTCTTTTCAAAAATTTTTTTATTGATATACATTATATAAACTACATAAATAAAATATAAATATCCAACGTTTCATCCATTTTTCAATAATAATATGGACTTTATCAAGGTTCTATAAAACAGAGAAAAAACAACATTAAAGATAATAAAAATAAAAATAAAAAATAAAAAATAAAAATAAAAAATAAGAAAAGAAAAAGAAAAAAGAAAAAGAAAAAATAAAGTAATAAAATAAAATAAAATAAAAATAAAAATGAAATACCTATAAACCAAAAAATGGAAAAATTGTATAACATAACATCTCCTTACAAAGTGAGAAAAATTTTTAACACCAACAAGAAAAAATATTCACATAAAAACAGTCAATTCCCTTGTATAAATATATAAACTACTTAAACATTTTATTTAAACTAGGATTTAAATGTTCTATATAAATACTCTCTTTGTTAAATCTTTCAAGTAATTATCAATACACTCCAAAGGTCGAATTTCATAGTCTTTATGTTCTTTTTCCAACTTATGACAAAAGATAGCAGATTTCTTATCAATCATATGCTATGAATTCAGTGTATTTAATTAAATGTTTGAACTGTAAAAACAATGTATTCTATATTGGAACAAGCAAGAATAAATTAAATACCAGACTATATCAGCATATGATTGATAAGAAATCTGCTATCTTTTGTCATAAGTTGGAAACAGGACATAAAGACTATGAAATTCGACCTTTGGAATGTATTGGTAATTACTTTGAAAGATTTAACAAAGAGAGTATTTATATAGAACATTTAAATCCTAGTTTAAATAAAATGTTAAAGTAGTTTATATATTTATACAAGGGAATTGACTGTTTTTATGTGAATATTTTTTTCTTTTTGGTGTTAAAAATTTTTCTCACTTTGTAAGATGTTATGTTATACAATTTTTCCATTTTTTGGTTTATAGGTATTTCATTTTTATTTTTATTTTATTTTATTACTTTATTTTTTCTTTTTATTTTCTTATTTTTTATTTTTATTTTTTATTTTTTATTTTTTATTTTTATTTTTATTATTTTTATTATCTTTAATGTTGTTTTTCCTCTGTTTTATAGAACCTTGATAAAGTCCATATTATTATTGAAAAATGGACGAAACGTTGGATATTTATATTTTATTTATGTAGTTTATATAATGTATATCAATAAAAAAAATTTTGAAAAGAAAGTCTCTCCGATATATTTATGTGATGTTTTTGACTCTGCTATAGACTAGTATGGGGCAAGAAGACAGTTTCGATCTTAGCTAAGAGATTTAGTTGCTCTCCCATTAATAATGGTCTTGGCCTCCACAATACCCAAGTGTTCTCTATTACCAAAAAAGCCATACATTCAATTGTTCAAAAATTCTCAGTATTAATATCACTGTTGCAAGTAATTCCTACTGATAGACCTTCCCCTATATCAGCTATTGTGGTGTTATCACATATGTTATAAAATTAATTGTCTACAAAATTTTCTCTTGTTGTAAATTCATGACCAATTTTTTTTGTAAAATAGTTTAAAAGCTTTTAACCTTGCAAACATGCCTACTAAAAATATTTTTATATGATAAAGTTGTTAAAATGTTAACAAAGAAAATTCATTTTTACCTATCTCCAAAATATAATTAGGAAAAAACTCTCTGGAGATAGATGAGCTTCATGAAAACAGCAAAATTTATTTAGGATATTTTTTTTTCAAAAGCAGAGTATTTAAATTTAAATTAAATTCTTATTTTAGGAGGGGACGGATTTTTTGCGTAATTAAAAAATATATATTTACTTAATCTGGGCCTATTTATGCTATTTTAGTTTCACCCACTGTTATCCAGTTAAAAGTTAGAATCCCACCAAAACTCAAATAAATCCCCTTCAAAAGATTAAATAATACCACGTTATAAGAGAGTTGATTGTATACAAAAAAACATAATTTTCCTGGAATCCTAATGAAAAGACATTTTAAGATCTCAGGCACCTTAGTATTTCAGGGCCCTATCTGGCCGTTTACCACTTAATCCGACTCTGTCAATGATTTTTTTTTTTTTGATGGTAATATTCTTAATGAGATCAGCTCAGATCCTTTTCCAATTAAAAAGTTGTCTCTTTTATATATAACCTATCTTCTTCCAAAATCACTACAAACATGTTTATTATACTTCAAAAGTAAGGTAAGATATTTTCCCCCAAAACACAATCTCTCGTTGCTTTTTTTAATAGTTTAAACGTAGTTGCTATAATTAAATTCCCTTATGTCTTATTATTGTCTTTGTTATTGGCAGAACAACTATTTTACTTAATTTGTTGTTGTTTCATTTTGCTTTAATTGCAGAAACAAATATTACAATGTTTTTAAGATTTTTTCATAGCCTACGCTTAACATTTGCACAGTTAAGTGAAAGTAATGTATTTTTCATTTTTTTATTTATTAAAGCTATTTAGTTTTTATTTTCAAAAGACTTATTTTATTTATTACTCTTAATAATAGACCCTCATATACTCGTTCAAACAATATAAAATTTACTCTGCAAATAATCCCCATAATCAATAATTAAATTTTTTATAGCGGTCCATTTTTCATCTTCTTTTTAAATAATTTTTATAGCAATATCAATCTTTTATTCTAGTTCCTCGTCTCCCTATTTTGATTTCTAGAACGTTTAAAATACCCTAATTGAATAAAGACAGATCTTTGACACATTCATAATAATATCCTAATACATTTTATATTTATTGATCTTTCCCCATTTTACTTATTAAATGGAAATATTTTTAATCAACTCACCAAACCTTTTTAATTATTATTGTATCTTTAAACTTTAATTTCTAGTCTAACAATCTATATTGGAACCAAGATAATTGTGGCACTTTTTGCGACTTGATTTTTTATATTTACAACATTTATGCATAGTTAGATAGATATGTGTGTGTGGCACGTTATTTGTGATTATAAATTAAATTTGTTTTAAGTATATATATGTGTGTGCGTGTGAGTGCGAAAACCTGCCAAGATCATTTGTATATATTTTTTTTCAAATAGTTATTAATAATTTTTATTTAAATAATTACTTACAAGTCAATTTTTTTCTTATCTTCAGTACAAATTAAACCATGTTTGAGGGCATCAGACAAAACCTTTTTTTGGCGATAGAATGTCATGAGTTCATCCCAATCTTCAGGAGACCCATTCCGTATAACAGTACAGTAAACTATAGTTCTTGCAGGATGTTCAATTCTAGAATATATATTTTTAAATATTATGAGCTGACAAATAATAATAATAATAATAATAATAATAATAATAATAATAATAATAATAATAATAATAATAATAATAATAATAATAATAATAATAATAATAATAATAATAATAATAATAATAATATTACTGTTGTTATTATTATTATTATTATTGTCATTATTATTATTATTATTATTATTATTATTATTATTATTATTATTATTATTATTATTATTATTATTATTATTATTATATTAACAAAAGTTTGATTTTTAAATAGATATTTTTTTAAATGCATATTTTACATTAGAATATATACAATTAATTGTATTTATAAGGCAGTACTATTTTAACATCAGTTTTTTGCAGAGATTTGTAATTTTCTTTTATATTTTAAAAAGTGGTCATTCTAAGAAGCAACAAAAAACATGAAAATATTACTTTTTATCCTCACAGAGATCAAGACAGACATTCATAACTTAGTCATTCAGTATTTTTTCATAGAAGAAATATATAAAGACATTTGCCTATTACATTATTATTTAGTGGAATATAATCATAATAATAGTTTTAAAGTGGATTTCCTGTAGGCTTCCTCAGTAAAGTGTTAGAATATTAAATCACTAGATTTAAAATATCTGACCAAGCCCAGATCTTTATCTAATGGATAACTATTAAGTAGAAAATATGAAATTTTCAGACATCCATATGTCTTCCAGTCCCATATGGCTATTTAAGTTAGATAATCTGGATTGGAAGACATATTGATGACTGAAAATTTCAGATTTTCTATTTAATGATTATCCATTATATAAAATGTTGTTTTGGGCCTGGTATTTTAAATCTAATACTTTAATATCCTAGCACATCACTGAGGAAGCCAGTAACAAAAACCGGTCTAAGGTTGGGGATATTTTGAAAAGCTTGTTAAGAGCTATGTGCAAGGTCATTACATAACATTTATAATACAAGCTTGTTAAATTAGATCATGTGACATATAACTTGATTTTTTTTGTAAGAATATATATATATATTGCATTATATGTATTCTATTTTGTTTTCTCAAATACTGATTCAATAAAATTGCACAAAATTTATTTATAATAAATAAGCAATCATTTATATATTATAATGAATTATCAATTGGTGCATTTTTAATATAACTATATTTGCAAGTAAAAAAAAATATCTAAACGATTTTATCATGTGAACCCCCGCCCTTCTACCGTGAAATAAAATGTATTAATTAAAATAATGAATTCTATATAATTTTGTTTAACAAAAGACACAATAGAATATTAAAAAATAAAATTATTAACATTTTTACCTTTTTATTTATGTATTAACTGCCCTGAATCAATTTTAATTAGATCAATTCTAGCCATCTTGTGTTTTCCTTTGTATCATTCAGAATCTCAGTAATAGGATACTATTTTTGTTTGCTTGTTGTCTCAATTTAAAAACTTGATAATGGAGATATAGTCAGATATCTAGGAATTTTAAGGATTTACTTAAGTAAAGAAATTTTCAATATTGTTCATTTGATAAATTTTTAAAAGCTATTTAATCATGCCTTGCAGTTTCTTTTGTTAAATGATAAATTATAATAAGAAAAAAACCAAACAGTTGGATTCTTTAACTAATATAAATAAAGAAAGCTGTAGGCACTTTCCCAATTGAGCAGTTACAAATTAACTTGTATAAGAATTACAATAATTCAATGTTAATGAAATGTATTCAATATCTTTGTTAATTTTTTTAAGTAATTCCATTAGCAACAATTTGAAAAAAATACATTTTAATAATTCAATTTCTCACAAATAACTTGTTTATATTTTTTATTAACAAAAATAGCTTCTCTTGTTTTTATTCAAAAATAAAATTCATTATGGAATTAACTTTTTAATGTTTATTAATAATTAAGTTGTATTATATATACTTTAAGATTCACGCTTTCAGAACTAAGTACTTTAGACTGGCTTGGATATATAGAAAGACAAGTAAAAAAAGAGAGTGGAACCACCCTTTTTTTGTTAAATTCTCTGTCTCAGTGTTTACGATCTGATTGGCTGTTGATAGTTATCACTGCTTGAGAGGTTGCAGTCTCTCAGTTTAATTTTAATATGGAGTTCAACAATTAAGGGCTTAAGGGAAGAATTTGAAATTTTCATATTATTTATTCAAACAAGATCTTAATTAATATGTGCTTATTCAATAATTTTTAGAAACCATCAATACCTCTTGTATTTGATTTTGTTTGTTTGATGTGCAATAATATCTTTTTAAAATTTGTTTTTTTTACTCATTTTGTTTTATGTAGATTTAAATCATAGTGTGGATTATGGTTCAATTACTAGTTCTTTGCTAAAAAAAACAAGTAAAAAACTAATAATGCATTTTAAGAAAAAAATAATATCACTATTAAAAATAGGAAAAGCTATTTAATAATATGTGTAAAAAGATAATATGGGATAATAATAATAATAACAAAAAAAGAGAAAAATAAAGTCATTAATAAAATTTTAGCACAACACAGTATTGAATCCAGATCAGACATTTCTGAGATGGGCACTCTACCAATACTTCCAAGTAAATAATACATTTAAACTTTATAAAACATTATTGATAAAAGGATTCCATCATATGCAGAGTTACTGTAATTATGAGACAATGTTTTTAAAATAAGTTATATTTTTAAATAAATTATTAACAATAATGTTACTTTTTATAAATTAGGATATTTAAATAAAAGTGACTGGGAAATCTAACCATTTTTATTTACATATACATTTTAATAATTATAGTGATGAAAGGACTTGGCCTGTTCAGTTTGTGCAATCATAGATTTTGTATATGAAATATATTTTGAAGCTAGAGCAACTGTGACAATAAGTTTAAGTAAAGAAATATTCCTTTTATGTTTAACTAATAAATATTTACAATCAGAATGTGTTTCTATAAATAAAATGATTTGGAACTGTAAAATTTACATATGAGTTTTATTAATTATCATAACCCAAATGACAATGGTCTATTTAGCATAATAATAAGAGTATCAATGTAATGCATTTTGAACTCATGCCTAGAAATTTGAAGTCCAGGTAATTGTCACAAATAAGTTTAAGCAAATATATATATATATATATATTCATTTTATATTTAAATAAAATATATGTATATTCAGAACATAATGCTAAAGGTGAAATAATGCAAAATGTAAACAATTTTATTTGCATATAAATTTTATTAATTATCCTTGGTGTCTTGGCATCCCAATAGGGAAGATCCTTTGTGCACCACACAAACTGCCCACCCACATATGATAGCCCTGCAGCAAATACTAATAATCCATTACCAATTATATATGTAATGACAGAAATAAGGAAGATTTTTGATGTAATAATTGGAAAATTGTCTCTATCAGTAATGTTGCTACGTAATTGCTACAATTAATCAAAATTAACAGCCTTATGTGGAACAACTTACTCTACCAGCTGATAGTAGTTTTTTGATAGAGTTATTACATGTCTTGATGTGTATCACTTTGTATCATTACTTATGGCATTTGATCAATTTTTGTAGAATTTTAAAATGAATAGAAATAGTTTGCTTTAAAAATTTAAATATTATCCAATTAATTTCAATTTTCTTTAATTATGGATACATATTTAACATTTACTTCTGTGGCTGTTGTGATTTAAGAAATCTTTGCAAATAAAATTGTTGATACATAGTAAGAAGTCATTGCTTTCTTTTTATAAATTGTTGCTTAAATTCATACGGTTACAGTTCATTTGTTTACATTAATAATGCTT
Organism: Epiperipatus broadwayi; assembly: GCA_028023455.1. Lineage (NCBI taxonomy): Eukaryota > Metazoa > Onychophora > Udeonychophora > Euonychophora > Peripatidae > Epiperipatus > Epiperipatus broadwayi. The sequence goes on along the minus strand of JAQFVV010012482.1, from coordinate 2,240,067 downwards.
AATATATATTACTTCATTTTTTAGATATAATTGGCATTGTAATCGCAGATCGTTGTATATAAGATACAAAAGTAAATCATCATTTAAATAACTTGCTATAAGTCAAGACTTCTCATCTAATATTTCATTTTAAAAGACCAGAAACAAAAATGGAATTAGCAGATTTGAATAAAAAGTAATAAAATCTATTTATTATAAAAGACAGCAACATTTTATCGATTTAAATACCATCATCTAGTATAGGGGAACTTTTGTAAAACAACTAAACATCACATGATCACTATCTCATACTAGCACAATAATTGTTATTAAACAATCCAAAACAAAGCAAAACTCTCCATATAGTAGTGCCATCTTGTGCTAACAAGAGCAATCAATGGATGCCAGAAGGCTTGTGCATAAAATCCCTATCTAGTGCCTACTCATCCAATATCCCCAGACTAGTTTCTGGCTTGTAGCCTTCATCAGTGAGGAGCCTTGGATCTGAGAGCACTGCACCTAGATCTTAGGATCTAATGCAACCCTCCAGCACCCACCTTTTAACTCTATTTAACTACAAAACTGTGAGAATGAAATTGAAAACATTATTAATATTTTCAAACCAAGCTCAACAGCTTATAAGACTATATAAGCTGTTGAGCTTGGTTTGAAAATATTAATAATGTTTTCAATTTCATTCTCACAGTTTTGTAGTTAAATAGAGTTAAAAGGTGGGTGCTGGAGGGTTGCATTAGATCCTAAGATCTAGGTGCAGTGCTCTCAGATCCAAGGCTCCTCACTGATGAAGGCTACAAGCCAGAAACTAGTCTGGGGATATTGGATGAGTAGGCACTAGATAGGGATTTTATGCACAAGCCTTCTGGCATCCATTGATTGCTCTTGTTAGCACAAGATGGCACTACTATATGGAGAGTTTTGCTTTGTTTTGGATTGTTTTGTAAAACAACTGACCAATTTCTTGCACTTCTAAATCAGGTGGGCTGAAGATTTGAATACTTTTAACTATCATAGAATAGCAAATTAGATTTTTTTTTATTCCTAGAAGTTGTACAATCCCTTTATTTTACAGAAAGTGAATTTTATTTTAAGTAACACACTTTATTATAAAGTGAATTTTATAAACACACAAACCTTATTAAATATAGTGTTAATAATATCATTTTTACAATATTAGTAACATGAAAGACAACAACAATTTTTGTTTTGCTTGCAATTTTATAAATGACAGATTTTATATCTTGAAACTCTTATAAAAAGTGTTATTGATATATGCATATAAAAAATTTGCGTATTATGAATTTTGTTTTGTTCATTACATACTGAAAAAAAAAAAATAATTATTTACACAAATGTGTGTTAGTATAAATTAATACTTTCAATATATTTAAGATAAAATGTTTATTTCTTTATTAGCCAGGGATTTTATAATTCATAGGTTTCAACGAGATGTTGTTAATGTCATAAGCATTAATTTTAAAATACTGAAATAAAGGAAAAGATTATTAAAAATCCAAGGTTAGTGTTAAGTGACTTGTATATTAGTGTCCTCTGTTGATGTAAAAAATAAACTAAAAAAAAGTACGGCATATATTCAATTATAAAAGCAGATAAATGCACTTTATTAAAGCGTTATAATCTCAATAATATTAAACAGGATTAATACCTCAGTTTTAAAAATAAGAGAGTAGAGATGCCAGTAAAAAAGTATTTCAAGTGAATTACACTGGTATCATCTGAATAGGGAATATTATTTTTTAAAAATAATAATAGAACAGAAGCAAACAAGATTAATAGTCCATCAAATAAAAATAAAATTTCAAAAATGTGAAGGGAGGACAGATGAATTACTGGGTATTTTAAATTATGAGCTTTAAAAAAAATTATCAAATGGAAGATAACTTAGATGGATTTATTTCTTTTATGACTGAGTATCAAATCTGATAAAATTCTGTATTGATAATTTTTTTATTGTGAATGCTGGTTTTGTGTGTGTGTGTGTGAGTGTGTTATAAAGTTTATCTTTCCTGATACTGTTACTATCATTACTCATATCCACATAATCCACAAACTATATATGGAATTTAATAAACTCTTTGGGATCAATAAGGAAAAAGTCCTGAGGTTTGAATATAATGTTTTAAAAAAAATAGTAGTATGTAAAGATTCTATAAACACATTCAACATTATGCTCTAAGGGAACTATTGTTTTTTTTTTTTTTAGTTTTTTTAATAATTTTTTTGCTTCACATTTTTTATCATTGTTTGGACTTGGTCTAAGGTTTTATTTATTATTCTTTTATTGCAATCATTAGTCATGAAAACATTGCTTATATAATCTTTTTTTTTGTTCTAACAAGATTTTATCTTCAATATTAACTGTTTTAGTAAAGAATGATTTTTTTTCTCATGTGTCATAGCATCAGCCAGGAAGTGAACCCACTAACCTGGGACAACTGCTTGTAAAGCAGCTGTCGCTGACCTCTCGACCACCAAGCTTGACAAATTTTGCTATAAATAATATTGGAGCTGAATGAGATGAAAATCTTAATTATCTATGTTTGATTTATATATATATGGTAATTATTGTATTGGCACATAAATACAAGAAAGATTCTCCTCAATGTCTAGATTTTTTGTAATTTTAGTGTGAGGATGAATAGTATTACTGCAACTAATTAATACTTTATCCCGCACCACCAACACACACACATTATGTTTATTATTAACTATACAGAACAAAAAATAAGAAGATATAACTTCTATGTTTCTCTAAAAGTAAGACTGTGTCTTATAATAATTTCCATAGAGCTTGTCTTATTTTTTCATGTACAAAAATTTATATTTATTCAAGTACTTCCTTTCTTTACAGAAATCTGTAAGACTCTTATCCTAGGAGCCCTCCCCCCCACCTAATATTTTCTTTGTACTCTTTGGAATAGCTCCTTCTTTTTACATGGTTCTTCTCTGGCAATCAAAATATTATTCCTTTTAAATTTACCATTAAATCAAGTGTTAAGTAAAGACTTTGAAGACAGGAATGATAACAAAAATCATTACTGTTAAGAATGGGCTTGTCCACACAAAAGCAACAAAAAAATGCAAGTACAAAAATTCAAACTTGTAACATAAAGCATATACAATTTATATATGATATAATCATGTCCACTTAATATCAAGTTTTCACATTGTAAACACTTTCCAAATTAGTCATAGTAGCCCTGCTTGGATAATTTTTTTTTAATTTTTTTTTTTTTTTAGGAGAAAGAATAATAATTTGACTCCAGATAAACTTTGATTATTAAAATCACTTTCATTATTTTAATAAAATGTTTTAGGAGGAAAAAAATGTTTAAGAAATCAAAACTTTTTTTTTATCTTGAATATTTAAAAGCCATGATAAAACTCTAAAACTAAATCAAGCATTCTAAATCTAAGTATTAAATATTAATAAAATAAGTACCTAAAAATATATAAATGAAATGTCTGATATAGTGACTTGTGACAGATAAATTGTTTCTCTATGGAAGTAAAATGACATTTGTCAAAAATGGGCACTGAGAAAATATAAAAGAATCATATAATTTATAATACCATTTATTTAAAGCATTAATGTCAATAATATTGTTTACTTATATATCCATTACTTTATAATCCAATAAGTCCATTGTGTGTTTCAACACAGCAAACAAAACCACTTATCTAGCTGACAATCTTAACTAGGGATTATATTTGAGATAGGGCTTATTTTCTGATTACGACTTATTTTCAGAAAATCATGATAGAAAAGCAAGTGAGAGATACAGCCTTTTTTATTTTCTGTCTCCTCTCTTGCTGAGAATTGTTGATAAACTCCCAAAGATTATATTCTCAACAAGAATATGGCAAGAGCAAGGAAGATCCATTTTCAATTATCTGAAAAATGATTTATAATTCTATAATAGATTCGGCACTTACTATTATTATTTATAAATGTTTTTGAGTCAATAAACTTGTGTATAATTATATTTGCAATTATATTGTGTCATGTAGTACTTTTGCTGTGAATATACTTCCATTTATTTCAACTTGTTATATTAAAATGGATATTTCATTTAAATAAGCTAATTTATTAGATTTATTTCAAATTTATCAGATTTGTTTGTCTAGCCTGAAAAGGATTGTTAACCACATTCAGTCCAGGTTGAACATGCAATTGGCACAGTCAATAAGTTAATAGAACCTAATTGTAATCAGGGATTTTGAATTTTGTACTAATTAATAATGCCCTTATTAATGTAAATGCCCATAGGTAAGTTTATTGTAGATAACATAGAAAATTGGCAATAGTGAATTAAGCATGTAGAAAAGTTGTTTTTACTCAACAATATTCAAGATATTTGCATAAAAGTGGCCATGCTATTAGTTTTTAGCCAGATTAACAATTATAGAAATAGAAAAAAATTATAAAAATTTATGAAACCAGAGAGTATTTGCCTACAACAAAATTGTAGAAATATTATCTGCATATTTTTGCCCACCTCTGTGTAATCATATCACTGTGATTCATTTTAAATACTCTACTAGGCAAAGGGGGGGGGGGATTTGAAGGAGCTCTCAGAAATCTGGTAAAATAATTGTGCCTACAGTCAATTCCTGGTGAAAGCTCTTTCAAAAATGTTTCTTTGGGATATGTCAGAAGTAAAACATATACATCATCTATTTTCAGACACTAAAACCTTATAAGGAAGCTATCAAAAGAATTGTCATTCATGAGTTAGTACTTAACCAAGGTAAGAATATCTTGATATTGATCCTAATATATGTCAATCTTCTCCATTCACAAAATATCCTAACAAAACAGTGAAACAAACATTCACAAGAGAAAACCCAATGGTAAAAATCAACTGTTAGTGCTGAGGTAAAAGTAGTCACAGACATCATAATTGTAGTACTCACAATCAAGTAATATGCAAAAAATTCCAGCAGTAAATCTAGAAAAGAGAGGGAAATCAAGGTTGATTTTAAAATTAAAATACTTAAGTGTATGGCCTGTCATTCCAGTGTGTGAGTTACTCAGAAATATCATTTGTGGCTACAGACTACAGTAAAGTGTTCAAGTTGCATGCCAGTCCATTAAGGGGCAACATAGTTTTGTTACTCAATAATGTGGATACTATTGGGCAGAGTATTGTATTGTAAATAATACCAGTGGAGATGAGATTATTGACAAATTATGAAAAATATTTAGGACATACTTACCCAGAGACAGTAATCATTAATATTTCAATATTTTGAAGAGTAAGGAATAAGACATGTGTGTTCACTGCCATACAATCTTTAGTGCAATATTGCCCAAAACTTGGTTAATCAATTGAATCAAGCACTGAAAAATGAAATTTTTGCTAAAGTGAGATACAATTTACAATATATTCTTATTCAGCATTTTATTTCCGGGGCATTGAGTGGTAAATTAGTAACTTAACTGCTAATGTGAATAAAATTGATGACTAATTAATGCTCAAGAGATAGTTATATAAACTTAAAAATGAAGCATAAAATGTTTAATATGGGAAATAAAATATGGATTAGGAATAGTTTGCTTAAAATGTGGATTGATAGATAAATTGCTATTATAATTACTAAGCAAGTAGTAGCAGTGGTAATGAAAGTTGATGTAATTTATAAATGACATATCAGTCATGGAAGTTCCATGAATTTTAAAAATGGGAACTCCAATGGAAACAATAATAATCACTCAATAGCCATAATGGTAAAAAATAATAAATAGAAAATGGACTGTTTTGTAAACTGGAAAATACAATCCTCATTAAGTCAAGAGTTAGAGGATAATAGCCCAGGAATAATAGAAACGAACAAACTGATAGATTTGGATGAAAAAATATTAAGATAGCAGATTTCAAGAAGTAAAAAACTCAAGATTGCTGAATAATAAAACCTGTTCAGTTATTTAAAAACTATTAATAGTAATGAAAAACCATTATATATATATATATATATTGTAACAATATAAATATGTCGTTACATTAATTTAAAATAAAAACTTAAAAGTTCGCAAATAAAAGTAAAAAAAAAAAACTAAACGCTAAAATTAAAATGTTTGTTAAACGTATATATTCGCACAGATGCTAAACTTTAAAAATATTTTTTTTTAATAAATAAAAAAAGGTATTTGAATGTATTTTTTTTATAAAAAAAGATTTAAATATAAAAATAGTTTAAAAAAGAAATAACGTAAGTAAAAATAAAAACAGGTATTAATTAATTCCTGTAATCTGTAAATGGAAATGATTGTTTATTAATTATCCAAAAGCTGTCTAATTAAAAAGTCAGAGAGTAAATTAGATAAGAGAATAAAGAGATTTTAGCTTGACCAATGGAAGCACCAAGCCTCAGCCCAGACCTGAATGAAAATTTGGATTAGTGACGTCTTTGTTCATTCAATCTGGAGATTTACTATAAAAAGAGAAATATTGAGTTCCAGCATTGTGTGTTTGAGAGTTGTGGTAGGACGCACATACCACACTCTCTATTTAAAAGAAAAAGGAAAAGACTGTGATACCTTGAACCAGCTATTGCCATCTCCAGAACATTATCTTCCAATGGAGGCGTCGCGGGAATTAAAAGCAGAAACCTGGACTCTTCTACCGTAAGCTATATTGACATGAACTCTAAATTGAAAAATAATTAAGAACTTTCGTTCAAGCTTATGAACTTCTATCTGCTTTTAAGTTTAAAATCAATTAATAATGTTTAATTTTATATGTTTTCCGATTGATAAAAATCATTTCATTTTTTCTCTTATTGTATAAATATTTTTGTTTAAATTTTAAATGAGGGAATTTAAGGTTGGGTATAGATGTTGATAGATTCATTAGGGTTGATAATGTTGTGGTTTTCACATTGATTAGATATATGTCAAGATATCACTGAAGCATCTTGATGAATGCTAATGGGATTTGTATATTCCCTATGAAGTGACATTTATTGTGTTGTATTTTGTCGGTTGTGTTTAATTTGGAATGTTTTGTTTTATATATATATATATATATATATATATATATATATATCATAAATCCAGTTCTGTGTAATAGAGTAGAGATATATTATATATATAAATTTTGCATCGATATTTTGGCATGTGCAATTGTTCTTTATGTTTTGGTGTTCTGTTCAGCTTAATTTATTTTCAGAATGATGCGTGATCATAGGTGTTTTAATTCTTTAAGTATGCTGTTTTATACTGGCTGATATTAATATTATCTGATTTAATATTCAAAAATTATATAATTGGATGCCACTTGTTCTTTTATTTATAATGCTGTTATTGTTTGATGTACCAAAGCACTTTTATATTTCTCTTTTTATTATCCTCTTTTACACATACAGTTTGACAATGTAATCAATAAAAGAACTAATTGCACCCAATCATTTATTTGCTAGAATATGTTCATCATCTCATTTATATATATTAACAACATCCATTACAAAACAACATGCAGTATGAATATAATGATCAGCATCAAAAAATGAATTAAGCTGAATGAAAAACCAATAACATAAAAAAATAATTATACACTTTGTAAAGCATCATATGCAAAATTTATCACTTATAATTAACAAAGTTTAATTTAATTAAAACAAAATTATATATATATAATTCATTTGAATTTAACATTACCTACTTCTAATTAGTAACTTGTCTATGTCTGATCAGTCTTGGACTCAAATCTTCTCTCCCAATGCACACACTTTGTTTTTTCTTCTTATACAAGATGAAAGAATAAGAAAGGATACAATAAATAGAACAGAAAGTGAGAGGCACATTTTTTTATTATTTCATAATTCCTACTTTGTTAAGAGCTGTAGATGAACTCCAAGATTGTATCTCAGACCTATATTCATGACAAGGAAAAATCAGAAGCCAGAAAGTTCTATGTTTAAAATTAAAAATGGATCTACGGTTTTAAAGTAGCCTCATCGAGCAGTAGATATTATTATTTGTATATGCTTTCAGATTCAATGAATTTGGAACCAATTATTTATACCAATTATATTGTACTATTGGTACACTTTTGCATTGCATATACTTTCATTTATTTAAGCTGGACATTAAACCTGTGTTTCATTTCAGTGGGCTATTTTTTGTTTTTATTTGAATTTATCAAATATGTTTAATTAAGCTACAATTGATGATTATTCCAAAGTAATTAATCTTGCAAACAAATCATCTCTTTAGAATAAAATAAATTATCTAAGCAGCATTTTTATACACAGTGCTATCATAAAATAGTTATAAAAAAGATGGCTGAGACTCAAAATGATGAGAATTATATAACAATTTAGAAAAAAAAAGAAATATTACAAGTATGATTTAATAATAAATTTAAGGAGTTTGTCTTGAGGTCTAAAAAATTTGTAAAACCCATATATATTGTAGAATATTTTATATAGAGTTGAGTAATCATTGCATCAGTGTCAAAATAAATGAGCATACTAATACAGTAAGGCATTCATCATATTTAGTACTGCTTCACAATTATATGGATTATGGTTACAAATTTTTTTCATCATTCAGAATCTATCAAGATGTAACACTAATCTCAAAAAAAAAAAAAAAAAAGAAATTGTTCGTTAATTTTTAAAAAAACCAGACTGTTTCAAAAATATGATGATACTTCTAAATTAGTATTTGTAAAAATGTTTTAGAGTCTAAGAAGTAAAAAAAAAAGTCGACTTTATTTAACTACCGCTGTTTCCACGCCCAATAACATTCTTATTTGTATTGGATGGATTTTTAATCTTATTCTCCAGGTTGTTTCAAACATCACCACAAATTTTAAAATCGATGACTAACCCAACGGAAACGTATATATCATATATGTCAGTTGCTCACACAAACACACATGCGCACGACAAATATATAATTACAATATAATATTATTGTTAAAGAGTTGTAAATAATGTTGACTACAAACTACTTAAAATTATATTCCAAATCTCTGTTAAAAATATTTACTTTTTAATTGTACCATTTCTCCAGCTTTCATATATGGCTTTGCTTTGTTGAACACATGGTTTGTAATTCACTTTGCAGAGAGCTTCGAGTATAATTGTCGTTTCTTTTCTATATATATAATAAAAAAAATCAGCATTGTAAAGGTATGTTCAATATAATTGCTTGTATAAATAAGATTGAATATTAATGAACTTAGATTATTTTTTTTTTACATCTGAAAAATAAAATTAAATATCATAATGAATACGTTCACCCACATCTATATATATATTATAATGAATAAAATTGTTAGTTATGGTTTACAATATTTTTTTTTCCAGAAGGTGAGAATAGATAAAAAATCTCAACTTCTTTCTTATTCTTTATTACTATATAAGACTCATAACTATTGATAATAAACCACAGAGAAAAAAGTTAAGTTTATTAGAAAAATCACACGTACACACACAATCTCGCTAACCATACCAAGTCATTTTTCTTTTAATAATCCATGCCATGGAGATCAGACATTTTATAATAACTATAGAATATATAACATATTTATCTTATAAGTGTATTATATCTACATTTCCCTTTAGGTAATTTACTAAGTAATTGCAATAAAGAAACAAACTTAATATGTATTTAACAAATAAAATTAATTTATTAATGATAAAATTAAAACAATAATGTTGTTATAATAACCAGCAACAATAAAATTTACTTTCAAAAACACTTTATTTGCATTTCCATTTAGGTCTAATTCTAGGGACATAATCAGCTACAATTGAAATCAATTACAAATTATGGGTTTTGTACAAGTAAATAGTGAATGAAATAGTCTATCGATTAAACAATTCATAAAATTAAGTTTCAGTAAAGATGAATTCTTTGAGTAAAGTTCAATCAAGATTTAATCTGGGATAGGGTCAATAGAGCACATGGATTTGAGACTATCTGTAGTGCACAGATGGTTGAGATCAATATGATGGTGTGACTAAAGTCTAAACTGCCCCCATGTTTGGTCCACCAATCAGGGTTAACAGATGCATTTATCATCTTTAATTTTACACAGGGTATTGAAGAATAGTTCATCAATGGGATGGTCATAACCTTTATTAAAAATCAACAAATGCACACATGACTTACAAGTACCCATAACAATAAACTAAACAAAAGTAACACTGATATGCAGCCATTATCAAAACAACACATGCAGTGAATGCTTACAAAAAAGAACAATAGATGAAATGCATAGCTATGAAACAAACTTACTTATAGAAGTAAGAACTAAAGTAATACCAGTAATATAATAGCTATCATTAATATCACATATACAAAAATAAAAAAGAGTCATGCTTATTAATGATTAAAAGTAAACTCTTACTTAATAATACACCTGGGTCTCATTTTATGCGGTAGATAGGTTCCACAGAAAATGTGCATTAAAAAAATTTGCACAAAAAGAGACTTAACTTACCTTGAAAAATGGGGATAGGTTCTGTATTTTTCAGAATTTGCATAAAAGCAAAGCAACAAAAAAAATTACTTTAAAATTCACATTAAAAAAAAATATGACTAATAAAAAATTTCAAATATTGAAAAAAATTAATACAAGACAAACTTTTTTTTACCTTTTTTATTAACTACAGTATTTAATTTTACATTTTTCATACATATTTTAAGCGTTTGTAAACTTGTAAGAAATCACATTCGATGTAATGTGATGTATTGTGGCTTCTCCTTAAACAAAGTCAAGAATCTCTCAACAATTATGCCCAGAAAAACCTGTTAGCCACTTTATTTTTATTCGTGATGTGATTTGCAACTAGCACCACTTTTAGTCTTGTGCTGTGTTAATGGTTTTCTGTTTTTATGTTAAAAAAATGAGATCATAATCAAAACAAAAAGATTATACATTATCATTAGAAAGATTATTTTCAGTTTATAAAATCTTTGTTTTTTATTTTAAAAATCTAAAAGATTATTTATTTCTGTTATATATAACAAAATATGGTTTAAAAGTTTAAATTTTTTGAATATTTATTGCAATATTTTTATATGTAAGTATAAATCTATTATTATTATTTACTCATTAGTATAAATAGATTATTTACATAAAAGCTAAAATTCTAAATACAGCTTCAGGCCATATTCACGTAAGCTGCTAATATAACGTTATATTTTTGGGGAAAAAAGTATTTCAAGTCAAAATAAGTTATTAATAATTTAAATTTCTTGATATCTAATAAATATAGTGAAATATAAAAGATATTAAGAAGAAACAGGAATGCATAACTTCAAAATCACATTAAAATAATCAGCATAAAACGAGACCCAGGTGTATATAATCATCCATGCCCTCATCAAAGTATTTAATAAAGAGCAAATCAATGGATACAATAAGCTTCATAGGAAATTGCACATACCAAAAATATATTGGAAAATAAATACATCCAAACTTTCATTATTTAAATTTGCCAAAGCATGCTGCATAAGTTGATTTTCACACATAAAACAAATAATTACTACTAATTAATTAAACATCATTATGCATACAAACTTTATAAATAATTATTAAATACACATATGTGAAACTACATGTTAATTTATATAATTCAAATTATATATTACTATAGTTTGAACTATAGAAAGACGCCAAATAAATAAAAGTAAATTATTACTTTAAATTTTGAATTTACAAATAAAATATTTTAAAATGTTAATTAAAAAAACACACCTATCAACAAATTATACATTTAAATATTATTTAAGGATAATAATAATATAATTATAAACAATTAATAATTGAAAAAAAAAGTCTACTTAAGAAATAGTTAATTGTTTTTAAAAATTCAATAAAAATAAAGATTTATAAAATGTCTTTATGTTCTTTATTCAATCTAAATCTTAATTTCCTTCTGCGATTTATTTACAAATTCTAGCAGTAATACTAGACAATAACAGACAATGTTTATTACATCCCAAACTTTACAGATCTGTGCTAAGTTGGAGAGAAGATAATAAACATAATTTAGCCAAGCGGTGGTGGCCTAGTGGATAGCATAGCTGCCTTCCAAGCAGCTGGCCCGGGTTCGCTTCCCGGTCAACGCATTTGACATATGAAAAAAAAAGATCATAAACATAATTTACTGCAGCAATTGATGGTTTGAGAAGTATTCCTATTAACATTTGATTAAAAGACCAAAAGAGTTGTTATCCATTCAAATATATATATCGTCCTTCAGAATAAAACTATGAAATCAGCATTTGATTGTAGTTTGAAAATACGTTCTCTTTTTTTTTTTTTCGTAGATAAAATAAAATACATTCTCTTTCTTTTTTTTTTTTTAAAAAAGGCAGCTGATCTAATCTGACCACGTGATACGATTATAAAATTAATTTATTTGTGACAATTCTCCAATAAAACAATATATTAGATTGTAGTTTATTTTTAAAATACTTAAGAAAAATAATAAATGTTAGTTCTTTACAGATAAATATTATACATATAATAAAATTAATTGATTTTAATAAACAAAATGTTTTATATAATTATAAATATGTTAACTTTAAATTATAATCTTATAAAATTAACTTTTACTTTTAAATAAAAATCAATAAAAAAATTGTTAAATACATTCATTTATGTCATATATCAAGTCACATTATTTCATTTAAATACAATTTTTTTTCTACAGATCATCATCAACCATTATCAATCCACTGCAGGATGAAGTTCTCTCCAAGTTCAAACCATATTCTCCGATCTTTATCTTCTCTTCTGCACATCACCCCTGCACACTTTTTTATTTCATCCATCAATCTCACATGTGGTCTTTTTCTGGGTCTTTTACAATCTCTTGGAATCCAGTTTAAGATTTCAATTGTCCATCTATTATCATCTCTTCTAGCAATATATCCAGCTCAACTTCACTTCAGTCTTTTAATTTTTTCAGTGAGGTCAATAACACCTGTTTGTTTTCTTACCCATATATTGCGTTTTTGATCTCTTCTTGTTACACCAAACATACATCTCTTTGTACTTCTTTGAGTAGTCTGAAATCTCTGTATTGCTTTTCCATTTAATGTTCAAGTTTCAAAACCATAAGTAAGAACTAGTAAAACACATTTATTAAAAACTTCTTTTTTCAAACACATAGGCAATATTTCTTTTTAGTATCAAGTTATTTCTATCAAAAAGCACTCCAACCAAGTTTAATTCTACTATTAATGTCATCCAGTATGTTTCCATCTGTATTAATAATCTGATCAAGGTATTTTTAACTGTTAACTTCTTCTAATTCATCATAATCAATCTTTATTTTCATATTTTGAGAAAATCCATTGAACATTACTTTAGTCGTTTTAACATTTATCTTTAGTCCTACTTTCTTACTTTCATCTGATAACTCCTGCAACATTTCCTGCAGCTCTAAAGCATTATTTGCAAAAACAACTACATCATCTGCAAAATTTTAATGACTTAAATAATCTTCATTTACTTTCACTCCTTTAGATTCTTATTTTAGTCCACTAAATACTTCTTACAGCACTGCTGTAAAAAGTTTTGGAGATATGGAGTCACTCTACCTTATACCCTTCTCAATGTTGACTTCCCTAAGTATCATTATGTAATCTAATTGTTGCTATAGCATTTTTATAAATATTTCTTTTTAAATATGACAATATCCTGGATCTATACCTTGATGATCCAATGCTTTAATCACTGAAAAAATATTTATAGAATCAAATGCCTTTTCATAATCTACAAATCCAAAGCATAATGACAACTCATATTAATTTGTCTTTTCTATAACTTCTCTTAATTCCTGGATATGATCTACTGTACTAAAACCACTTTTCAATCCAGCTTGTTCTCTTGGTTGGTGGAAATCTAATGTTCTCTGTAGACGAGTTGTAATTATCTTGGTAAGAAATTTGTATAAAACTGATAAAAGACTGATAGATCTGTAATTTCTAATATCTTCTTTATCACCTCTTTAAAATATCAATATTAATACTGCATTCTTCCAATCATCTGGTACATCTTTATCACTTAGACATTTGGTATATAACTTTGCTATAAATTGTTTTTATTTCTTCACCTGCTTCTTTGAATATATTAATTATAATTCCACTGTTACCAGGAACCTTTTCTTTCTTCATGAATTTAATTGCATGACTCACTTCTTCATTTAAAATTCTGGGCAATTTGGAAGATATAATAGATATAAGAGGTACTTGTTCTTTATTACTATGTAATTCTTGATAGAAGTCCTACTCATTTCATGATGTCATCTCTCTTTTTAGTAATAGTTCCATCTTCTTTCCTTATTGCAGATATAAATTTCCTACCAATACTAAAAAGTTGTTTTACTCTCTTGAAACTTTTATTCTCTTCTACAACTTTCCTTGTTAGTTCACAGTTATACTTTCTTATATCCACAGGTATATCTTAATATATGCAAATAAATATATATTTCCACGAAATGTCATTTTAATATATATATATATATATATATATATATATATATATATATATATATATATATATATATATATATTTTTATTATATATAAAACATCTGATAAAAATTATACTATCTAGAAAGAATATAAAATAGAATCCTTTATTAAAAGTCACTTTTTAGATCATATGAAAAATCTCATACAACCCTTGTTTTTCCTAGCCTACAGTCATAAATATGTATCTCTTCAGCAGCAATAGTCTCTCATTAAAGATTTTGCTGATGGCTTGTTATGTAAATATATATTATTCTTGCATTGTTAGATTGTTTATAGTTTTAACTCATAATAATTTCTATTCCTACATTATATATATATATATATATATATATATATATCATTTTTACCATTAAACTTTTATCAAAACAGGTAAAACTCACTGTATGTATTGCCACACACAGCAAGATAGAGTAATTAATGGATGACAGAAGACTTGTGCATAAAATCCCCATCCGGTGCCTACTCATCCAGTGATTACTCTAACTTGCTGTGTGTGGCAATACATATAGTGAGTTTTGCTTGTTTTGATAACAGTTGTAAGCAAGCATAGGAAGTGGTGATCATGTGATGTTTATTGGCATTAAACTTTTATTGTTATCAGTCCATCATTGTCAAACTTAAGAAGTCTCTCTAACTTTAACTAAATTTCTATAAACTATAATTTCTTTTTCCACATTCATCTATATTACAATAGTTTTTATGGGTCTACAATATTATTTTGGGATTCAGTATTGATCTTCAGTTGCCTATCTCTTACCATCTATTTTTAGAGATATATTCTGCCAAAATTCATTTCAGACTCTTAATTTTTTCAATGAGCTCTGCTTTCTGTTTTTTTTTTTTAGTTTTTTTTTACATATAGATTTTTTGATTCCATCTTATATTTCTCAGCATCGATTTCTGTACTGAAATCTGTTTGTTAGTTTATTAATTCCTCCAAATTTTAGATACACAAAAAATACTAATAAAATGTATGTATTAAAACCTTGCCTTCTAAAACATATTTCCTTTTGCAATTAGTATATTTCTATAATATAACACCCCACCTAAATTTAATTTCATTATTAATTTTACTAATTACTTTCTTTGAGTATTAATAATTTGACAAAAGTTAAATTATTTTATTTCATTCCTTAATATATATTTTTTGAAGTCTTTCAAAATGTTATTTTATGTTTCAAAGGTAAACTTTATTGAGACAGAAAAGGGGTTACATAAGTTACATGTAAAAACATGAGGTCTTAGATATAAGATGAAACATTATATTACATGTGCAATAAGGAATTTACAATCTTGTTTGTGATAGAAAAAAAAACATGATTTACTGTAATTGAAAGAATAAAGAATATTACATAACAAGATACATATATGAAACTAATTTTACATAAAGTTTTCCAATGTGATATTAAGAAAAATATATGAAACCACTTGATAGTGTGAGTGAAGACATATAAGGGGGTGGAGGTTAAGTGTGTTAAATTGTATATGGTTGTATATAAGTTGGATTTATTTGATTGAGAATATTATAATTTTTATGGTTCTAGTTTATTATTCATTTGTTATGTAAATTGCATGTGAGAAACATGAATTCTTAGTTACAATTTGATGGACGAGATTACATATGCAATGTTATAATAATATTTGATATATCAGTACAACTGGATAAAAGGAAGCTTCATTTTCAGCTGGCTGTAATATTCTGGTAAAAGATTGGCCATGGTATTCTTGTATCCTGTGGTGTCTGTACATATTATTTCTATCTTTGGTTGATAAATATGAGTCAATGATTTTATTGTGGAAGAGATCCATTGGAATAATATCTTTTGATGGCAGCCTGGGGATTATATCTGAATTAGCAACAATTTCTGTTTTGATTCTCTTTGGTTGTTCTTTCTTTTTTGGCTGTCAGTGTGGGCTTTTAATCTCTGTTGAGCTGGTGCTATGGTTGAAAGGTATGAATTGAAGGTGGATAGTTCTAACAGAATATTATTTCTTGTATCAGTATGGCTGAATAGGAGGTGATACCCATGTCCATTTGAGTGGAGTATTTGGATGGAAGATAGGCCATAGTACCTTTGTTATATTGTGATATCTATGGATATTCAGTATATCTATTTTCAGCTCATAGGCATGAGTCAATTGTTTTATTGGGTGAGGGATCTATTGGTGTAATATATTTGAGGAGGCACATTATTTTTGGAGTAGCAATCTTTTTGTTTTGACTCTCTTCATTGTCATTTTTTGGTCATCCAAGTGGTCTTCTGGTCTCTATTGAGCCAGCTCTATGGTGGAAGGCATTGAATGAGTTTTCTATGGTATGGGCTGATGTTTTATTCATGGATACTTGTGAGTGGTTTGTTGGGATATGCTGATCTGCTAGATTGGTAATATTTTTGTTTGGCCCTCATTTGAAATAACTGAACTAATTGAGGTGTGGGTTGTGGTATGTAAATTATATGTCTGGTGTGGAACCCCCTGGTTTCTACAACAATAAAATTAACAATGCTTGACATTGTAGTAGCAAGATCATGGATTTGTGTATATTATACTGGGTGATTAGACTTAGGATTTTTGTGGCTGAGATGACAACTGGACTCAGTCAGTATACCTGGATCAATGGTGATCGAATTTGCATTTGCATTATTTTCTTGGTGGCTTGTGTAGGTTTGATTTATGACTAACTTGAAGTACTTGATTGGTAATGTAGTGTACTGCAAGGTGGTCACACTGTCCCAATGAATAAAAGTGTGACTTAAAACCTCTTATATAGAGATGGAGCATGCCTCCTGAACTACAATTTGCATTGGATTGGTGTTAGAGTTGATTTAACTGTGTATACATTTTTTACTCATAATTATTGTTTTAAAGTGGTGTAGTTATATCTGCTACATATATATCTTGAAATGCAATAACCTTACCAAATAGCTCCAATCACTGCTTGAAAATGCTGTTGATATAGTTGAGGTATGCATTTTAACTGACCTGTTTATATAGCTTTGGTAGTCTTGGTTGACAGTTAACAGTGCATAATTACCCAGAGTTTTGATATGTTTGAAACTTTCTCCTTTGAAGGTGATTGAAAAATTCAATTATATATCTCAGACTGGGATGTTCAGCAATGAATTGAACTATCTCCCATAACTCATTTACATTTAAAGCATTATATAAAAGGTGTTTGATAAATGTATATAAAGATAAGCTAGAATCTGTAACGTGAAATATTGTAAAACGAAGGGGAAAGATTTTTTGGAAAGATGTAAATAAACTTCTCCTAATATTGTTAGAGTGCTCATTGCTTACTTCTAGTTCATTATCATTCCAGTTCATGGTGAGAAAGTCTTGAATTTCAGCATATTCTTAGATCTAATTTTTTTATGTTGTTTTGGTTAGTTTTTCTGAACAGGAGGAGGGGTGTTTTGCTTTTTAGTTTGATTGTTTTAATTCTATAAATTGTTGATTTGCAAATTGTTTTTAGTAGCTTTTGCATAGGCTTTACTGAGACTTGAATCTTTCAGTGCTGTAGAGCTTATGTTGGTGCCATATTCTTTGTCTGATTCCATGAAAATATTTCTGTTTATTAAGAGTATCTTTTACAAATTTGAAGTTGCCACAGAAAAATGTTTTAAGGTTGTTAAATTTTGTTTACTATGATGATATATAATATATCTTTTTAGCTAAAATGTATACATTATCTGCTGTTTTCTTTTTTTTAGTCCTTCATTTTTGTAGCAATTTCTTGCGATTTAAAAGCATTACGTATTTGCAAAAATCATCACATCCAGTGCAAATCATAAATGATTGTTTTTTTTATTTATTTCTGATTTATCTTTGTATTTCAATCTATAAAATACTTCTATATATTTTGCTATCAAAAATTATGAACAAATTATATAATCATATCACAGCCATACAAATGATATGTTCGTTATGGATACTATCTATTTCAATCACTAATATTGCATTTTAGTAAATATAAATATTTTTGATAATACTCTGTCTACATTTTAATGTTCTAAAATTTCAATTGCTTTGAAAATGCTCACTTAATCACCCCTCCCCCGCATAATTTACAAATCCAAACTAAATGTCAGCTCATAATTACTAGTTCTTACAATACCATATCTTCATACTTGAATGCAATGTATTAGCTATATCTTGCTTATTCCTTTGGGTTGATTTAAATCCAATGTTGGTGATTATTTATCTTTTCAGCATATATGTGTTCAAGTGTATCAGTGTTATGAGATAGTGTGGAGAGTGGTGGATCGTGTGAAAGTCTGTGCTCATATACCCTATATTTTACTTTCATTTGTAAATAAAAAAAAAAAAACAAATTCCAGATAACTTGTTCCAGTTATTACTTGATATTTTCAATAGTTTTTCGGTGGCTACCTCAAGTATCAATACCTACTAAATGATTATCCGATATATGATATACAATTTTAATTTTATAAAAAAAAAAATGATATTTTTAAAAACAAATAACACATTCTTTTTGTCAGTACAATTTTTTTTTACATCACCTTGATTATATGTCTGTTATTTGCAACCGCGAAAATATATGTAAAGTATAATTTTCTAATATTAAATGTTTCACATATAATTGCTCTCACACGCGCGATACACGCACATATATATATATAAATGTGTGTATAAAGATATTACACATAGAAAAGAAAAAGGTGAATAACTATGTGTGTGTGTGTTTAAAATTACAAAATCAGATACATTAATCTTTAACAGGTTTACTAGAGATAATCTCTAGTTTAGAAAATGATTAGTAATAATTATTGTATTTATCTGAGGTGGATGATGTTAAAGCTGTGAGTGGAGTGACTTTGACAGTGGTATATAAAAATGTATATTTATATGAATGCATTTTTCTGAAATAAAAATACACAAACAGTTTATAGAAATTGAAAGAAAGATATAAAACTGATAAAAATTAATTGATAAAATTATATATGACACTTACAAATTAAAGAGTGCTACATCTGTTTTATCCCAATCAAAATGTGTATAAAATCCTTCAAGTTTAGATGAAATATATTTCTATAAAATGAATAATATATATAGTATAAAAACAATATTATCAGCACTAATAATAATAATGACAATATATATATATATATATATATTTTCATATGGAATATATATATATATATTACTTTCATCTTTTTTTCATTTGTTTTTTGGGTGAAAGTTTTATAAATTTAAATAAATTTAAAAAACACAATAGATATTCTCTTTCAGATGTCATCGAAATTAATGTCAAAGGTTTGGTACAAATCTGGGGGTGATGATGAATGGAAATGTTCTGTTGTGTCTGAAATAGAAAAAGATAAATATTTGGGTTGATAAACATCAGAAGGGTTTCACCTGTTATTGTAAATTTAATATGAGGGAATTTATGAAGAAATCATCTAATGTATTTTTCCATTATAAAAAAATCATTCTGAGAAATGGAGGTTTTAAATGATGTTCTAAGATTTATTCCATAATAAATCATTCTGAGATAGGGGAGATAAAAACTTCTGTAATGTGTCCATTGTATACAAAATATGATTACAGAAAGTTTTTACTCCTATGCTCACTATCTCAGGAGTATAGTGATTATCATGATTAGAAACCTGTTAAATCATCATCTTTAAAACTCTCATTTGTCAGATAATAATAATTTTCATATGGAACATGGAAAAAATAATTAATGATTTTTCTTACATTAAATAATATGATTCATATTAAATTTAATGGAGAAAGTCTGATGAAAATCCTTTCTTGATGTTCTAGTCACAGAACACCAAATATTATCTTTTTCTATTTAAGAAAGGATAACAACAGACAGATATTTAATTTCCATTCTCATCATCACCCAACTCAGATAGTTCTGTAGAAAACTCTTTAAATAGAGCAATTAATCTTTCAGATGAAAATCTGAAAGAAGAAATAAATCATATTAATAGTGTTTTATTAGCAAATAGTTATAATTAAAATTTATAAAAAAATATTTCAAGCAAAATAGACAAAATAGGAAAAAAAAGATGATAAGTCAGTATTAGGATTTGTGTTCATATGTAAAAGGAACTACAGACATATCGGACGTATATTAAAACCATAATATAGATAAGCATTTTCTTCATCAAAAGATCACAATATAATAACAACTAAGATTCAATCTTTGAATTATGTTCTATCAAATCTCATGTAAAAATTAAAGTTAATAGGTATGAGTAATTATCAGTGTTAGGAGAGATGAGATTAATGATTAAAAACATATCATCATAATCTACTCATATATAGATTCAGGTCATAAAATAGATTTTTCTAGTAAGATATATAGATGTGATAATCTCTACCAATGAAAATCAGAGAAATTGAGATTAAAGGAGATTTATCAATAAGCGAGATGATATAAATTCCTATTTGGAAAGATTTTTTAAAAAACATTTTAAATTTAAATTTTTATTGGTGGGATTTTTAATGTTTTATTCAAACCAGTGATTGTACTCTACAACTCTTTCTATTTTTATAATCTGTGGATGGTTGTGTGAAATGAAATAATTGTATAAAGTTTTAAAGGATGAAAATATGTATTTTATATATTTAACTGTAAATATTTTTTAACATATATATATATATATTGCAATTGGTTTTAATATTTATCTTGTTTTGTGTTTATTTAACTCTGATTGATATTTTTATAGGTTCTAAGAACTTTTTTTTAAACAATTATGATAAGTTTGCCTTAGCTTTATTATTAAAAGTACTGTTTGTATAATTAAAAAATTATATAATAAAATCGCATTTAAATAGTTCAATTCAAGATAAAATAGGATTCTCCAAAATTCTTCATTGAAAAAAAGAAATTACAGGTGAATATCCACATCAGATTTGTCAATTGTCATAAAAAAATCTTAAATTTATTTACAAAATTTTTAATTTTACTCAGGTAAAATATAGACATATCAGAAAACTTTCCACTTTTGCTCCTTACATCTTTTTAATATTTTTTATCACAAAGCCACAAACAAACACGCAATGGTAGTTTAGTCAATACTTTTAAATAAATATCTATTACTCCAACTAGGATTATTTTCTAGGATAGATGGTAGTACATTATAATTTCCTATCCAGATTTTTTTTTCTATCCATATTCCCAAAATGTTTGTAATATATGTATTTAGTCAATGAAGAGTCTTAGATTTCGATCAAATTTATCTTGATTTTTTTTAGATTTAACTTTTCCTCATCATCCATTTCTATACCTCTTTTATTGTCAAGTTTCCAGCATAAAATACAAAAGTTTTGAATTTAAAATAACTTACTTTAACAATTTTAGTATATATAAATTTTGATGCTTTCAGTTTTTTAATAACATTAGATACTTATACTTCATGGGCAAGATTATCATAAAAGGATAAAATATCACGTTACTTCAGCTTTCCCAATCCTTATAAAAACAAACATTGTTCTTCTATTTTAATTATACCCATCCAGTATTAGATTAAATAATCAATAAATATAAAATGGCAGTGCTTAATAAAGTAGATACTCATTTGGAATATGGATAAAAATAGAAATGAATATCATTTCATTAAGCATCACAATTTGGTACCTAATGATATGTTAAACTTGCACTAGATGGTAGAACTAGCATGAAGAATCAGTATATATTCTATTTCTAAATATAGTTCAAGCTGAAATCACATGGTATTCCTCTGGTTTTATGATAATCCTGGCCAAGAAATATAGGTTTCTACCATTATTAAAATATTGAGAAAAACCAATATATAAATATATATATATATATATATATATATATATATATATATATATATATATATATATATATATATATATATATGGCTGCAGAAAGGAGTTTGCTATTAACTGAAAGGAGACCCTTTGATTCCTCTTGGAGGCCTGAAAGGAACCGAGCAGGGCAAATTCCTAATGTCCACTCCATACGTTCTTGTCGTTGCAGCTGTTATTACTATGTGATTATTCATATAGTATACGAACATGGATGGGCTGCTCACCAACATGCATTAGCCAATGTGGTGAGTTTATTGGCTTTTTACCTCTGAGTTTAAGATCAAGAAACACCATGGTCTATCTTCTCAGTGCCTGATAAGGCAGAATGAATGTTTGTGTAAATGATAAATATTTTTCCAATACATATATACAATTATGACAGACAAAAATAAAGCATGGCCCTTAATCCCAGGAAGCTGTAAAGTCACCAACCAAGGCAGCGGTTGGTGGCCGAAGGCAGTGGGTGCTAAGAATCCCCTGATTGTGGACCCAGGCTGCCATTTGATGATGACTTTTTATTTAGGTACTTACAACTGCAGATCACTTTCAAGTGAAAGAAGATTGCAAGAATTAGAAGAAGAATTGTCTTATATTAAATGGGACATTATTGGACTTTGTGAAGTTAGAAGAAAAGGTGAAGAAACAATTGATTTAAAAAGTGGACATATACTCTATTATAAAGGCTTACATATTGGAAATACAAGTGGAGTAGGATTCATTATAAATAAAAAGTGGAAGAACAATATTGTGGAGATTGATGGTGTATCGGACAGAGTTGCAAGATTAGTTATACAACTTAATAGCAGATACCAAATGCAGATAATTCAGGTTTATGCCCCAACAAGTTCTCATAGTGATGAAGTAGTAGAAGATTTTTATATGGATGTACAAAAGGCTTTTGATCAGAGTAAACAACATTTTAAAATTGTTATGGGAGACTTTAATGCTAGAATTGTTAGACAAATGAAAGATGAAATTGCTGTAGGTAATTTTGGTTATGGTAATAGAAATGAGAGAGGACATAGACTTGTGGAGTTTGCAGAAAAAGAAAAACTTTATATTATGAATTCATTTTTTGAGAAAAATGTTAAAAGGAAATGGACATGGAAACATCCAAATGAAGGTACAGCAGAATTGGATTATATTTTGACTAACAGGAAATACATATTTCAAGATTGTAATGTTCTTAATAAATTTAACACAGGAAGTGATCATCGATTAATAAGGTGTAAGTTACGTGTTAATGTAAAACTAGAGAGACAAAAATTATTGAGAAAAACAATATTTACAGTTGATATTCCTAATCTTCAGAAACATTCTAATGAATTTAAATTAGAACTTACAAATAGGTTTCAAGTGTTAGGAGATTTTGAACATGATTCAGATTTGAATGAAATTAATATGAAAATAACTGATACACTTTTAAAAACTGCAACAAAGATAGCTGGTAGAAAAAAGCAGCAATTGACTAATAAAATTTCTACTGAGACTAGAGAATTTATGAAGAAAAGAAGGAATATGAAGATATACAAAAATGATGTATTAAAAAGAATTGAATATCTCGAATTTTGTAAAATGGTACGGAAAAGAGTTGAAAATGATATAAGAAAGTATAACTGTGAAATAGCAAGGAAACCTGTAGAAGAAAATAAAAGTCTCAAGAATGTTAAACAACATTTTGGTATTGGTAGGAAATTTATATCTGCAATAAGAAAAAAAGATGGAATTATTACTAAAAAGAGAGATGACATCATGAAATTGGTAGAAGATTTTTATCAAGAATTATATAGTAATAAAGAACAAGTACCTCCTATATCTATTACATCTTCCAAATTGCCCAGAATTTTAAATGAAGAAGTCAGACATGCAATTAAATGTATGAAGAAAGGAAAGGCTCCAGGAAATGATGGAATTATAATTGATATATTAAAAGAAGAAAGTGAAGAAATAGAAACAATTTTAGCAAAGTTATATACCAAATGTCTAAATGATAAAGATGAACCGGAAGATTGGAAGAATGCAGTAATAATATTAATATTTAAAAAAGGTGATAAAGAAGATATTAGAAATTACAGACCTATCAGCCTTTTATCAGTTTTATATAAAATTTTTACCAAGATAATTACAACTCGTCTACAGAGAACTTTGGATTTCCACCAACTAAGAAAACAAGCTGGATTTAAAAGTGGTTTTAGTACAATAGATCATATCCAGGTATTGAGAGGAGTCATAAAAAGGACAAATGAATATGAGTTGTCATTATGTTTTGGATTTGTAGATTATGAAAAGGCATTCGATTCTATACACATTTCTTCAGTGATTAAAGCATTGGATCATCAAGGTATAGATCCAGGATATTGTCATATTTTAAAGAATATTTATAAAAATGCAACAGCAACAATTAGATTACATAATGATACTGGAAAAATCAACATTGAGAAAGGTGTAAGGCAAGGTGACTCTATATCTCCAAAACTTTTTACAGTAGTGCTGCAAGAAGTATTTTGTGGATTAAAATGGGAAATTAAAGGAATGAAAGTAAATGGAGAGTATTTAAGTCATTTAGATTTTGCAGATGATGTATTTGTTTTTGCAAATAATGCTTCAGAGCTGCAGGAAATGTTGCAGGAGTTAGCAGATGAAAGTAGAAAAGTAGGACTGAAGATAAATGTTAAAAAGACTAAAGTAATGTTTAATCGATTTGCTCAAAATATGAAAATAAAGATTGATTATGAAGAATTAGAAGAAGTTAACAGTTACAAATACCTAGGTCAGATTATTAATACAGATGGAAACATAATGGAGGAAATTAATCATAGAATTAAACTTGGTTGGAGTGCTTTTGGTAGAAATAACTTGATACTAAAAGGAAATATGCCTATGTGTTTGAAAAGAATGGTTTTTAACAAATGTGTTTTACCACTTCTTATTTATGGATCTGAGACTTGGACACTTAATAGAAGAGCAATACAGAGACTTCAGACCACTCAAAGGAGTATGGAGAGATGTATGTTGGGAGTAACAAGAAGAGATCGAAAACGCAATGTATGGGTAAGACAACAAACAGGTGTTACTGACCTTATTGAAAAAATTAAAAGATTGAAATGGAGTTGGGCTGGACATATTGCTAGAAGAAATGATAATAGATGGACAATTGAAATTTTAAACTGGATTCCAAGAGATTGTAAAAGACCCAGAAAAAGACCACATGTGAGATGGATGGATGAAATAAGCAAATGTGCAGGGGTGTTGTGGAAAAGAGAAGTTAAAGATCGGAGAAGATGGATTAAACTTGGAGAGACCTTCATCCTGCAGTGGATTGATAATGGTTGATGATATATATATATATATATATATATATAGAGAGAGAGAGAGATAATGAATTGGTGTCACTGCCATAACTATAAAATTATTTTACATTGATTGTTTAATAACAAAAAAAGTAGAATATAGCAGTTGGAGGAAAGCTGTATTAGATCTAAAAACTTCAGTTGCACTAAAACCAGATTAAAAGTTTTTACTGACAAAAGGCATAAGCTAGAAACCCATCTGGGAATATGGATAAGATAACAATATTTATTGATTTATTAAACACTACTATCTGAACTATAAATAGAAAAGATAAAACTATTACTAAATAAAAGATATGGCATAATGAAATGTGGGGAAAAATTTTATAAAGAATTGTACAGCAATAGAAAACAGAAAAGGTTCCTTCTGCAATTATTTCTGCTTCTGGACTGCCCAGGATTATAAATGAATAAGTAAAACATGTAATTATATCTGTGAGAAAAAAAAAAAAAAAGGGGGGGGGGGAATCATTTAACGATAAAATTATAATCATATCTTAAAAAAAGCTGGTCAATAAATTAAAAAAAAAATGTTGTAAAAGCTATATATTAATAAATAATAAAAAGCACCAGATGATTAGAATAAGGCAGGACTAATATTAATATTTTGAAAAGGTCATAAAGAAGATATGATATTAAAAATTGCAGATCTGTGAGTCTTTTATCAGTTTTTTACATTTTTTTTTATTAAGATAATTGCAATTCATCTCTAGTGAACTTTGGATTGTAACCAAGCAAAAGAACAAATTAGATTCTAAATTGGTTTTAATAATATCCTAATATTAAGAAAAGTTATAGAAAAGACCAATGAATATGAGTAGACATTATATTTTAGATTTTGTGGTTTATAAAAAGCCATTTGATTGTACAAATTATTTTACAGTAATCAAATCATTGAATCATCATAATATAGGCTCAGAGTATTATCTAATTCTGAAGAATATTTATCAAATTGTAACAGCTAATGATTAGATTACATAATGATACTAGGAAAGATTAACATTGGAAAAAGTGTATGACAAGATAATTTCATATATCCAAAACATTTTACAGCAATTTTTCAGGAAATATTTTGTGGATTAAAATGCAAACTAATGCAATAAAAGTAAATAGAAATTTTTAAAGTCTTCTAGATTTTTCAGGTAATGTAATTACTTTTTTTAAAAATACGCTACAAAATTTCAGTAAATGTCGCAAGAGTTCTCATGGGAAAATAAAAAGGTAGGTCTAAATATACATGTTAAAAATACTAATGTAATGTTCAACGGCTTTTCTCAAAAAAAAAAAAAAAAATAAAGATTAATAATTATGAATTAAAAGAAGTTAATAACTACAAAAAAAATTGTCTGATTATTAATACAGATGGATATACAAAGAATAAAATTATTCATAGAATTTATGTTTAATGTTGGATGAGAATTTTGATAGAAATAACTTAATATGTGTTGTATTTTAAATAAATGTGTTTTACCAAGACACTTAGCAGAATAGCAGTTCAGAGATCCAAGATTGTTTAATGAAGAATGGAGACATATTTATT
Organism: Epiperipatus broadwayi; assembly: GCA_028023455.1. Taxonomy (NCBI): domain Eukaryota; kingdom Metazoa; phylum Onychophora; class Udeonychophora; order Euonychophora; family Peripatidae; genus Epiperipatus; species Epiperipatus broadwayi. Next base: position 2,212,839 of record JAQFVV010012482.1, on the reverse strand, counting down.
AGGTGTAATAAGAAAGGGATTGGAAATGTTATAAATATGTGAGAGAAAGAACCAAATGTAATGGCAGCTTACATCAATCATACTAGCAAAAATTAGCCCACATTTCAATTTGAACCTATCTAAAACTCATGCAAATCACCTGGATGTTATTTTACTATTGTGAATATATATATATATATGCTACATGATGCAAACTGAAACTAAGAAAATAACCATGATGTCAAATTTAGTCCGTAGGAAACTGAGTATGAAAATAAAATCATAATTCTACTATTATTTTTTTAATTAATTGTTTCATTGATAATAAAAATACAACAATAAGCAACTACATCAATTTAAAAGGAAATGATGATTTTAATACACCGGTAATGGAAATTAAAGACACTATAAAAGAAAAATCAATTTTAAATGCTTTTTTGAAATTAATGCCTTTGCTATAAAACATAACATCAACTGAATAGGAATTTCGAATGCAGAAAAATGGAGAATGTTGTTTGAAATAATAATTCTTTTTAATTAGATACAGTGATATAAAACCCCAACAAATTGAATGCAATAGATTATTAAATGAACTTAAAAAAAATTCATATAAATTTGTGCAATAACGAAATTTATTTTCAAACTGTCAGTGAAGAAACTTGGATATTTTTCAAATACAGACAGAAGAAGAGAACACAAACATTTCCAGTAATCAAAGTAATTACGAAGTAGTTTATCTAACTGAGAAAGAAAACCATTCAATATTAAATCATAGTATATGAATTCAAAGAATTTTATAAGATATTGTAAGATGCGTATGGGGTAAAACAGTCATACTCTAGTATTTGATTGCTCTCTTTCCTAACACAACTGTGTGAAATGATAATACACCTAAGAAGATGCCTATTGTCCAACCCAAGATGTATGCAAGAAAATCAAAAGATAGACCAACTAAGAGTCAACATGCTTATATTCTAAACAACATGAGGATACATTGCTATGTGAATAATCCTTTGTCAGAGAAAAGCGATACGAAGAATTGAACAATATTATCCAAGTCTTTCATGCCAAAACTCATGAACTGTTATCAGGATGATGTGATGAACTTTGAGTTGATCATTAAATTTTATCATATGATTATTATTGTAAATTTTTCTTTATTTTTTTTAATCATTATTTTATTTTCATATACAGGGGTCTGACTTTTGCAGTTTATGCTTTGGAAGATTCCATTAGTAATGTTGATAGAAAAGAAAGGGGTGGTGGTTATGGATAGTTATATCTTTTTTATTATTATTGTAAATAAAGTTTAGTTGAACTAGCTCAACTGCATGGTGCTCAAGTAGCACAAGCCACAGAGAATACAAAGACTGTGATGCAAATGCTCCAAACAATAGCAGCTGTTATGAAAAATATGGAAGCTAAAATGGAAAAATATAGGAAGCATGAAGCACTTGAATGCTAATATAGCTACTAAAGAAGAAGTGGAGACAATATGTAGAAAAGTGAGTGGCATAAAAACTAGAATAGAGGATATGGCAACCAAGGCTGATGGTGTTAATGTGGAATTAAAGATGGACATAGGGATAAATGAGAATGTGAATATTATGCAGAAAGTCTTAAGAGAAAAATTAAAGATGTAGAAACCAAATTATCACAAGAAATGAAACAACTATCTATAAGTCTGACAAATGTCCAAGGGAGTAATACTGAGCTAAATAATAAAGTAGGAGAAATTCAAAAACAAAGAAAAGAAAAGAATACCCAGTATCAACAGATGTTGGAAGCATTTAGGAATAGCATCACTAGCCAACTCAGCATTTGATATGGGGAGATATGCCAGGAGTATAAAACTTTTAAAGAGGAGGTGCATAATGATCAGATGAAGCAAAAGGATGAGATGCAAGAGGGATTAGAAGTCATTAAAAAAATAGAGCAACTAGCCATTAAACAAAAAGCTGAAGATGAAGCTAACACCAAAGTTATAGAAATGCTGATCCAAAATATGGGCCAGATATAAGAGAAAATAGCATTAAGAGAGGTGGAGGCTACTATAGGCAAAACCTCATTGGACAAAGTTGTAGAAAGTATGAAATGAAATAAGGGATCAAATTAGTCAATTTGACAAAACCATAACACATTGGTTAATACTTGTCAAGGTACAAGTGCATCAAAATTTCCAATTGATAAACACACAGACAACTGAAGTGGACAAAAGGGTTTAAGATAGTCATGAAAGACAAAATAAAGCTAAAACCAGCCAGGAAATTCTGACCCAAGACTTCAACCCCATAAGTGATTTTTACCAAGAAGCTGAACCTCTAAACCAAGTCATACTGGAGGTAGATGACTACCCTTTACATAGTGAGTATGAGAAGGCTATTCTAAACAGGTACTAAATTGATATGGATATCCAACCACTGACACTCCTGATGGTGCCAATGAGCCCAGTCAATTGTGCAATCATGTAACCCAAATAAGTACCATCAATCAAATTGTTAAATTGAAGGTTTATAAAGGATTAGCTAGTGAAACGACCTATTGAGCACTTGAAAAGGCTTAAACTATAATTCTCTGTAAACTGAATCCTCACAGAAGTGGAGATTTTTATAGCTTACAGTCACCTGCAAGGAATGCATTGATGTGGTGGGAGTCTTTGTTTCAGACCCCATCTATATATGATGAATACCAGGTGATGCTAACAAAGAATTTCTGGAACAGAGATAAGCAGGAGACATTACTTTATCAACTACTCTAGAAAAAATATAGGTAATGGACCATGTGACCATGACCACATACAATACTAATAAATATATAATATTGTATATATGTGGATACATTAAATAAAATAGAATCAGTAAGGCAATATGGTAATCTACTTACAGTAGTAATAAACTTTTAATGCAATAGTTAAATGTGAATATGCATGTATATTTGAATATAAAAAATAATATTTTTAAATACTTAAGTAAAGTTATTTTTAAGGAATAAAATCTCAATTATTGTAAGAATGGTAAATATAATAAAAATCATTTATTTTAATATCTGTAATATAAGTATTTATTCTAACCTTGTGATATATATATATGAATATAAACAGATTTGTCAAATACGTTTTAACCACTTTTTAGTGGTTTGTGTAGAATTTCTTTTTTCTCTTCAAATAATATAAATGATATGATAAATAACTTCAAAGCCTAGGTTTTTTTGTTTGGTTTAGTTTTGTTTTTTTTATGTTGGGGTGGAGTGGTGGAGTAAAATATATAGGGGGTAAAAAAATAAAAAAATAATATAAAATAAGGGAAAAAAAAAAAAAAATATTCTAATTATGAAAAAAAGGGTTGGGTAAATAAAAGGGTATAAAAATTAAGTGGGGGGTGGGGAAAGAGAAGGGGGGGGGTGGGGGGGGGGGGGGGGAGGAAAAAAGGAGGGGGGGGGGATGGGGGGGGGGGGGGGGTGTGTTGTTGTGGGGGAAAGGGAAAAGGGGGGAGAAGGGGGAAGATTTTTATTGGAAAAGGGGATTGTGATTTTAAAAAAAAGGTTAAGGGGGGAGGAAAGGGTAAAGGTAAGGGGTTGGGGGGGGGGGGGGAGGGGGAGGGAGGGGGGTTGGTGGGGTGGGTGGGTGAAAAAAGAGGGGAGGGGGGGGGGGGGGGAAAAAAAGAAAGGAGGAGGGAGGAAAGAATGAAGGATGAAAAAGGGAAGAAGAGGAGAAAAAGAAGAGAAGAGGGAAGGGGTGAGTTAAGGTGGGATGGGGGGGGGGGGGGGGGGGGGGGGGGGGGGGGGGGGGGGGGGGGGAGGAGAAAGAAAAAGAAAAAAATAAGGGAAAGTGAAATGAAAAAAGAAAAAGAAAGGGGGGGGGGGGGGGGGGGGGGGGGGGGGAAGAGGGGAAGGGGGAGGAGAAAAAATGAAAGGGAAAGAGGAGAGGAAAATAAGGGTTGGAGGGGTGGGGGTGTGGGGGGAAGGAGAGTGGAGGGGGGGGAAAGGAAAAAAAGGGGGAGGAAAGGGGAAAAGAATAGGAAGAGGAGGTGGATGGGAAGGGGGGGGGGGGGGGGGGGGGGGGAGGGGGGGGGAGAGGGGGGGGTATATATATATATATATATATATATATATAAATATATATATATATATATATATATATATATATTTAATTTTATTACATGTCATAAAATGTTATGTGCATACTTCTCAATCATCCTAATGAATAAACAAAACATCGAAAAAATATTTATCACATGAAAATTGCAAAAAAAAAAAAGAAATTTAAAAAAGTTTTTGACAGGAAAAATTATAAGCTATTTTGCCAATTCTAATATGTCAAATTATTTACTGCTATAGTTTAAAGCAAATGTATAGAAAATTGAGAGCATCTGCATTTAGAATATTTGTTTTAATTCAGTTTTAAAAATTAATGGAATTATTCTTTGCAAAGAATTTTCTTAGAAATACTAGCAAATTTCACTTCACTGCAAATTACTACTGCAATTATCCATTTTACCCTTATCCAAATTTAAAAAAAAACAGCTTCCATTGTGATTTTCTTAAAGTTTACCACATAAATGGATTGACTCAAAAGATAAAATTTCATCATTATTAATTGTTCTACCAGACATAATTCTTGTCCAAATCCATTTTATAATTAAAGCACCAAAGGTTTTCAATCTCTTTATAAAATAACACATTCTCAAAGATTTCACCAACATAAAAATAATTAGAACTCAAAAGATTTTAAATGAATTTTAGATTATAAAGGATATTTGGTTTTTATTTATTATTATGTAGTTGCTTTGTTGAAATAAAGTTCACACAGAAGGAAAGCTCAAGTAAAATAAAGTGGTTCTATAAATAGTGTAATTTAAATTATATATATATTATTATAATTTCAATATAATGACTTAGTACATTAAAACAGGCAAAACTCACTATAGGTATTGCCACACACAGCAAGCTAAAATAATCAATGGATGCCAGAAGGCTTGTGCATAAAATCCCCATCTAGTGCCTACTCATCCAATATCCCCAGTCTATTTTCTGGCTTGTGGCCTTTGTAAGTGAGAAGCCTTGGATCTGAGACCACTGCATCTAGATCATAGGATCTAATGCAACCCTCCAGCAGCCACCTTTTATCTCCATTTAACTACAAAACTATGAGTCTTAAACTAAAAACACCTTCATGTTTTCAATCCAAGCCTATTAGCTTATATAGTCATATGGATCTGAACTCAGTTCAGTACTCATACATTTTGGTGTCTTTGGTTTTTTTAATAACCATATCCACCACTATCTTATTAGGCAGGATTGGTTTTAAGCCAATAAACATCACATGACCACCATTTCTTATGCTTATGTATAGCTGTTGTTAAAACAGGCAAAACTCACTATACGTATTGACACACACAGCAAGCTAAAGTAATCAACGGATGCCAGAAGGCTTGTGCATAAAATCCCCATCTTGTGCCTATTCATTCAATATCCCCAGACTAGTTTCTGGCTTTTGGCTTTTGTCAGTGAGGAGCCTTGGATCTGAGAGCACTGCACTTGCCTAATAGAATAGTGGTGGCTATGATTATTAGAGAACCAAAGACACCAAAATGCATGGGTACTGAACTGAGTTCAGATCCATATGACTATATAAGCTAATGGTCTTGCATTGAAAACATTAAGGTGTTTTCAGTTTAAGACTCATAGTTTGGTAGCTAAATGGAGATAAAAGGTGGCTGCTGGAGGGTTGCATTAGATCCTAAGATCTAGGTGCAGTGCTCTCAGATCCAAGGCTCCTCACTGATGAAGGCCACAAGCTATAAACTAGTATGGGGATATTGGATAAGTAGGCACTAGATGAGAATTTTATGCACAAGCCTTCTGGCATCCATTGATTACTCTAGCTTGCTGTGTGTGGCAATATGTATAGTGAGTTTTGCCTGTTTTAACAACAGCTATACACAAGCATAAGAAGTGGTGATCATGTGATGTTTATTGACTTAGTACATGTGTAATTTGTTTTAACAAGAGATTATTAATTAGTATATATACATAACTTAAGTAAAATAGTTTATATGTTTCATGTTTTATTGGTCTCTAAAGTTGTCTATTTTGTTACTATTAGAGATCATAAGATATCTAAAGAGTAAGTCTAAATGACAATATAGTTTGAAATATTTTATGATAATTATTTTTATTAATATAGGTTTGTTATATACTGTATGAAGATTTGTATAATTGATTACTTTTGTGATAATAAAATTGGAGTATAAATAATATTATTGATTAGTAGAGAAAAGTTTCTAGCAACATTTTTTATTAATAAATGTTGGCTTAGAAAAGCATCTTATCCAATAAAAATTTATTTTCAAGTGACTTACCTCAATTCAAAAATCCACTTGATATTCTAACTTATATTAATAAAAATAATTTGACCGTGTAGTTCCCAAATTTGAGCATATCATTAAGAATATTACTAACTCTTCCTACAAGTGTCGCTAGCGGAGAGACATCATTTTTCGAAGTTAAAAATTATAAAAATATCCGCTGGTAAATTTATCAGTGATAGCTATAGAGAATGATGTATATAGAATACTCTTAACTGTTGATGATATTGTATCTAACTTTAGTTGTGTAAAAGCTCAGAATGTAAATTTATAATTATGTAATACTATTATCTTTGCTGTTAATAAAACATTAAAATGTATATAAAATCACGAAGAATTTGTTTTATTGGAAATGAGGGTACCAATTACTGTTTTGCATAAAGGTGCTAACGACCCTTCGAGCTCTGTTCATATATATATAATTAATATTAAGAAAACTTCACAAGATTATTTAATAAATCATTTTTACTTTCTTTTATTATGTCTGTATATATATAATCACACACATTCAATTTAATTCTAATTTCAATTTCATATCTTATTTTCTGTTTAGTTTTATAGTTTTTAACACTTTAATTTAAAGGTAAATATTATAATCCATTTTTTTTTATTCTATAATCATATATACAAACACACGTATACATTTTGTTTAAAATGTTAGTAACTTATTAAAAATATTTTCATTGTACTTATTTCATGTGATTTTTGATTTTAAATGGCGATATATTTGTTTTTTCGGCATTGTAACTTACTGACCTCTTTCGACAAGTTTGGTAAATATATTGTTGCCAAAATTATAATTACTTTATTTCAAAATAGCCATAAAAAGTATTTAAATAAACAGAAATCATAATGTTCGAAAATTACAATCTGAGGATAATAAGTTCACTCATTTAATATATCTCAGCTGATAATATATTTCCACTTGTGCATGTCTTAATTACTTGTGTTGAATCAAAAGTAAAATGAACTGTAATCATCTATAATCGCGCATTTTTTTATTAAAATTAAATAAATAATATTTTACCGAGAAGTTAATAAATATTAATTATAATTTAAAATATGAGGATTAAAATACGATAATATGCATTCTAATTTTTAGAAAATATGTCAACTTTAATAAATTTAGGTAGTTATAATGAGTTTAAAAATATTTGGAAAAAAATCAGTCACATTTTTGATTTTGAAGAGGATTGCTTGTTTGTTTGATTTTGTTCGTATTTCAATATATATTATCTTATAGCAGACAAAGCAATTTGGTATCATTTTGAACTGGCTATTTTGAAATAGGAACTTTAATATTATAACGTTTTCCATTTTGCTAGGCCTCTACACGCTAATATAAACTGCGCGCGAGTTGATCAAGCTATGTCAAAAAAGGAGAAAGTTGTATTTCTATCCTAAAAACACAGCTATATTTCCTGATCAACTCGGCCTAGTAATTGTTGAGGATTATGCTATCGATGAGATCAGCTTTTAATTTATTTGATAGGCACCAGAGTTCTACAAGAACTCACTGAAACCGTCACATAACATCTTGCAAATTAAAAAGAAAAAAAATGTTTTTAAACTAATCGGTATTGCATCATACCATAACGAGAATTATTTTCTCCTTTTTGATTATTATTCCTGGGCTTGTTTAAACATATTGGCAAGGTAAATTCCATTTTAAATCTTATTAAACTAATAATAAATTTAATACTAAAAAAATAATAACTATTATTAATAACGCACAATGAAAAGGTTGATAAAAATAAAATCTCTTTTATTCTAACAAACTAAAAATATTTATGAGTTAAATTACGAATTAACTAAACTGGAAAGTACACACACACTAATCCAGATAAATTAAAAGAATTCCATAAGTATAAGCTAAAAAGAAATAGATTTTAGCTAATTAAATATGGAATTGAATAATGTCTCAAAATCTTGTATAAGATTCTTTAATTGAAATCTTGAAGAGAGAGTGTACAAGATCTATTATCTTAGGATGGTGAGAAAAAGACTAAAGAGTGCACATAAGTTTCATAAACTTGTAAGTCACTATAAAAAGGAGAGGACAACTTCAATCTGGGTCCTTAACTTCTAGTTATGTCTCATGAAGGTTGGAGGTTGCCCGAGCATAACCTGTGGCAAGTACATATGGTCTTCCTACACAGGTATGCTTCCCTTGCTGTACCAAGCTGTCATGCAAGCATGGAGAACAGGGACGGTTGTGAAGACCACTTTTTGCAATAAAGTGGTCATTCACAACCGTGCCTTTTCTCCAGCTTGCATGACAGCTGGAACAATAATGGAAGATGCCTGTGCAGGAGAGACCAATGGAAATTCTCATGATCTGGGATCCCATAAACTTTCATGAACTTAACTAGTAAGTTAAGAAGACAAATTGTTGTCCTCTCTTTTGATAGTGACCTTTAGAAAGTTTGCAAACAATTATTTATCTACAGCTTAGACTACCATCCTGATATAGACTTTCTTTTCGTATTCAAGGACTTTCTAATAAAGAATTTTATACAAGATCTTGGGACATTATTAAATTGCTTTAATTGCTTAATCTAACTGTTTTTGTGTAATTCGATTCATTATCTGGATTAGTGTGGGTGTACTTTCCTGTTTAGTTAATTCGTAATTTAACTTATAAATATTTTTAGTTTGTTAGAATAAAAGAGATTTTACTTTTATCAACCTTTTCATTGTGCGTTATTAATAATAGTTATTATTTTTTTAGTATTAAATTTATTATTAGTTTAATAAGATTTAAAATGGAATTTACCTTGCCAATATGTTTAAACAAGCCCAGGAATAATAATCAAAAAGGAAAAAATAATTCTCGTTACGGTATGATGCAATACCGATTAGTTTAAAAACATTTTTTTCTTTTTAATTTGCGAGATGTTACGTGACGGTTTCAGTGAGTTCTTGTAGAACTCTGGCACCTATCAAATAAATTAAAAGCTGATCTCATCGATAGCATAATTCTCAACAATTACTAGGCCGAGTTGATCAGGAAATATAGCTGTGTTTTTAGGATAGAAATACAACTTTCTTCTTTTTTGACATAGCTTGATCAACTCACGCACAGTTTATATTAGCGTGTAGAAGCCTAGCCAAATGGAAAATGTTATAATATATTTATATATTAGTTCACAGAGGATGATACTGGATTTCTTAACCATGTGGAGTGATTTAATGCATAATATTGCATAATATGTATGATACATGTGTGTGTCAAAAACCCAAATATATTTTTTTATTATATGTCATGCTATATTCTGTATGAACTATTTTCACATTTTTAACTAAATAAAATTAAACTTACATTATTGCAATGATTTATATATATTTTTAAAAATGTCTAAAACATTAATGACTTTTATAAAAAAATATCTTAGAATCAACTACTTGTTTTAATACAATTACATTAAAGAAACAACAATATCAATAAATGTAAAACCAATTGTCATAACAATATTACATTACCATATGATCTTGATAGTATTATTATTATGAATTTACTTACACAAAACTTGTCTACTATCTATATATCTATTTATTTTAATATTGTATGTACTTAAAAAAAGATTATGTCAAAATAATGGAAACCATGTTTCTGCAATTGATTTATTGAAAAGTAAATTGCATATTCTTTCGTAGATTGATAAATATATAGAAAAATAGACAGAATAATTGGCATATGGTATAGTTGATAGATAAATGGATAGATAGATTGATAGATAAATACAAAGACAAACAAACATATAGGTAGATAGATAGATAATTAGACAGATAGACAGACAGACAGATAGAAAGATAGATAGATAGATAGATAGATAGATAGATAGATAGATAGATAGATAGATAGATAGATAGATAGATAGATAGATGGATGGATGGATGGATGGATGGATGGATGGATGGATGGATGGATGGATGGATGGATGGATGGATGGATGGATGGATGGATGGATGGATGGATGGATGGATAGATAGATAGATAGATAGATAGATAGATAGATAGATAGATAGATAGATAGATAGATAGATAGATAGATAGATAGATAGATAGATAGATAGATAGATAGACAGACAGACAGACAGATAGATATTTAAATATCTCTCTAACTTTTTCTCTATTTTTCTATTAACTATTTATCTAACTTTTGCTCTCTATCTTGTCCATTCATTTATGAGTTTTGTTATAAATTTATAATGAGTAAAAAAAAAGTAAATTATGAAAGTTCTCACCTGCATTTGATAACGAGTATTTTCATGAAACCACAAATATCTACCATAAATTTGTAGCAAATTTGTAATCGCTATTTCTAATGTTTGGAATTTCATTTCTTTATTTATATATTCAGTTAAATTTAAAGTGATTCCAATATTTAGAAGACCAATACTAAAATTCAAATAAATAAAAATTATATAAAAAAAACTGTTATTTTCATTGAAATGTTTTAAAAAAATGTTTATTTTTAAAAACATAATCCCATATATGTTCAACTCAATGCATTATATTTAAAAACATTTCTTTTTGCCAAGACATGTTTGAAAAATCATAAATATGATTTTTCATTAAAAGATATATAAATGAAAATAAATATTATATTTTGGAAATATTACACTGCAATTCTTTAATTCATTTTGTAATTTCAGTGATAATATAGCGAAATAGTGTCAATTTTAAAAGTTAATGCTCTCAAATAATACAAATTATTTCAATGTTCTAACATTATCAAACTTATGACTGAAACTATCCCAAAGACGTATAATCAAAACTTCAATGTATTATTTATTGCCTGTATCTCAGTTGTATGATACTTTACATTAAAGATTCTGTTTGATTTTATTTTTAGATAAAAATAAATGTATTTTTATAAACGATTTCCATTTTATGTTATCTAAATTAGAATATTTAAGAGGTGTTAATATTATTTATTTTAAAATAAAGATAAGACAAGCAAATACTAGTGACAAATTATATAATATAATGATAATAGTCCTATTAATATAGTTAATGCAAATAATTATATTCTTGAGACAATATTTACATACCTATAATTATTTTATTTACCATTTTATTAATATATACCAAAGGCTTGTGTGAGTACTAACTTTTTAATCTTTGCCTCCATTTTAATATTTTTCATCTACGAATTATTAAATAATATGTAATTACATTGCACATAAATCCTTATTCCATACTCATTAAAATATTATAGATTTTCTAATTTTATACAATCCATATCACATATAGTCACACCTACATATATTCCAAGCCTTATACATAGTGCTTATGTAATATATATATATATATATTGTATCTTCACTAACCGGAAATATAATAATAGAAAAATAAAACTAGCTCAGATAAAATTATTATACTCCGCTAAAATACATATAACCAATAATACAGATATCCTATCATACTGTCTTTATTAAATTAGCTCTAACTGATTAAGAAATAATAAATGATTTGGTTTTATAAATTAAATAAACAAAATATTAATAAATCATGAGACAATGAAATGAAGTACAAGCAGTACTGAATTACATTGAGCCAATATCCCACACGATACAACCTCAATGGCATAAAAATACTACCCCCCTCCTTTATTTCAAATAATAATAAATTCATAGCATTCTTAAGACTTAAAAATAATAAGCAAATTAAAATAACGCTACTAAATAAATCCTAATATTTTTATTAAAATAAACAATTATAAATATCTCAGGTTTTAAAATAATTCTAATCAACTTATAATCTTTTATAGCCAAGTGTGATAGGGATTTTGTGTCACCCTTAACTACACCTAACTAATAATAATAAAAAATAATAAAAATAATAATCTTATTCCTCATTAACTAATTATTAATCATATCCACTGTCCATATATGGGAACAAACAATGATGACAATAACAATAATAATATAATATAATCTTTTAGTTATCACATGGCATCTTAAATAGAATATGTGGTATCATCTGATCATATGTGGGAACAAACAATATTAAAATTCTATGCAATAATTGTGAAATTAATTATGACTATAATAATAATGTAAAGTGAAATTGCTCAAATAAATTATATTCTGAAGCATTGTGATTTCTTAAGTAAATAACTATGTTCCTACTGTGCAAATATTATATTTCTCTTGGTATCTGGCAGTTATGTATTTGTAATGGCCAATAATCAACACAACACAAAGTTATAAAACAAGTTTAACAAAATTTATTATAGACTTTTAACAAAAACTATATACAATATATACAGTTACTTTGTAGATAATTACATACTTCCTCATGAAAAAAAATAAAATCAACAAGTAAATAAACATTTACTCTGACATATAAACTTTTGCACATTTATTTATAATAATAATAATAATAATAATAATAATAATAATAATAATAATAATAATAATAATTACGAATACACTTATAGTTCAATATAATATCCATTAATTGACATGTTTTAAACATATGATTTTCGTAAGCATACACTAAAATATGAAAATATAAACTACTGAAGTAACATTCACTTTTAAGATATGATCATAGATTTTATAATAAATTAATCAAACTTCTACTATGATAGTATTGATGTTATTCAAAATATTTATCTTGGTTCGTTAAATAAAATAAATTGACTTGAATAAATAATATGATTGACGCACTTTGCTTGGCGCTACTCTAATAAAAATCCCCATGTAAGTGTTTTATGTGTGTTCTAAACGTAAAATAATATTCACAAAATATAAGTACTCATTCTATTATATGTTATTTATTCTGGATCTTCTATTCTTTAAAAATAAGCATTACCATGTATAATCAAAATATCCAAAATTATTCAAAAATCTCATAAATAATTTTTTATCTCATATATTTTTTTAAAAATTGTTTTAATAAAATATGGAAATATTTATGATTCTTTATTACTATAGTTTGCATTTACTTTCAATCTCATTTGTATTTGAGTTTAACATAAATCAAAGCAAGAAAAACCTATCTCATCTTCTTTCAAAATAACGATTCCATTATTCCAAAATTATTCATCATTTTCCTTCATAAATACAATTCTGTATGCAATAACTTTTGAAATTAAGATAGCGATACAATGTGCAGGCATGAAGAACTCAATAGTATAAAATATATGGGATAATCTACATTGCAACAGTGCATCCGAAGGGATATGACTTCTCTGTGTAATAACCTCAAATATAAAATAATGTCCAGGCTGTTTATTCAGCTCATTCGAACATTTTAAGTCACATAATCTAAGAAAGACACTGCCCATGGAAAATATATACAAGTCACAGGGCTACTTTATCTGTACTTGCATAAACTACTAAGATAATAATATGTTATGTTCTATTCCCATAAATCCTACATATAAGCATCTCATTGGTTTCTTTTCATAATCCCAAGGTCACTATCACTTAAAAACTTTATCATAGATTTATCAACCTACATCGCAAAATTACCTAGCCCTACTCTAAACAATAAACAAGATTCACGTATGACTTCAATAATCTAAACTACTATAACAACAAAAGGTTTATTCACTTTTAAATCATAGCAATAAAAATAGAAATGATTTTGTTTTCAGATATTAAAATCAATATTTTTTTAATTTTTTTTTTTTTAAAAATAAGGTTCCTCCACTAAAGAATCATATAAAAATTATATGTACCAGTATCTTATATTACATTAGTAATATAAAATAAAAATTATGCATTTTTTTTTTTAAAATCCTAGCTCATATCTTTAAAATAGCAATAAAGTTTTATGTGTAATTAATGCATGCATACATATTCATACTTTCACATGATAAAGTAATACTATAAAAATATTCCAAGCAATTCTAGAAACAGTAAAATATACATCATATAAAAATTAATATATTTTACAAATTTACCTAGTGACAATTTGCTAGTTGGTCACTCTTAGACGTTTTGTGGTCCAATATTTCATAAAAAAAAACATTAAGTAATAATAATACCATACATTCAGCATCACTACCATACTTAGAAATTTTTTTATAAAAAAAAAACTTTACAAAGAATTGAATATTCATTACAATATTAATTATGTTAGATTAATAGATATTTAAATGCAATTTTCCTACCTAACAGTACTAAAACTTAATACTATTATTAGTAAGTGAAATGATAAATAAAAATATATTTATGAAAACTCCAACCCACCATAAAGTTCAAATAAAAAAAAGTTCTTTTCTTTCTCCTAATATGTCTTCATTAGAAGTGCTTCATAGAAGCTTTCTCCCCATTTATTGCTAAGACAACCAACGACTAACACTTTAGAACAAAACACAGAGCTCTCTTCCCCTTGCATGGCATAGTAAACTCATAAATGGTAAAAAAAAAAAAATGAAATGAAGTGAAAAAAAAATGAAGTGAAGTTGACATTTGTATCCAAAAATATTTCGAAAAATAATTATTAATCCCGTGATAATAGTCTATAAAAAATATAGTTTTTTGTCTGCAGCTTTCAGGAAAAATAATTATTAAAGTGTGATATCACTGGGAAAGTTTTTAAAATAATCTCCGGAGTTTCCCATTCACTAGGATCCTACATGGGCTTTTGATGCATCAGTGTCGGTGATATGAATTCATATGTATTTGTATGGAAAATACACACTTATATTCCATTAAAATTATCATTTTTTGGTAATTCAATAAAGACATTTATAAGGTCATTTCAGTCAGGATAATATTATTTTTAATTACCCATTTATTTCCTGTTTTACGAATAATTTTCCAAAATCGGTTTTTTACATTATTAAATAAGTGCATTCTTTTTTAAAAAAAAAAAAAACGACGACTTGTCATATAAAGTATTCTTTATAATTATTTTCAAGGAAAGTTCATAATAAACTTTAAAACAATATTTCTTTTAAAATATTTGCTGCAATTTTTTTAAGGATATATTTTTAAAACATTAAAAATAAAAGTTTTACCATATAGCTTTTGTTTTTCAAATATGGTTATCTATCCTTATGATATAATGCATACTAACTTTTTCAAGAATATTTCTCTTTAATTTTCTTGAAAATGTCCAAAATTTTAAAATAAATAATGATATATCTTTTTCCAAAAATATTTTTAAAATTGTACTTTCATTTGGTATCTGTACTGTCATCCTTCATTTTTTTATATACATACTTACTTCTGGTATTAAATCCATAGCTACTGTGAAGCTGGATCAAGCTTTAATAGAAATAATTGATAGGGGATTTGTTACTTTAACAGCACATAATTTTAGCTTAGTAAATTTATAATCCTTTCATTCCTCTCTTTTAAAACAATAATTTCAAGTAGTAAACTAGGCAATACTTTGATATTAAAAAAAAAAAAGTTATTAAGAGAGTTATTTAGTTATTAAGTTATAAAAAGCACATATTTATCACCCAAAAAAATGAAAACATCTACTTTTATACTAAATTGAACTGGTAATTTAATTGTCTACTAAATCTTTAACTTGTGATCTCATTTACATATTAGTCAAGCTTATGTAATTAAAAAATTAGAAATAAAAACATGACTCATTTTTAAAATATTAAATATTATATTATTTTAATCCTAAATTAAATTTATACAATTATTTAAACAAATTAAATACTTTAAAATAACATTTTAAAAATAATACTTTATTAATTTATCCAATATTTATTTTCAATGTATCTATTTTTAAAAATCTAACTTTATTAACTACATTTGTTTTAAAACCACCCAATTAAATATTCTCTAACAGTTACTTTTATTTTGTGATATACAAATATTTTCAATTTTTAGAACAATTCTAAAGTAATTTTGAAACTGTCTTTAGAAAACTTGTAAGCACAAAAGTACGAGTATCTGTGTCACATGATTTTCAAACCCAGACAATATGTAACACATTTTTAATTGCTGTCTGACAACAAAAATAAATATTTAATTACAAAATATTATGTAAAAAATAATAATATAATGATATATATAAATAAGCATTTATTTTTATAGCGTCTGTATATAATTGTAATTTACATTCATATCGGCCTTTCAAACCAATTGTGCAAACGCTTTGCGAGTGTTAAATAATAAATGAATGCCTTCTGATCAATACAAGATATAGAATTTATGCAGGAATAAAAAGAATCCTCTTATTCCTACGACTCAAATATTTATATATGAGCAAATCTGAAGTACTTGCACAGAAGGCATGATGATAGAACGGTCACTTTTTAAATTACTATATACAATGTCTGAATGAATGACGCGATGAAATTTTCTAGAATTTACTAAATGTCATTCCAACTGAAACTTAATCATATATATAAATAAGCATTTATTTTTATAGTGTCTGCATATAATTGTAATTTACATTCATATCGGCCTTTCAAACCAATTTGAATGCCTTCTGATCAAAACAAGATATAGAATTTATGCAGGAATAAAAAGAATCCTCTTATTCCTACGACTCAAATATTTATATATGAGCAAATCTGAAGTACTTGCATAGAAGGCATGATGATAGAACGGTCACTTTTTAAATTATTATATACAATGTCTGAATGAAAATTTCATCGCGTCATTCATTCAGACATTGTATATAGTAATTTAAAAAGTGACCATTCTATTGTCACGCCTTCTGTGCAAGTACTTCAGATTTGCTCATATATAAATATTTGAGTTGTAGGAATAAGAGAATTCTTTTTATTCCTGCATAAATTCTATATCTTGTATTGATCAGAAGGCATTCATTTATTATTTAACACTCGCAAAGCGTTTGCACAATTGGTTTGAAAGGCCGATATGAATGTAAATTACAATTATATGCAGATGCTATAAAAATAAATGCTTATTTATATATATGATTAAGTTTCAGTTGGAATGACGTTTAGTAAATTCTAGAAAATTTCATCGCGTCATTCATTCAGACATTGTATATAGTAATTTAAAAAGTGACCGTTCTATCATCACGCCTTCTGTGCAAGTACTTCAGATTTGCTCATATATAAATATTTGAGTCGTAGGAATAAGAGGATTCTTTTTATTCCTGCATAAATTCTATATCTTGTATTGATCAGAAGGCATTCATTTATTATTTAACACTCGCAAAGCGTTTGCACAATTGGTTTGAAAGGCCGATATGAATGTAAATAATATAATGATAAAATTTGAAATAATAATTTTATTACTATTTAAGCTGTAATAAATTAAACACATTTGTTGATCACAAAATATTACATTTTAAATACATAGTTTTTAACACAAATATTAAATATAATGGTTTATTTAATTCTAAGTCATTATTTTAAAATTAGCTTTTAGCACTTGTTTAAGAAGAATTTAATATGTTATTTTACTATGGCCAGTTTTTTCAACCATGCAAAAATCATAATATTTATCTTTACTTTATTACTTTAACATTTTAATATAGTTTTTATGTATTTACTACTCTCACTTTACTTTAACAAAACATTTTAAAACATTACCAATATTATACAGTAGTCATACTAATTAAAATGTATCCTTAATTTAAACTTTTTTAAAAAAATGACTCAGTGAATCTATTTGGACTAATCAAAAGAGTACTATATATATATATTGTAATGATAATTGATGATGATCATATTGCCAGATAAATAATAGAATACGTGCATATTGCAACTATGTTTACTTTTTTTATTTGCAATATTATTTTTGATAATAAATTTTCTTTAATATATTTTATATTTTTTTGTCTAAGATAAGGAAAGAAAAATAAATTAAAATAGACATTAGTTTGTTCTAATTATTTTTTAGAAGCATTGGTGGTCGAGGGGTCAGCAACAGCTGCTTTACAAGCAGTTGTCCTGGGTTAGCGGGTTCGCTTCCTGGTTGATACTATGACACATGAAAAAAAAAATTGTAACAATGTTTAATTATATCAAAATGTAATTAGAGGCATTGTTGTATACAAATTCTTAAAATTCCTTTTTGTGAGTAAATACATGATTTGTTTCTTTGATATAATTTTGTTTTATTTATTTTTAGATATATTGACATATGTTATCAAAATGTAATTGTTAATTTGTTTTGTAAAATAATTCTAAAAATACTTTTTTGCAAAGATTTAAAAAACTCATCTGCAATCTGATTAGACAAATAAATTGATTTAAATCAAAGATAAACATTTCAACATTGTTTTTCTTTGGTGCATATAGAATAATCAGTCAGAGAGAAATGGACAGTCAGAGAAAGAAAAGTTCACAATAAAAAAACCAGCAGAGAAAGTCAGCCATCAGAGTTAGCAAGCAATTGGTAATTACACTATAGTAGACCAGTAAAAAGGAATTTGTTGTTAACTCTTTGAATCAATTTTTGATAGACTTAGCTAATGCAAACAAAAGAGTTTAGCAATCTAAAAAATGGAGAACTTTACCAAATGCACCAGATCTGATTCTCAAATGGTCACCATGTAAAATGTATTGTTGTGCTGAAACCATGCTTCGCAAGAAATATGGCTGAATTAAAATTTGTTTTTTTTGTTCATTCACTACTGCACATGTCAATAAAGCTTTGTAAATGAGAACATGCCAGGAAAATTCCATTTTAGCTGAGAACAAAGTGGAAATGGTTATCATAGAAGCTAGCCTTATGCAATGTATTTTATGAATGAGTATTGTAGATGAATCATTGAAATTTTAAGAGAGCAAAATTGAAGTATGTACATCAGTAAAGAAAAAACATTTAAATTTATTATTATTATTTTATATGTTTTTTTTTTATTGAAATATATTGATTTCAAAAATTAACCTTTTTGTCCAAGTTAAGCTATACATATACAATATATGTATGCATAAAGAATTAGATAAAGATATATATATATATTTTGTATTTGTTTAAAAAATTAATGTCTTAGCAAAAGTAGCCTATATATATATATAGTGTACCGGTCAAAATATGTTGATCCATCTGGCATGAGCTGGAACTTAATGAAACGTACTTCAAATCCAATCAAGCCTGAGATTTAGATCAGGGACCAACCCAGATTTGAACCCATTCCACACGTCCCAGATCAAACATCTAATGACTAACATAATAGTGATGGCACATGAGAATTAATTCTTACGTCTGGCCCACTAGAAGAGCGAAAGAGACAATGAGACATATTTAACAAGAACGCACATATATGTCTGAATGTATAGAAGTGGAGAAAAAAAAATTCGAACTACAAAAGTGGCTTGAATAATAATAAAATTTTTAATAAAACATTTAATGAACAGTAAAATACTTATATATTTACTTGAATGCTCTTATAAATAAATTATATATTATACTTCAATAAATATATTTTGTGGGTTAGATTAAGATGCCAATCATTTGATTGCAAAACAAACTTACATATTTTTAAATTAATGCTTTAGTGGTGGCTCTGAAAGGTGATGATGAGCATACAAATTTATGAAGTGATCTAGGAATCATTATACATATTGTACAAACTATTTTCACGCCATTTTGGTCATAAAAACTAAAATATATATTTTTAAAATAGTTTAATCATGGAGGACAACATTAGTAAGCATTTAGTTAAATAATATACATTTAAATCAAGTCTCTTTAATTTACGACTATAATAATTTTAACCATTCTTTAAATTCAAATTTTAAAAGAAAAGAACGCTTTATTTTTCTACAATATGTATACTCTTAAATAAATGGAATAAATTATGATGGTGTGATGGTTAAAAATAAGAGGAAAACAACATTATTAATTAAACTAATTAGTATTACTGGAAATATATATATATATATATAAAAGCAAAGTGCAATTTTATGGTTACAGCATCAAAATGAGGTCATTAAATAAATAAATTAATAATAATGGAAAAGTAGCGAGGCTGATATAAATGCATAAGAATACGAAGTGATGTCATGCTTCCAAATGAAGAAAACAAAGTGGCTAAGAGTCCCTTTTCTAGGGTACTGCTTGGAGAAATTTAATTAGGCTTGGTGTAGTCCCCAGAGTTCTGTGGGCAACTGATGTGAGAAGCCTGTTATACAAAATGATCTCCAGAAGGTCAACTGCCTGCAGAATAGGGTGTGAAGAAAGTCTATGAGTCTGAATTCATCACAATCCTCCAAGCTAGAAGCAAGTAATATTTAATAAACAAAGCCCTAGATCAGCAATGCCACATAACACTGTCTTTAATGACATAAAATGAATGTTTTTTTTTAATACACATGAATCTCACTTGAATACTATAATTTAGGCAATTAATGATATGCTATGTGATATGTATGGGAATGATTTAATTTGTATAACATAGGTTTTAAAAATTACCCCTTTCTCTTTCTTGCTATTTAACAGACAGAAATCCCAGCCTCATGAATTTTATAACTTGCGAATAATCAAGTCTTTGAAATATTAAGAGTATAGCATTATAATACAGATAATATAAAAAAATAAGAAGAAAAAAAAATCACCATTTCAGAGTTAAATGAGTGACAAAAAATATTTGATAGCATTAATTATTTTTTGTATTTTAGAAATTATACATAAAGAATATATATATATTTCTTTTAAAGACACTTTTAAGAAAATCATGATATTAGGTTAACCTAAGAAACAATCTGGCGAGCGTATTAAGAAAGTATGTAAATCTAACTCAAAAGAGAAAGGGTTTTATTAACCTTGACTCAGGGAGGTCTAAGTAGATAGGGAAAAATAACATCATACATTAGGCTGACAATATTGTTTAAATTGGCAACTTAAAAATAATAAAATAAAACAGTTTAAAATTAAGAAAGAAACTGCACCAAGATTAAAGAAATAAGAGCATATAATAGACCTTATATAGAAAAGTTATTAGTATGAAAACAAATTTACATTAACATTTACTAAAAATATTTTTTTTAACAATTTGATAATGAAATCTGTGTAGCTGAGATTGAGATTAGTTTAGAAGAAATAAGATGTAAAGTTCATAGGCAGCTTTTACGTTAACTACCTTGCTATATTAAAGAGTCCATTTTAACAGTTGGGTTACAGCATGGCAAAATTAACAGGATTAAAACCATTTCCAATGTAATAGCAATATTCTATTAGGCATTCCTCCATTCTTAGATCATATTTCTATCAATTTTGGGGAATCAGTGAGATGATTATTGGCAGTGAGATTGACCAGCAAAAAGGTGAGGAAAGTGGTTAGTTTTTACTACTCATCCAACATTTTGGAAAAAATAACATGGTGTCCTTTTGCAACAGCTTTTCTACAAACTAGTTCTCCCTATATGGTCAAAAATCAGCACATTATATACAGCCCTCAGGTATTTGAGGAATGCTTTTAGTATTCCTTTTTTAATTCCATTTCCTTCACCTATTGTTTTGGAGATACAACCATTAGATAATTTGTCCAAAAATATATTCAAATCTATTTTCAGATTAAAAATAGATTTGATAAAAAATGTTAATTGCAAAAGTATAAATTCTTATTTTAATTAACCTTTTTACTTTTAGTACAATTTAATTAAACATTATTTCCCAAAATTAGAAAATATACAATTTCCACCCTTTTAATTATTTTTGGACAATTAACAGTTGGATACTCCATCTTGGATTTTTAAGAGAAAAATAGTTTTTAAAAAGAATTTAAAATGAAAAGTTATATTTTTTTACAAGCTTCAAAATATATTGGTAAAATTAACATAATGTTAGTAATTGCTCCTGTTATATATATATATATATATATATATATATATATATATATATATATATATATATATATATATATATATATATATGAACTGCACCTAATATATTTTGATTTTAATAAAAAAATTAATAATAAATAGTAAAAAATATTAAAAGCTACATTTTATGATCTTTTAGGTGCACATCTCAAACATATATATATATATATATATATATATATATATATATATATATATATATATATATATTAGTATAGGAGCAGGATGGAACATAAGGTTCAAACATGGCTTAGTAATTTGGTGAGTATGAAGGACCATGAAGCTCAACTGCTTCAATAAAGAGAGAGAGAAAAAGATATATATATATATATATATATATATATATATATATATAAATATATATATATATATATATCGCTAATGAGCAGCACTATATTAAAATTGCTGTCTGCAATTATAAGATAAATAAAAAATCTACAATTATTCAAAAATATTTTTTTTTTCTTAAATAATGCTAAAGTTTTAAGAATTGATTAGTAAATAATAGAATCACTAAGCTGTCCATAAATAATTGAATTAAAGCATCTCATTAGAAAAAAAAATGTAAAAGAGTTTAAAGAATTATTCATATAAACATCATTTATCAATAAAAGTTACAATTAATTAATTAGAAGGAGATATGAAATATAACTTAGAAAAGCTAAAAATAGTTGAATTTCAAGTAATAAAAGTACTCTCTCATTTTGTTTAAAATATTAAAGAAAAAAAAAGAAAAGTTGAAACTAAAAGCTTAAAATATAAATCTTTTACATAAATTAAAAATATCTCTTTCCATTTACTTTAAAGAAAAGAAAACTCTTTTCCTGTTATTTGAAAGAAATAACATATATGTCTGTAAATAGTGAATTGTAAATATAAAGGAATAGTAAAATGTGTGTGTTAAAAGAATGGAATATAAAAGTTAAATATTAAAAAACAGATGAATGCATATAATTGGAATGTCTCTCAAGGATTGTATATAATCATAAGCTATATAAAAAAAGAATTAGTAATGGTTACTAATTAAAGAATCCACAAACGGGAATTAGCAATGGCTACTAATTAAAAACAGGATAATTACATAAAATCTTATAAAAAAAATTAATCAAAGCCGTGGATGAATTTTCAACAATGAATATAGCTGGCAGTTATAGAAACTAATTTTAAACAAATGATAACAGGTAATCACATAAATAGTCCATTTTTCATTTTTCATCATTCAGATAAGTTTACAATCAGTTTAACAATCAGTCTTTTCATGTATCCAGAGTTGGTATCCTTTCATAATGATGCAGTGTTAGCAGCTATTGGAAGCATATGGCCAGCATCCAGTCTTAATTTGATGGAACATCAGCAACCTGCCAAATAAAAAATGATGCTTGCCTAATAACTTGAAACTGCTTGAGATGTCTAACTGTCTTCAATAATAGTAATATGAAGTAGCAATGATAGAAACCTCCACAAAAACCTCAAATCCAACAGGTTGCTAAAAACTCCCATTAAGCAGCCAACAGCAAGGAGCCAACATCCAAAATTTTATAGGTAATAAATAACATTTTCTTATTCCATTTCTGATATTAAAGTAGCCATTGCTATAATTTGAAGCCTCAGAGTCAGTAAAACCAATGAACTCTATAGCATGCATAAAATGAACTATTGATGTGTGCATTTTAAATATTTTGTGTTTATTTAATGTTTTTGTTATATTATCTTCTATTGCATGATTTATTAAAAATGCATGTATTTATATAAAAAATCATTGTTTAAATTAATTAAGAGTTTATAAAAGTAGTTTAAAAATTATAGTAATAAGTATTTAGTTAAAATAAATTATCTTTAAACATAATATTTTGTCAGTCATTTCTTTTACCATTAATTAAAGCAGTAATGTATTATATTATTCCTTTTGATTGAGCTAGTTGGAATTTCTTAGGGGCTGAATTAGTTTGCCATCTTTTAGGGCATGTTAGTTCTTGTAGCTAACTGGCACCTGGACTAAACTCTGAAACAAAAAAGTGCTTTGAATGATAGGTATTGAATTCTGCAGCTGAGAATATCTATGTCTTCCAAACATGGTCACAGTTATATATTTTTTATATGTAGCTCTGGCTTGGACACAGGTACCCTCTGGGTATTATGCTTCTCTGCCTAAGGGACCATGGTGATGCAATAATTAAATTGCATTGTTGTAGATCAAATGTATAAGTTTATAATATCAAATTTTATATATAAGAGTAAGTTTTACAATATTGTTTCACAAGCTTATATTTCTTAATTGCTATTTTATTATTACTAAGTAAAAGTTCATGCTAGATTTTGTTTTTCCCAAGTGATCTATTCACCGCACCCAATTATATATATATATGTTGTATCCGCCCCATCGCCGGCTTCCGTACCGAAAGCCCAGTAAAGTCATGTCCTTTATATCTGGACGCTTTTGCCATATTCCTATGGTGACATTCTCATGTTTTGGTTGATGGTTCACTTCTATGAACCTGCTGTGTTCTTGCATCTGGGGGATTACATAATGTTCTGTGAAGATAATTTCAAACACATATACACGTATGCTTTATTTATTTTATACGTAAATTCGGATTGAATCCAAGTAGTAGGCGCCAGGAGAACTTTTATAAGAGTCTGCCATGTATGTGCATAAGCTCACTCAACTATATCACAAAGCATGCCCGTGCATCACTCCAGTCGGAAGCAAGAAACGAACACAGCCAATATCACCTTTCAAATTACATCCTATAAGTGATCTTTCAATCACGATCAATCAGACTTATCATATGAGGGCCTGCCCTATATCCCACAGAATAAACTAATCAAAACTTAATATTAATCTAAGAGAGCATAATAAACATAAATATAATCAACTCCCAACACCAAAATATCAAATGCATTCATTCATATACAAACAAATTTTATCGCTCCAGCACTCATTCCCTATTATATAAATTTATGTTGAAATTCCAAGCAATTAATAACAAAAATACTAGTTAAATAAATGTTTTATTTTAATCTGTTTAATAACAATTCATGCAGGTATATGACCGGCAAGCCAAGATAATTTAAATATAGATTTCAAGGTGACTTCACACATATTTTAAAGAATGTTAATCTGTAGGCAAACTTATTTGGTTAGGTTCTCGAATCGTTCATTAATGGTCATGAGTAACTTTATCATTTTAGCTTAATGTTTTAATAGTTCTGGTTTTTAAAGTTATTTTACTTTGGTGCATAAATGAGTACGATAATTTAAAGATAGCTACCTGTGGAACGTAGAAAGACTGTAAGAGGGATCCTGAGCGATGATTTCTTCTTTAACGAAGAATTCTGGCAATTTGCAAGGTCTCAAAAGCGTGTGTGGTCCTTATGTGAAGTTTCTCCAGTGTTACGAGCATCCTATTGGCAATCAGCTGAGCTGGACGCGGAGGTCTGGCGGTCAAGCCGTGAATTTTATGTTCAGCAACGCATCTTCATTATATTTCTACATGAAAGTTAGATTTTATTTCTTCTAATTCTAATTTTTTAATAATCTTTTAAAAGCGCTGTCCGGCCTTTTTGATCTCTTCCTTCCTGCCCTTACACCTTGAATTTTTTTCACCCAATCACTCCCATGCACCTGTGAGTCCCTTCATCTTATAAGTCCATCAAGTATTAACTCAATTCAGTGATTTCTGGGATCGTTTGCACCACTTTGGAATCTAACTCAATTTGACCATTTTTTCAGGTATTGTTTCACTGGAGACAGAAGTCTGAGTTGTACAATAGCAGTGTACACCTTTTCTCACCTCTGTTTCTAAATTCGGCTTATTTTATCTAGGCATACCAACGCATATCCTGCCCATTGTTTCAATTTCTCTAATTTTACATTTACTAATTACCCCCATTTAAAATAATTTTAGATCACTTGGAATTTCAGAACATATTGCAAATTAATTAATTCATTTTCCCCCTTTTGTTCAAAATGACTCAAATGATTTAATAAAAATGTCAAACTTGCGTTCAATCATTCATCTTTCTTTATTTAATTAAAAAAATGCAAAAAAAACTTACAACTAATGATTACAGATTTATTCTTAAAAAAAAATAATAATAATAAAAAAAACTCTTTTACTTTTTTATTTCAATAAATTTGACAGGTACTCTTATATAGCTGCGATCATGCTTTAGAAATGGCTGTTTCTCATTTATTATTAAAGCAAGACCGCTTTTTTAAAAGTTTTGTTCCTGTCATTCATTTCGTCAATTGAATATATGTTTAATATAACCTCATATGCCTGGGTTCAAATCCCATGTAACGCTATTCCGTTACAATATATATATATTCAATTAATTAATATCTTAGGAAAATTAAACTATCCTTATGTAAATTAAATTATTCATATGTGTATATAGTTAGATTAATATTATATAATTATTTTTCTATTTATTTGTTATGTAAAAAACAGGAATTAAAATATATCTCACTGATATTTGTATTTTCCTCTGGTGTAATATCGATCAACATAGGTATTATATATCTATATATAAATATATATATTTATGTGTTTATTATTATATATTATAATGGTATACATATGTCATTACATTATTTTAAAATTAAAATAAAGGGAAAAATAAATATTAAGTAATAACATTTTTATTAAATACTAAAAGCCAAAAATTAAAAGAATTATATTAACATATATATCGCACAGATGAAAAACTTTAAACCTATTTTTTTTTTAAAAAAAAAGTATTTAAAAATATTTTTTTGTAAAAAAAAAAAAAAAAAAAAGTAAAGATCTAAAGATAAAGAGTGATATTTTTGAAAATAGAAATAAATGTTGGTTTCTATCATGTTTAATCTTAGAAAATAAAAATTATTGTTTTATTAATTAAATATAAGGCAAACTAGCTCTTGGGGCACTTAAATAATAAAGGTCAGATATGAGAATGGAATTAAAGATTGATCAATGGAAGCACCAAGCATCAGCATAGACCAAAAAGAGACCTTAGGATCAGTGATGTATTGTTCATTGGATCTGAATATTTACTGATAAGGGAGGTCTAATCCTATAAAAAAAAAAGTTGTTGCAAGAAAAGCTGACTATTAATCTACATAGCTGTATTGAAGACTCTGCAATGTAGGAGTCTGCAATAGATTTAATTTCCTGTTGTATACCAGCTAAGGCAGCCTCCAAACTAATGAGCATGGAATGGCAGCAAACAATGGACCGGTCCTTCCAGAAATATTAAATGGATTTCAGATCTGTCATGGAAAAGACAGACTTCAGACTTCTCATGGAAAGTATGAACTTTTTTGTTTATTCAATATATGAACTTAACAAACTTTCAATTAGTTATATAAAATATGAACTCTTATTTGACCTAAAAAATTCTAAAGCAATTATTAATAATTTTTATGCATATGTTTAATCCATCATTTCCATTTCTTTTTTTTGTTATGTGTTTATTATGATTGTTTTTTAAGCTAAAACTTTTAAATTTTGTTAAATTTAAGTCAGGTATGAATGGCTGCATAGATTCGTAAAGTCATGTTAGTTTAATGGAGGGTTAATCACAGATTATTTGTTTTGCAGTTAAATTGGGTTAATGGATTAGATGTATTAGTAAATGTAGTATGAAGATCCATTATATGCATGATCACATTATATGTCAGCTTGGGAAAAATAATCCCAAATGTTATTGACCATCGGACGCAGACAGTATTCCCTCCTCCTTGGATCACCCCTTTAGCCTATGGCATGGAATGGTAATTTGGCAAAAAGAACTGTAATCCCTTCCTATGGAGTTTTTTCTCTGTTATTTTCTTGCCAGACAGATGAAGCATTCCTGCACTGTACAAGGGACATTTCTCCTAGATAACCATGCTGTTCAAATGTATGCTGTCATATTCATGTTGCATTGAATACATCAATATATCAGATAGAATGCCATTAGTTTGACTGCAAACTTTGGGCCTGGGGTTAAATAAAGGATGTAGAATATTTTCTTTTCTGAGTGCAATCTATGTCATCTATCCATAATCAATGCTTTAATAATATATATATATGCATCAATAAATGTTTTTAAAGCATTATTTAATAATATATATATATGCATCAATAAATGTTTTTATTTGTTATTACTGGCAGTGGCTTATTTTATATCTTTTTTAAATATTAAAAATATTTTTAAGAATTTAAATTTTTTTTTAAAGGGTTTAAAAAGTTATTTATTATAAATCTCTGCATCTCCTAGAACTAGTGGCATGGACTAATGGTCAATATAAAATAAAAATTGCATCTTAACAAAAAGTATCTACCTACTATATAATTTTTCCAGGTTCAAATGGCCTGGTGATGCCTTTGTATGGCAGATATGGTAAGACTCCATAACACCCTAACCATTATAATTGGCATCCAACATGGGGCTAATTTTAGTGTATTAATCAGGCATGAAGTGTAGCTCTTAGGGTAAGATATAAATACTAACTTTAATAAAAAATTCTACATTCAGTAATTTAATTTATATTAATATATTATAAATCAAGAAAGATCTTGAACATGGTTATTTCATTATGATGCCAACAAACATCAAAATGTTAATTGCTGCATATCTTTGAAAGAGCATGAATAATACATGTCTTTATGTACCACTCCCAGACAGAGAAAATCCCCAACTGGAAGGATATACAACTGCCCAACCCATTACCTAACATATAACAATTTTATAAGGCCCGATATAGTGCATCCAATATGCTAGACAGCTCTCTTATCTCAGATGATATAGAAGAAAAAAAATTTAAAAGCTGCTCTCAGAAATATATTTACTTTTGTTATATTTTAAGAAATGAAATAAAATAAATATAATGTACACAACTAAATAAACTATAAAATATTTATTATGCATATCATTTAATAATCAATTTTCCTTAATTAATTCATAAAAATTTTGGATGAAGTGATCTGAGTTCTATACTGACATGTAGATATAAGGCAATAAAAATATGAGATCATTAAATATTTGGTCAAACATTTATGCTCATTTCTGCATTCATTCCACAATTTAATAATATTTTAAAATAGTGCATTAACATACACTTAAACACATATGGAAACAAAGTAATAAACCATCATTTTATGCACCTTGACTTGGTTTAATGTATATGCATTTGAATGGTTTGAGAATAATTATGATATGCTGTAAGATGCAAATACTCGATTTACTGTTTATGTACATTTTAAAATGAATGTGGAAGAAAGGCTAACTTAGGGGATCCTGCACTTAGTGGATCAATGACTTACATACATGTACTGCTGAAATATAAATTAGATCACTGGCATAATTAGATTTCTAAACATATTACATAATAAAAACATATAAGTAGTAAAAAAATAATATTAAAAAGGTTGAACAAATTTTTAAAAAAATATTAATAAAAGGTTGAAACAAATTTGACCCTCCAGTGTTTTGAGACCATCCAAACTTCGGGTCTTTGAATGTGCTATATACCTCTGTTCACAATGGTGGCAATGACTTCTTTCTTTCACTCTGTTGGTTTGGCAATCTTCATCATCAGTATCTGCTGGATCTGGATGGCTACATTTTAACAGCTTTGCACAGAGCTGGGCAGGTGTACTGAAGCTGATTTCTACCCCATAATAATCTTGCTGGTTGATGTAGGAAGGGTATTCATCTTGTGATTATTAATACTGTGGCAATCAGACAAACACTGCTAAATAGTTTCTTGGAAATGATTTTGTAAAGACTCAACTCCAGGCTCTTCTTTGATAGTTCATGTTTTCTAAATTGTGGCCTGGATTTGAGGCAAGCACATCATCCAATTGGAGGTAACAGGAACTTTTTCGCACCACAAAATTTTGGCAACTGAACCCTCATCCAAACTGACTGTAGCTATCACGACTCAATTTTAGGTCCATATCCCATAGCTGTGGTATTCTGTATAAGTAACCTCAGCCTTACTTGGGGGGTCATTAAATATTGGCAGGGACTAAAATATAATAATAGTTGGCCTGCAATGTTCATGCAAGATATCTTCTAAAAAGCTTAGCTTGCTTTTAAATATCTCTGGTTTTATCTCTGCACCTCTCTCTGGGACAACGCATAATAAAATAACTAATCTCTTGAAGTCTCTCTGAAAAAATTAATAAGAAGAAGTAGAAGAAGAATATTTTCTTGAAGTCTCTTTAGGAAAAAGAAGAATAAGCAGAAGCAGAAGAAGAAGAAGAAGAAGAAGGAAGAAGAAGAAGAAGAAGAAGAAGAAAAAGAAGAAGAAGAAGAAGAAATACCCTGCTCTGGGTGAACAGTATATATAGCACATCCATTACATGGTCAATTTGTTCCCCCCCCTTTGAATAATTGCCACAGCCTGGTGGCTAATTGATTTAAAAATAAATTTACATAGCTTCTTTTTTAAAGAATGTTATCTTTAATTAATTTTATTTTTTTAATTTAATTTTATCAGTGTGACTCAGACCACTATACTGATAACATCAGTTTCAAATTTACATACAAAGAAAAATTCTTTTGCTACAGATTAAAATTAAACAAGATTTTCTATCTCAGCCTTGGCATCTGAATTATTGGTACTCTTTTATTTGTAAAAATAAGAGTACAAAGCAGAATGGCCATTAGACTTTCCTTAATGCATTTTTTTAGAAAATCTGCTACTTAAAAAAAATATATGGACATGTTGGAACATCACAATTAATTTTAATTATTTTAACTATTTTTATTTTCTTTAACTCTTATAATGCATGACTCGTCTAAAAACGAGAAGATTTGAGATCACTCTAAATCAGCTACTTTTTATCCCACGTATACATATGATACGTCATTAGAAAGAAAATCAAAAGTTCTGTAAGATGGTGCCTTCTTCAGAATAAATTTACAAGTAAAAAATCAATAAAAATGACCATATATGTCAAACAAAACCAAAGCACCGCCTCCTCACCAACTTTTCTTGAATCTTATTGGCTGTCCCACTTCTGTCAGAAAGGGAAGTGGCTGCCAAAAAGTAAAAAGTTACGTTCGTTTTGATTTTTATTACGAAAATGATAAACGAATGTTTACAACATTTTAAACAATATTTGAATTGAATTACAAATTATTATTGATAAAATAATACTAAAAATCAAATTATTTTAGAAAAATAGTTAAGATATTACCAAGAATTATTTATTTATTGCTACATATTGATCGTAACGTTAAAGTGAAAAAAAAAAGATTGCTAACGCAATCTTTTTTGGTTGTTTGAATAGCGGTTACTTTTATTTCACCGCAATTGAATATTTTTTAAATTATAAATCAAATTTTATTTTTGAAAAGATTTTCGTTTGCTTTCGTAATCTGCCAATTCAGTAATATACTTTTTACAAACGAAACTAACGTATTTATATTATTAAAAGTGATCTATTTTAACAATAGATTTTGTTAAAGTTGTGAGTTGGCCAATTACAAGTTTTGATTTTTAACTCATTCAGCCAATTATATAATCATCGTTTAAAGGGTTAAAACATATCCCAACACATAAACAACTTTCGACAGAGACAAATCAGAAAACTATAATATAAAATTATAAATGTAGTATGTTTGCATTTATTGAAATAACAAAATAAAATGAATCAAAAAATATTGTATGCATATATAATATAACATTATGCATCAATTTACAATTTTAATATTTTTGAGTGTGTGTGGGTAAAAAATATACACACAGACAACACCCATTTTATACAGTTTATATAATAGCTAAATAAAATTAATAATTCTAAATATATATAACTAAGATGTAGCTTCCACTAGTCACCTTGTGTGTGCTCACTTATAGAGTATCTGGCACAATAAAGATATTACGTATGGGACAGGGACATGCGAATAACTCCGTGTGTGGAAAATTAAAAAAATCAGATATATTAATCTTTAACTGAGGTTTAAAGTTTATATCTGTGTTAAAGATAATCTCTAGTTTTGAAAATCATTAGTAATAATCATTAGTGTATTTATCTGAAATGGATGGTATCAGTGTTGTAAGTGGAGGGAGTGTGACAAAGGTAAATGAAAAAGTAACAATTTATTCTAAATAAATACTTTGCATCTAATAGAAATATATATGAGAGATAACTGATGAGTCATGGTTCAGCATGAAATGCCTCTTGGGGGGTCATTTGTATTTTATTATATTTTTATTTATATGAATTTAAAAAAAAATGGGGAAGTATGGAACTGTTTATTATATCTATAAAGATATTACATACAGGACAGAGA
Source organism: Epiperipatus broadwayi (assembly GCA_028023455.1). Lineage (NCBI taxonomy): Eukaryota > Metazoa > Onychophora > Udeonychophora > Euonychophora > Peripatidae > Epiperipatus > Epiperipatus broadwayi. Next base: position 2,180,477 of record JAQFVV010012482.1, on the reverse strand, counting down.
AAGATGAATAATTCTGTGTGTGTAAAATTAAAAAATCACATATACTAATCTTTAACTGAGGTTTAAAGTTTATATCTGTGCTAGGGATAATCTCTAGTTTCGAAAATTATTAGTAATAATCATTAGTGTATTTATCTGAAATGGATGGTGTCAAATTTGTGAGTAGAGAGAGTTTGACAATGATAAATGAAAATGTAACAATTTATATAATGTAAGTATTGTAAGTAATGAAATAATTGTCATGGAGTTATTGATTGTGTAATTATTTCAAAATAGATAATTGTTTAATACATGTTAATTTATTGGGTAGTATGGTATTAAAATTGTTAAGAAATAGTTTTATACACATATATAGATGGCTTGAAATACTATGTACATATGTTGAAATCGAATTGCACTCACTGGGGGCTATACTGTTTGACTGACAGTTGATAATTATAAGATTTTATCACTGTTGCACAAGAAGACATATAACAAGTGGAACATCAACATACCTGAGCCAAATAAAAGGTATCTTATTAGTGGTATTCAATACTTTGTTTTCAAATTATTCATAAAGACATATATATCTATAAGTAATAGTGAAGAGCCCACATAAATTTGGCTCATTTTATTTTTATTATTAAAAACTTACAAAGTTTTTTAAAAGTGATTTATTAGTCAGTGTTGATGTTTCTTCTATGTGTTTCAATATTATTTTTGAAGAGAGTTTATCTAAAAATGCTAATTATAATAATTCACCTGATGGTATTATTCCATTAAAAAACATTCAGTTTAAAAAATACTTGTAGTTATTGTTTTCAAAGGAGAATAGACAATAAATTGAAAATTAATTATAGTTTTGGCAATATAATTATTCATACCTCCATGAGAATTCCCGACATTACAAAACAATGTAACAGCTTATCATTTCCTTCTGTTGATAAAGTTTCCTTTTGGTATATACTTTTAGAAGATACTGTAGAAAGACAGTCAGGCTAAACTAGGAAACTTTAGCAGATATTATTTAACCAGTCATTATTTAAAATTAACAAATTAGATTATTAATGAATTGATATATTAGCAAATAATGAGAACAATTGAGTATGCTAAGTTTTAACACATGATCGGTTGTATTTATATGATAAGTCATATGGTTTAAAGAAATCAATGATTGACAAATTTAAAGCTTTAATTAATTGATATTAATTTGGCCACTAATTAGCTGTCAAGAAAAATATTCTAAGAATAACATTTTTTTTTACAAACTGTCTAGATTTTACAGATATAATAATAATAATTTTAACATACTTTATTATCTAGCAATAAATTAAAATATCATAAATAATGAATAATTATTTAAACACATTTTTTAAAAAGAAGTTCTCAAAATTAAAAAGGACATTATGTTTTTAAAGATAAATACTTTAAACAAAACATTTAAACAAAATAGTGCAGTTTACTTCACTTATAATCACTTTCTTTTAAAACTTTTTTTTTTTAAAAAAATTTAACCATGCACATACACTTGAAAGATTTAAACTATTAATTAGAACTATTTTTAAATAAATTGTAGCTAATTATTAGCATTAAAGAAAGTAATAAACTATTATTAAGCCTTTTAAAATGTTTGTTTTAAAGCAATTTAATTTAATAAACATCGTCTGAACTACATTTAGTATATAATTGTATTTTAAACAAAAAATGAGCTATACTTAATAAAAATATTAAATCTCGGGATATATTTTTTTTGTAACTACAAAACTAGCTTGACTGCTCATTTAAAAACAATTATGCTCATTTTATTTAAACTTATCATAAAAAAAATCTCATAAAGTTTTATTATTTATTGATTGCTACATTTAATATACAAACCTGACTTAATTGACAAGAAATAAACTATATAATTTTTTTAAGACACAAGCATAGTTCAGAATGCAAAACTTAAGATTACAATATATATATTACTGTTTATATATAAAATAAAATAAATAAATAGCTTTGACTTTTTGAGAAAAAAATTCTGATCTAGTTACCTTTGCATATACTATTTCTTTCCCTTTTTCCTTTTAATATACATATATTAATGTGTGTATAAAAAGCTTGTAAGGTCAGACCAGCAATAATTCAAAAAGATTTCTGAATTGGTACTATATATATAATATTTAATAATAAATATGTATAATATAAATATGTTTGTGACTGTGTGTACATAAAAATTAAATTTAATATCTTTATAAGCAGTTTAAACATTTCTTTAAAAAATAATTGAATTAGTAAAGTTCCATTATCAAATCAATTTTGTAAGAATCAAGATTAAATTAACTTACTCTGACAATCGAAATGCATCTGTTATCAACTGAGATCGAGTCACTGTAGGAAAAACCTGGAATATATATATAATAAAAATAATAAAGTTAACGGTAACAAACTATTATAAACAATCCTTCTGCGGATTTAAGGATTGTTTATAATAGTTTGTTATCGTTAACTTTATTACTTTTATTATAATTACAATGTTGTTTTAATTAACGGACATTTTATTTATATTACATATATATATATAAGTCAATGAAAATGACACTCTTTGTCATATATTGTTAATATCATTGTATCATTTTTCTTTATCAGGATGCTTGCAAATATGAAATGATCCTTTGTATTTACGACTACTAGATTTTATTAACGTGAGCAATCTGATAGATTATTTCTATAATATCAGAGGTTGCAAGTTATTCTAATAAAAAGCAGCAGTGCAGTTATATTACAATGCTTAATAAGCAATTATTTCTTTTATTATATATATAAAGTAAGAAAAGGGACTTTGATCACCTACTGATTGGGATATTTTTTTCATATTTAATAAGTTAGTATATATATATATTAGAATCAGTCACCAACGCGGGAATGAAACCACACAAAGGGATGGATTGGAAAGCAAAAGGTATAAACAGTTAAAAGCAATACTCTAATGATAATAATAATAATAATAATAATAATAATAATAATAATAATAATAATAATAATAATAATAATAATAATAATAATAATAATAATAATAATAATATAAACTAATTTTAACTGCTTTGATAAATAACTATTTGATAATTAAGAACTATCTAAGAATAATGATAATAATAGTAATAACAAATTTCTTCATGAGATTGCGTTACCATGCTGAGAGGTACAGTCCACTTTAAAGTCAAATAAGCATCACAGATACCCATCTGACTGTATAGAAATATAATTGAACTCCAAACCTTAAAAAATTACAATCACATGTCAGTGACTAATAATAATAATCCTACTTTAATAAAGCTAATATAACATTTAAATCAAAAACCTAATAATGATAATAAACTTGATTATAATAATAAAATAATATCCCTAACTTTAAACTCTAAGTAGATATTTATCTAAACTATCATAACTTAATTTTCATATATCTCAGGATTGACATATTGCAGAAAGAACAATGCTGAGGATATTGGATTACAAAGGATATCTTTTATGGAATCTAATAATCCAAATAAATATAAAAAGATAAGATAATAATTTATTATAATTAATAATCTACAAGGGCTCTTCTCTACACCATGGCAACAAAACTTTAATATTAATTACTTTTGGTCTCATAGATTTTGAGATAAATCAAGAAAGATTTATAGGATATTTTTAAAAATAATAAAGCATGACTAAGATTATTAAAATAATAACAATGTTAATAATAATAATAAAAATAATTTCTCATGGTGAACATTAATAATAATACTCATAATTTTCAAGGTTATAGATATAATCTGATTATTCAACCGATGACGTATTACACTTACTGATTTCCTTTCTGGTAGACATCGTCAATTTTTGCATGACAACGTTGCCATGGAAAGCAAGTGACTGGCATGATTAATCCATCAGAGAGTCAATTTTTTTTTACCCATGAGATTTAAAATTCAGAGAGAGCTTTGGGAAATTTTTTGATTTGTCTATCTAGCTATCCATGGCATCACAGTTATTTTTTGAGCTCTATAACATTTTTAGTCATTTCTTGCAATATTTCCGTTAATTTTTAGTAATTTTTTAAGATCTATAATTTTTTGTTTGTTGCTTCTACTTTGGGATCTTTAATATTTGCGTTTATGATTTTTTTTTTAGAAAATACTGAGCAGGTGAGATTCAATCTGATTAAGATTTAATTTAATTAACTTGAAATAAATCGAATAAAAACATAATAATGTTTAAACCCAAGAGGATTTTTATTAAAATTAAATTAATGAAAAAATTATAAAATTACTTATTTATATAACTATATTTTATTTTTAATTCTGAAGATTAAATTAAACGTGAGTACCTATAAAACTTTAAACTCTTACTCTAATTATTACTATTTTAAATGCATAGCAGTTTATATTGATTATTTCAATGAAATGAGTCAAAATTGTTTAGGATTTCATTTAGAACAATGATAAAACATTTAGTTTAAGTAAGACATCACTATTAAATTTTTCAACTATTGTCAATGATAACAACAAAACATGGATCCAAGTTTATATAAGTGTGCATATAATGAAAAAAGAGACAAATAATATCTAAAGTACACAAAACACTTACTTCAGGAGAAGACAATAACTGATTTATAAGTAGCTGCCAGTTGTAATTATCATAATTTACTCTATAGAATCCAGTATTTTTTAAATTTACCAATAACCAATCAGATGAAGATGAATATATATTAGAATATTGAGCTATAAATAATAAGTCATAGTTGAAATATCATTTTTAAAAACTTTATTTTATTAAGTTGTATAGTCAATTACTTAGAATATATATATATAAATATATATATATAAATATATATATATATATATATATATATATATATATATATATATATATATATATATATATATATATGTATATATATATATATATATAAAGTTATTATTAACACTAACTGAAATAATCATACAAAAATATAAACCATTATACAATTACAAATATTCAGTAATGTCCTCTGTTTAATAGTCTATATCTCAATAATAGTGAACTTCAAAATGATACCACTTTGAAGTTGTACGCTAAAGGATGTTAAATATTGAAATAAAACTAACTCAAACACAGAGCATGAAATTTTAAATAAGCAAACGATCTTAAATTTTGCTAATAAATTAACAAGTTTACAAACTGTTTTAAAGACAAACTAAACATTAGATTTTAATCTTTAAATAATTCTCCCAAACTATAAATGAAACTAAAGTTACTGTTAACACTAACTGAAATAATTATACAAATATATAAACTATTATACAATTACAAATATCCAGTAATGCCCTCTGTTTAAAAGTCTATATCTCAATAATAGCAAACTTCAAAATGATTGAGATATAGACTTTTAAACAGAGAGTGTTACTGGATATTTGTAATTGTATAATGGTTTCTATCTAATAAATAGAATGATAAACTTTATAAACACTAGCATATAATTTCAAATTCATTTTAAAAATAAAAAATAATCCATTTTTAGTTGTGTATTTAGACACTTTTATAGTAAGCAGGTCAGTCACTGATATTTTGTTTCTATCACATTAAATACTATGTGGTATTATAATGATATTAGTAATCCTAGAACAGTTAATTATTCTAATTATTGCATAATATTAGCTGATAAGACTACTATTTTATTTAATATTTTCATATTTATAATGCATTATTTATTTATGAAAATGTTAAATTTAATAGATTGCAAATTTATAAATATCTTTGTTTGGTCTGATTCTGCATAAGAAATTGTAGAAAAAAATGAAAAAGGATTCATATTTCTTTTACAATCTGTATTGTACCATTGGAAGACATTACACTGATATAATTATCAATTGCAATGTTTGCTATTATATGTATAAACTTATTTTTAAAATATATTTAAATAATAATTTTTGGCCTACATATTAACAGATAACTCTATAAAAATAAATAATCTATTTTTATAAGACGATTATTGTATACATTGTATAAAGAATATTTTGTTTATCTATTGTAACAGTGGCATGAATATTAATGGAATGGTTGCTTATCACGGTTAAAACCATGATGATTTGATGCCACTTCTGACCATTCAAATTCTGTCACTTTTAATGGTACGGTTAAGAATTTACCATCATTTGAAAAATTAGAAAAAGTTCCGTAAGATGCTACCCTCTCTTGAATTATTTTACAAGTAAAAAATCAATAAAATGGTCTCAAAACTTTAACAAAAAAGTAGGTGTTCTCTTCTTGAATCTTATTGACTGTTACATTTTGACACAAAGAAAATGGAATGTCAATAACTGAAAAGTTATGATTTGTTTTTGTTTCATTTCGAAAATGATAAACAAATGTTTTAGACCATTTTAAATGTATTTTTTGACAAATTATAAATTATTTTGATAAAATATGCTAAAAATAAAATTATTTTAGAAAAATACTTAAGACATTAACAAGAATTATTTACTTTTTCTTGCAATGTAAAATTCACAAACAAATCATATCATCACTAAAACGTTTTGGTTGGTGAGTAAGATTTCGTTTTAGATTTTCCGCTCACAAATATTTTTATAATTATAAAGAGAAACTTATTTTTGAAAAGACTTTCATTTACTTTCATAATCTGACAAATTATTAATATACTTTTTACAAATGAAACTAAAATGAATATAATATTAAAAGTTGAATATGGTTTGATGAATGAATTTGTGTTTTGACACTTAACTTTGTGAATTGACCAATTAAAAGTTTAGAATTTTACCTCACTTGGCCAATAAAATAATCAGCAAAAAAAAGGTTAATTTTGAAATATCATATTTATTAAGCACTGAAGGCTTTTGATATTATATATTATAACATGGCACATAAAATAGTGTGTAAACACAAATATAGATAAAGTTGAAAATAAAAGTAGAAATATACCCAGACAAAAAATTTTGTAGATATGCTTCTACATTCACTAGGAATACAATAATAAATAAAGGGTTAAATAACTCTGGATTAAAAACAAAATTTTATTATAAATTAAAACATTTAAAAAGTCTAAGAAATATTATTTGTAACTCTGATTTTGAAATTTAAAAATAAACATGTTTTCTGATTAATGTAAAAATATCTATTTTTGAAATATTTTAATTAATTGATAAATCTCTAAGAAGTAACATTTATATCACACCATGATAAAGCTTCAAACTTGTTTTCAAAAGGATCAGACAGATTTATAACAGTTACTGTTTTTATCATCCTACCAAACCAAGATTATAAAAAGACATAAAAATATCAGTTCAGTTTGACTTGCAGTTTTTATAAGAGCTGGCCAGAAGAGTCTTGTTTTAATATTGTGAAAAGCTGTGGCCAAATAGGCCAGCTGCAAAGTTTGGATATTTTTTTGCAGACAATTCTTGTCATAATATTTTTGTGAAGCAGTTGGCTAGCAGAATTGGTGTTTGGAAAGTTGTGAAAATAAAAATAACTCCCATGAAGTTGTAGCTGAAGTCAAGCCAGTATATAGTGCAGCGAGCAGTCTACTAGTTCTATATACTGGAGTTTTGATTTACTTGAAGACTGGGTCAACTTAAAATGTATCAATTAACCTGTAAAAGGTATTCTGGAAAATAGTTTGCTGGCTTGAAGCTCATCGAGCCTTAAAAAAGAGAGAATGCCAATATACCTGATTATATCTTCCTGATTATGACAATTTTGGATTATACATGTCTTACCAAGACTAAATCACAAATAGAAGCATATATATATATATATATATATATATATATATACAATGGTGAGTAATATTATATATAATGAGAATGAAATTTTTAATATTTTTTTTTGGTAAAAATGACATTTAAAAAATCTATATATTTTAAAAGATAACAAGTAAATAATTTTGCTTGAATTGAATTAAAATCTAAAAGTAATGATTGAATAATGGACAATTTATTTTGAAAAAAAGACATCAAAAATCCTTTTAAATTAATTTAAAGATGTAATTAATTAATTGAGAGTAACCTGAGATAAAAAAAAAACTTTTGAATTAACTGTCAAAAAATTGGCTTTAATTTTTTTTAAAAAAATGAAGGAAAAAGAAAATACTTTTATTGACTGAAAAAATGTAACTAATTAATAATATTATTTCATATCATCTATATGTTTACAGATACACATTTATATGTGAATTTTCTGTATAGTTTTCAAATGGAATTTATTCTGAACTATATTTTTAATAATTTTATTATTTTGTTAAATTTAAACATGTTCTCTTTATACTAAGGCTCATATATGTGTGCTGTTTGGTTATGAATAAACCTATTGGAACATATATGAAAATCATTGTAATAACTTGAACTTTGTAAATCACATATATTTAAATCACAATATGATAATTTATTGTATCTTAATGAAAATCAGGTTTAATTGGTATGCATAGACTTATTCTAGACCTTAATATCATTTTTATATTGTTATTAATAAACTTAAATTTAAGTGTTAAAATTATTCCAGTGGTTCTAAATATTTTTAGAATATCTGTTTCCATCATCTCTAGGTCACATACAGTAATAAAACTTGTGTTGTTCTGAGCTATATTCATGTATAACAGCTGAACATATGAATGGGTCTGTATTAGTAGTGCTTTGGGGATATCCAGTGATGATCAGTCATCACCATTCCCCTAAATATAAAGGGATTATATGTTTTAAAACTTTGTACAGTTGACATTTTTTATAAAAAAATCACAATGAATTAATAAATTAAAAAAGAAAATAAATTTCTAAGAAACGAAAAAATAATATTTCTTCATTAATTTTGATTTGGAAAAAAAAATATTGTAAAAATATTAAGTGCTAATGATAAAAAAATTAAAGCAAACACATGTTAATATCTTCAGACAATGAGAGAATATTCTATTGTTATAGTGGTTGCTAAAAGAATTTTAACTGTTGGAGACAACAAGAAAAAATGTGTTTTAGTCAGCCATAACTGTTGTTACCAGTAATATTTTCCTCAAATATTAACAGTTGTGAAAATGATTTGTATCCACTTCTATTTATATTTATTTATCATGTTGGGATAAAAGTCCAAGAGGAGTGCTGATCCCATTTTTTAAAATATGGTCTTGATGTGGAGCTATGTGATGCCTAGATATTAAAAATAAATCCATAGTTATCTCTAACTTTTCAGAATGCTTGTTATGCTGTAACAAAAACCTAATAATTATATAAATAAAGAAGTCAAAGAAAAGAAGCATGCACATAGTAAACATTTATTTGCTTTTCTTCACTAGAACGCTTGATTAAAAAAAACTTGTTGTTTGAAAAATCTTCAAGTTTTCTCATTCATACATTTATACATGAAACTATGATGATACATAAATATTGCCCAAATATTTCAATGTTAAGTGGACAGTTAATACTTTGACTGCAAAAAAAGCTTTGCATATATGCTGAGCTCAACAGACAAATAAAACAAAAGAAAAAATAATACAATTAGTTTAAATGATTTAATGATAAATAAATAGTTGCAAAATATTTATTTATTTTTAATTAAAAATCATTATCTTGACTTTTTTTAAAATTCTATGTTTAAAATCATATGTAATATAAATTAATGAGAAATAATCATTTTAAATATTATCACTTTGTTATCATTATTATTAATCTTGGGACTGGAAATCTTTGAGATTGAGGGAAATTAAAGATATGTGTTTGATCAATTTCCCAGAGTCATAATAATTTTTTTTTTTATTTTTGCCTTATATATTTCATTTTATTGATTATACAAATTGTTATTACTTCAAAGTATTGTTTTTCATTGGATAGGCAACTATTTTATTTGAATTTCTAGAGTAACATATATTTTGATTTGATTCTTGCTGACAAAACTAGTTTAAATATTTAATATTAAAATAATAATTTATATATGAGTCAAATAACAATCAGAAATTTGATTGAATTTGCATAAAGCCTTGTGTTTGATATAACTTTGTCTTATTACCATCCATAGCTATGATCAATTAAAAAATGTTTTATTTACTCCATTTTTTAAATATCATCACTCACTGGTCATTGAAGAACATACAATGATTCCTCTAAAATAATATTTATAATAATTTGTGGCCAAGTTGAGAGAGTTCATTATGTACATACATGATTGTTGTGATAAATAATAAATTTATATTGGACAAATGTTGTCATGTGACAATCCCTATCCTTATTCAATTAATATTTTGTTAATTATATATGCTTCACAATTAACTCTTGAATTCATATATATATATTACTGGTGAAGCAGCTATATTGAACATTTAAAAAATTATGTTAACCACAAATTTAATAATAACTTAAATTTGTATTATTCAAAAATGACATAATATATATTGTTTGAAACATAAAACACCAAAGAATTTCATTAAGCTGAAAAAATATATCCATTGATATTCAATGTAATAAAAAAAATAATATTTTTAATAATTTTTTCATATTATTTCATAAATTCTAAATTTTCATACATAAATTTTAACAGTATACTTTTGTTAGTAAATTATTTGCATTCATCATTAAATTTAAAATAAATTGATATATAATAAGATTTACCTAACCTAAGATAATCCATCACTTGAACACTTTGTAGAATAAAGATATTAGTATCTTTCATTTTTTCTCATAGCCCTTCAAAATGTTTTTCAATATAGAGTTTTGCAATAAATTTGTCATCCCTAATAACAAGTAGTTAATATTGATCAACAATTAGTATAATTTGAATATTCTAATAAAGAATGTCAATAAAGTTTGTAATTTATTAAAACTTACTACTAAAATAGTCACTATATACAAAATAAAATAATAAACAAAATAGAAAGTGAATGAAATACTAAATTCATTATAAAGTTAAACTGGAGGTACATAAGTTAGTCATTTAGAGTCAGTGCAATGTAGTATTATTTATTTTACCTGCTGGACAAACACTTCATCTTGTTAGATAGAATTTATCTAAAATATAAAATCAAGTGATTATTATAAAATGATAGCTTACAATTAAAATAATACTGCAATCAAATGCAAATACAACTTACTGATTAGGGCTACTAATGAGCTTTGACATGGGAGATCTTCATTGAACTGGTATGCTATTTGACACTTCGTGATGTTTAAGATATGTCATTTATCACACTTTCACTGTGATAAGTTGCTAGAGTATCTAAACCTTGGCCAGCATCTGAAGTTGTATCTTTGCCTGTATATAACTCCATATTGGAGATATCCATTATGTCTATCTGCACATATCCATCATTTGAATCCACACTGTATAGGTTTTGAGAGCTCATATTGATTCATGCTTCTATGACCAGTATATTTAGTAATAGCTTCATCAACAGCCACCTCTCTTTGCATTTGATATGAAGTTTTAAAATTTATATTGCAGTAGTCTCTAATCAGCCTGTTTGTATATCATGTCAAAATCTTTACTTTTAACATTTGGCATATTTTTATTATTATTAAAATTCAGACAAGACATGATAGAAAAAAATCTAAATTGTGTCATAATATTTGCAAAATATGTTTGACTTTGTCTCATATCAGAACTCTGGATATAATCTAATTCATATATTGGTCATTTGGAGGCAGGTCCACTACCATGCCAAAAAATGCAGATAATTTATGATATACATTTACACATTCACAAGCTATTTTTTGATCAGAGAATACTTTACTTTCAATAATAATTTTTTGTATATTTTTTATCAAATATAAATTCAAATAATAATTAAAAATATATAAAATTAAATACTTATTAGTGGAAAGCTTCATCCAATACCGTTCCCTGGTGACACAGACTTGGAAACTTGGTAAAATCTTGTATTTCTTCTGATGTAAATTTCAGGGTAAACACAAAATTCCGTTGAAAATGAAAAAACTGAGAGAAAGACAAAAAAATTCAATTTAGTTAATTACAAAAATTATCATAATTTTTTAATTTTTCAGGTAGAAAAATAAAATTTACATTTTCTGAAACTAGAAAAAAAGATAGAAACGAAGATATAAAAAGCGCCTATGTAAACTGCGTAAATATCCAGCAGATTTAAACTGAAACTGGATGTTCCAAATTTGCAAATTCAAAAGTGAATTATGCATGCGCAATGACAAACAGGATATATATTTTAAAACTAAATTTAATTAAAATATATAAAATAATTTTACCAAATCTGTTTTCTCTATCACATTCGTAAAGAAATAATTTAATCCCATTTTTTTTCCAAATTTGTTTTATCATAATTATTTAAAATATTTTTTTATCAATAAAAAACAGTGAAAGGTGAAAGGTTTTTATTTAATCAAATAAGATTTATAAAATAAGTTAAACTATTCTAACGTTTTAATTAAACTCTTTAATATGACTAAAGAGATTTTTTAAATAAACTTTTGTAAACAAAAATTATCTTAAATATAATAATATATGCGGGATTCGAACTCAGACTTTTACACGACCCACTACTCTCAGTGCCATCTCATATTGCTGCCCCACCTGATCACACACATGTTGAAAAGATAAATAATCACCAATATACGTATTTCATGCTAAACAAGCAATCATCAGTTGGTCTAGATTACCATCCTCACACATATATATAACCAGTGCAGGTTTAAGCATGCGCAATGTATTAATTTATATAAATAGTGTATAAAAAGTCTGCCCATCCCTCACATATGTGTGTATAAATGGATTATTCTCCTGTACATGAGGGGTCAGAATGACTAATATGTCAATATGGGTGGGATGACAACCTTGGCACACTAACAAGGGCTTTGAACATTCCATCATCAGATTTTCAATGAAATAGAAGGCTGAAGAGTTGTGAGTTGGAATAGTTTGAAGCCTGTCCATTAAAGTATGAAGATTGGCTATCTTAATATAAAGCTGAGCATTGGTTATATATATGTGTGAAGATAGTAATCTAGACCAACTGATGATTTCTGGTTTAGCATGAAATATGTATGTTGGTGATTATTTATCTTTTCAACATATGTGTGATCAGGTGGGTTAGCAATATGAGATGGCACTGAGAGTAGTGGGTCGTGTGAAAGTCTGAGTTCAAATCATGCATATATTACATATATAAATGCAGATTTAAGCCTGTGCAATATCTTAAATATAATAATTAATTCAAATGCTCTAATAAAAATTGAATACAGAAAATATGATGTAACAATAATATATAAACAATCACTCATAAATGAGTTTGGCCATTCCAACTTCAAAATAAAATTTTAAAAAAGTAGTGGGGGAAAAAATTACTCTAGAGATGAGTTCTGCAATGGCTATACAAAACCAATCTGTGAATACCACATAAATAATATGCTGATCCATTTTTGTTTACATGATATTTTACAGTGCTGTCTTAATTTTTTCAGCAGAATTTTTTTTTTTTTGTATTTTGACATTGTATATAACTGTAACGTTTCAATACATCCTACTCTCTGTTGTATATTCCCAATAAAAACAATTAATGTTGCACTTTTTACCATGACTTTTTATAATTTTTGTAATGTATACAAAGTCTATATCTCTCACAAATTCTGTAATCAAATTCATCATAATATTCTTTTTTAGGAAGTTTTCCATTACTAGTTCATTTTATATATCCAATCCAAATGAAGTTGTGATTTTAAATTAGTTGATTCAGTAGTTCATCAATTCCCAGGTTCCAATAACATATTGATCACTTTTATGATGTTGTCATAATATTTTAAAATTTTGTGGACATCTGTAAATGATACTTTTCTAATACCTTCATATTGTGCTAAGGTCCTAGATTTACTTCTGTACAAGAAATTATATAAAATTTCAGCTCTACATACAACTAATGTAGTTACAAAAGTTATTTTTCTGTAATAAAATATATTTGCTAGCTCATTAAAAGCAGCAGCATCAAAAGTTGGATTATGTGGTATATTTTAACATCTAAGACCATTTTTATACTGATAGAATTATCTTAAACTGGTTTATAACTCTCACATTGGTGGTTGAGGGGTCAGCGCGACTGCCTTGCACTTGTAAGCAGTTACCCGGGTTGTGGATTCACATCCCTGCCGATGCTATGACACTTTTAAAAAAAACTCTCAAATTGATAACAATGCTAGCGAAACATTGCTGGATATTTTTCTTCTATCACTAGTTAATAAATAGCATGAACATTTCGAACAATAATTAAGAGATCAAAGTGTTTACATGTTGCATTTAAAATATTAAGAACATTCAGTAAATCGTTTTTTGAACAAGAAAAAGTATACAGAATATAGGAAGAAAGTGATTGTGTTCACTTTTAATTGATTCAAATTAAAAATGCAGCTATCAAATTTGTATCATATCTTGATTCCTGCTTAAGCTTTGCTTCTCATAAATCAACTTCAACAGGTAGTGCTGCTGAAATTAATTACGGAATAGTGGTAATTTAAACTTTAAATGCAATATGTGTCATTAATATGATATTAAAATCATATATATATATGCACACTTTTCTCATAAATATTTTGAAAATATATAATGATAAAATAAGAAAGCCATAATAATAGGGGCTGTTTATATTAATTTTTAATATCATTGTTTTTTTTTAGTATTGTATATTTTGTTTTGTTTTAACTGTAATTAGATGAGTTAGAAGATATTAATTCTATGAATGGAAAAATTCATTGTATTGTAAATATAGTAAATAATTTATATAGTTTCAAACTAAAACTTACTTGTGGTATTGTATAACCATTTAACTTCTGTGCTGTTAAATATTCTTTCTGCATTAGTAGTAAATGTAAATGGAATGATCCAAATGAATCTAAATTCAAATATATATATATGCTAGTTATTACATTTCTGCTTCACAGAACATTTAAAACAATTTAAGCATTATCCATTTTTTAATAAATAAATAGTCTACATTACAATGACTTCTATGTAAAAAAAAAAAAAATACCATGTAGGAGATGTCTAAGTGGGAGTATTGAACAAATATTTACTAACTTTAAAACAAAATACCAGAATGGAAATAATTAGAAAATTTGAGACGAAATGTTAATAGTTGCCGGAAAGTAGGAAGTAATAGTACTTTTGCATAAAGCTTCTCTTTCAAAATCTTTTTTGAAAAATTCAGAGTTAAGCTGCATAAAAGAAAATGGAGGAAGATAAAAAAAATCAGAATATATTAAAAAAATAACATTAGTTAAAAAAATAGTTAATAATTAAAAAAGTGGGCTAATATGCAGTATCTAATTAAGAGCTAAAATTAATCTCTTTATGAAGTATTGTAACTTTATCATTCTTAGTGAATTGCCAAATTTATATAATATTAATAGCACCTATGTTCTTTATTACTTTTTACATTTTGTTTACAATCCACTATTGATGGTTTTGATTGCCCAACAATCTTATTCGGAACTTCTACTTATATTTCCAAATATAAACATAAAATATAAGTATAAAATAAAGAACGTAGATGATATTAAAATTAATGTCCAAATAAAATATTTGCTGAGGATGAAACCAATAATCTAGGAAACTGATTTCACAACAAATGATTGATAATATATATATATATAAAGAAATTAAATATTTTAGGGGTATTTAAAAATTACGTTGAGATAATGAGAATTTTATCTAGATTTGATTAAGAATAAAAAATAAAATAATTAAAACTAATTAACAGAATTTAGATTCTATAGGTTGTGTAATGATTTTAAAAAATCAGATAATTTAATTGATTTTGCTTCAATTTAATGGTTGAGAGAACAAACTTTTATTTGATTTATCTAATAATATATATTTTAATTAAAATCAAATAAACTTTTAGAGGAACGATAGGAATAAAATTGAGGAAGTAAATAGATACAAAAATATATACTAAAAATATAAAAACTTAAATTAGTATAATTTGAATTGTGTGTCAAACAATCTGCATTCATAACGTTGCCTCCATTTTCTTCAGATAAATATATTAATGACTATTGCTAATAATTTATTTAGATAATTAATCAAATTAAAAAAGCAGCAATTTTAATTACCATTTAAATAAAATAAATAAATAAGAAGAACAAAAACAAAGAAAAAAAATTTAAAAAGGGGGAAAGTTTAAATAGTTAGCATAGAAATCATAAAATAATGTTTATTAGAGAGAATATTTAATCTGAACACATTATGAATAAAATAATACAAAGAAGTTGGCATTATAGATACTACAATATGATGCAGTAAGCTTAAACCAATAGTGTATCTACATTGAGAGTAAATGAATTTTAATAATATTTTCTAAGGTTACAAAAAGGAAAGATACATTATTAAGAAAAAAGTGTATATATATATTCTAATAATTTTAATATGACCATAACACATAGTGCTGAGAATAGAAACTTATCTATGAAACAAAAGTCTCAATGCGTTACTGCAATAATTCCAAGTCAGATTCTCAATGAATCATTTTTACAAAACTCAAACATTAACTTATTTAGGTACCATTTATGATTGATCAACAAATTAACTTTGATATAATAAAATAAATACTGTTTGCAATTTTGATTTTTTAGGAATCTGATTTGTGAATAGTTGTAATAACATTTGACTTAGTTGTTCCATGAATTATATATCTGATTGCAGGCAAAAAATTATGTTATCTGAAAGGAGATACTTTTAGGTCTTAACAATCCAAACAGAGTAAATTGCTGAAGTCCATTCTATACATCATTGTCATTGCAGTTTTTCTACAATACTATTGTTCATATTATAAATGAATATGGAAGAACAGCTCACTAGCATGGTGAGGTTATTTGTTTTATTCTTACGAGTTTAAGACCAAGAATTACTATATCAGTAGTTTTAGAATTCAAAACTCCAAACAGCAGAATAGTTCGCTTGAAAGAGTGATGAAAGGGTATGAACATGTTCTTTTCAAAAATTTTATAATCATAATAAGCAAAACTAAATTGTGTCTTTAATTTAAAAAGGCTTTAAAAATATCAGCCACGGCAGAAGTTAACAACCAAAAGAAGGATGGTAACTTGCCTTTGACTATAGAAAAAGCCTTGAAATTGATATAAAGATCACTTTCAAGAGAAATAAGGTTATATTAAGTGAAAGAATTGTCCAATTTTAAATGAGATATTGCTGTATTGTGTAAATTTAGAAAAAAAAAAATGGAAAAGCCAATTTATTTGAAAAAGGAACATATATTATACTATCAAAACATAAATGTTAAAAACACAAGTTAACTGTGATTCATAATAAAAAAAGATGGGAAAAGCTTTCAGATTAATTGCTAACATTACTTTTTAATCGTTAACTAATTTAGTAGTATCCTGTATGGTTTACTGCAGTGCCAGAAGGTCTGTTCATGGCATGAGGATTCCTAAGATTGATCTTACTTCTTATGAATTCTTGAGGAATAAAATATTTTTATAAAAGGACATTTATTGTATTATTGTGTTATATATATATATATATATATATATATATATATATTGAAACAGTCAGCTTTTCAACCCAACTGTTTCACCTGCTATATATGCTATATAGTAGTAGTCATACACATATAAATACCACCAATACTCGTATATTTATTAATAATAATCTAAATAAATCCCATCTAAATTTGAATCTAATTAAGTCAATCATATATGTGTGCGTATATCTTTAAATATTTACTGAATTATTCATTTATATACTCCTTAAGCAAAATGCGCACATATATAGATTATTAATAATTGCAAGGTGAAAAAGTAATTGTATGTGTAACTTTAGACTACATATATGCAAGAATATAAATGTTAATAGATTATAAAACATTTCGTTTTCAATAATTTTATATATTTATTAAATTATATATTTTCAAAATCGTATAATTCTGCATATATCGGTAAATTAGAATGGTCAAGTTACATATGTAATAAAATGTTTTTCTAAATCTTAGATTTGTTTACTGGACATATGGTCACCAATATAATTAATCTTTACCGATATTAGATTAATTAAAAATTATATTTAGAATAAAATTTGGAAAACGGAATAAATTACGGCCTGTGAGTAGCATTTTTTTTTGACCTATTTAAAATTTAAAACAGCAGGCTCCCGCTATAATTGGTTACTTGTACGGGCCAGAAAAACAATTCTAAGAAAATAAAATCATGAAAGAGTGGGGGTGGGATGCTGGTATAAAAGAAGTAGCAGCCATCTTTGAAGGATGATTTGGAAATTATTCATTAAGATTATTCATTGAAATATTTTCTAAAAGTGAATTAATAAAATGTCGGGGTAACAGGCTTCGAATCTAGCCTCTGCCCGGCGAACAGCCAGCTAAGCCGAGAGAATGAGAGCAGAATACCAACAGAATCTAAAGGAATGTCACGCTATTCAGAAAACCTGCAGTACGGAGAAACATCAAGATTAAAAACAGTACGTACTCTTCTAATCTAAAACCTTCAACCAAGTCCAAGTAAATGGTAGCTTAACATCAAATTAATGGCCATCTAAATATTGTAAGTGAAAATTATGTATATTTTGTTTTATAACTTTAACCTAAAAACTCACCTAAATTATGATTATTAATTACTGTATTTAAATCCTACAGCCTTGCCTGATTTTAAGACTGTTATCTGATTTTAAACCTGATTCATAATAAGTTAACTAAATTGTTTGATACAAATTTAAATCTCTGATATGAGTTATATAAATTTTAATTGATAAAAATGATTTACCTGACAAACAAATTATTGAATAGTTTGAAATATTAAATGATTTATTTAAACTCATCTATAAATGAATTATGGTTTATCTAAAATACGCGCATTCACACACATCTTTTTATTAGTATAATTGTATGATTATATGTTTGGTTTACTCGCAAAATATGGTTTGATTTGGTTACGTATTAATTTAACTATAAATAAGTAAATGCTGTCTATTTCAATTCGCTTAACGTAGAAATTAAATATTTTGTCCAATTTTGTTACTTATAATATACAATAAGCTGTTTAAAGTAATATTAAGATTTCTATGATAATTTATATATGTTTAAAGTTAATGATAATGTTTGCCGTCATTAAATTTCCGAGATAGCATTATAGAACTGAATCAAATATATTTTAGCGAACCTCGCACATCTTTCCTTTTAAAATAAACAATTATCAAATTTCACTTATTTAAAATGTTATTATGATTTAAATATGCATTTCTTAAGTTGATCTATGCCAATATTATTATTTAGTTACGTTATCTTGTTTATGCTACAAAACTTCAAAACCGAGCTTTATTCTTAAATTAAACTATTCGCGAGTATTAAATAAAGATTCGCTCGCATATATATGTAAGTACGCATATATATATAAAATGTATAATTACATACGAAATAAAAAGCTCTGTTTAAAAAAAGGATAAAATGTCTATAATTGAAATTCATTACAACGCATCATTACCGTAATATAGATTTGCTTTTTAAGTTGATATTTTAAATAAATATTTAGTTAAAGTGATATAAATACAGCATAAGTCTATTAAGGTTATATTTTAATTCCCCATATGCTGTAATCCTCCTTAAGCTAAATAAATCATAACCTGTATAGCTAACTCTGTAGATTGGATTCCTAAATTCTCTTAATTAGTACTATTAAGAGTACTGTAATTGAACTGATGTAGGTAGTTTCATGAAAGAAACTTGAATTATAAGCATCTTAATTTTAAATATGATTATCTAGTCAGTGGTGCATATGTGTCCTTACGAAACGCTACAGCGTATTTTCTTATTGCTGTATTTCTTTAATGATTGCATGTCGTCGTGCCGATCATTACCTTAGTTCGGGCAATTATTTCTTCAGGTGGTGACTGGTACACGCCAACCCATCCTGCATTCGTCTAAATGGAGCATGAGACTCGCCCAGAGCGTAATACTCCACATTCCCACATTCTGTTTATTAAAAGGAGCATGAAACTCCCTCCCGTATATATAAATTGCTCGATCAGCCGAACTAAATGGCCTCCAATTCCACAGCAATGAGAATCGGTCCCAGGGAACCGTTACACCGGTAAAAATCCCATGAATAAGGCACATATGAGACGCAATAAGACTATAAGTTATATGTTTTTCTTTACGCACTTGTATCTGAAATATAACTTCTGTTAGTCAGTTCAACCCGCCAATTTTGTTAATTCAGCATTGATCTGAAAGGGAATCCAATCTAAATAGTATTTTACTGTGTAGAGAATATATTAAAGTATTCGTGCTAGTTAAGTTATGTTAAATTATGTTCTGTTAAAATTAATTATCACTTCCGCTAATATGGCAAATCTAGATCCTTTATAGCATAAATCTGGCATAGATAACCATGAGGAAAGTCAAATCGTTCTGAATTAAAATTCATATTAAGCTCATGTACAAATTTACTGTAATATCATTTTATCACCTGCGAGTGATAGAGATATATTTATAGCCAAATAAATAATTGATTGTAACTTACATACTATCACCTGCATGTGATATGAGGCTATACATATATAGAACGGAAATGCAAAACCTCCAAATTTTATTAGATGTGTTAGAAGCTTAAAATCACTTATAAGTAAATTAACTAATGTATATATGTATACCAAACTAATTAATGATGTATACCCAAAATTCCTATTGACAACGCATCACTTACGTGTGAACCCCTTTCAATTGTAAAATCCCTTATTCACCTGCGTGTGAGATCGAAGAAGTTACTTACACTATTGTTATTTTAATTTATTGTTTACATTGAATATTATTAAATTGATTTTAAATTTACTTTGGTTTCTTGTCTTGATCTTGCTTACCGACTCACGTTTATTTAATATTTAGTAATTAAGTTTATAATGATTATTGAAAATTTATATACAATTAATAATGATAAGTGTGCCACATGATACCTATATAGATATGCTATATAAAATGCCCATTGTTACTCATCTTATGTGCTATGATGAGCTACTGCCGGCACGTGAAGGATTAAAATGCTGCTGTGTTCTCAACTGTGTCATTTGTAAGGTTGTAAATCTATGAGCAATGGTAGAGAAACTAGGGTTAGGCCAGAGCCATGGCTTCCACCACTGTAAACCTAGTCAGCCTTAGGATGATCTATCAGAGTTCTAGGTTTTGTTGCATAAATGCACATATTTGACCGTTACAATATTATAATCCTCCCACTTAACAACAATTCTACACATTATATGATCAAATTCCCAGGGTGCCAATTTTATTAATGAATAGAATAAATTAACAACTTTATTTTGCTTTGAATTTATATTGAGACTCTTCTACTTATGCCTGATTTATACTTTAGCTCAGTGGAGAGTTATAGAAAGTTATGAATATACAGAATATAAATAAATGAAGGAAGAAATATTATTGATTATTAAAATAAAATATAAGCCTCACTTGTCAATCAACCAAATGATAGAAATCAATGAAATTTCATTTATTCAAGCTAATAGACTATAATTTGCATTTGATCTATTCCATCATCTAAATACACTCGTAGGTTAACTACAATAAAACTTTAACAGAAAAACATGATATTGAATAACTCCACTACCTAGCACATCTTAATCTAAATAGCTAAATTAATATTAATTTGGAACTATGAAATCAGATCTCAGGAAATCTTTAATACGATTGGATTAAAAAAATTCTATTATGCAATAACTTATAACTATTATAAAAAAATAGAATGAATTGAGTGATGTTTCACTGGATTAGCAATTAGATTATAAATGAAATAGGGTTCCTTTTAATCTCATATCATTGTCAAAATAATAAACTGAATATACAGCCTCTTTTATTTTATAAGTTTACCCAATGGTAAAGTATTTCACATAAGGTTTGGATCAAGAGAACAATATTATCAGATTTCAGTATGTTTATTATCAAATTTACAAAGTAGTGCATTTATGTTGTAATAAATATGTAGAATATGGAAATGAACAACTCATATAAGTTTAGATAATAAAACAGTTTAATAACATGGTAAATTATTTATAACCATTAATGTGTGCATGAATGAGTGTTTTACCAAATGGTAGATAATTACATTTTGAAATTCATGCTAAGGGTTCTCACATGCTCTTTTATTAACTAAATAGTATATATAATTTAACACACATTTTGGTGGGCGCAGTATTAAGATGCCAATAAATTATTAGAAAGATTACATAAAATTGCTATTAATGCTTTGGTTTATGGTTCTGAAACATGGTGACTAACATTATTTTGGGGAGCATTGCAAGATTCATTACAGATATAAAATTATTTTGACGCCATGTCAGCCATGAAAATGGAAAATACATTTAACAATTATATTTGACAATGAAACAAGAGTTTCATTAACAACTCTTTTACTGGACATTTGGAAGAAAGAATGCTTTGTTTTCCCCAAGGCATATATGCTTAAATACATAAATAATAAATTATGATGGTGGAATTGTATAATAAGATCGAAATAACATTATAAATTAATAAAGTTAATAATATCAGCAGTTATATATATTTTGAGCAGAGCTCAAAAATTAATATTATAACATTAAAACTGAGTCATGAAGCAAAAGAAATAAAAAACTAAGAAGTGGCCGTACTGACATAATGGTGAAGAAATAACAGGAAAAAGTCATGCTTCTGGACAAAAACAAAGTCTATAACCCCTATTTTAGGGCAGTGCTTAGAGAAAAGTGGATATGCATAGTATGTACCAGGTGTACTGGAATTACCAATGCCAAAGGCCTTTTTATAGGAAATAAATTCTAGAAAAATCAACTATCCATGGGACAGGACATAAAGAGAAATCTATGAGTTCAAACTTGTCGCAACCCCCCCCCCCAGTTTAGAAACACATAATATATATATATATATGAAGATAGGCCAAATGTCAGTATGCAGTATGGATAAATATCACTAATGACATTGAATAAGATTTACTGCTTTAAAAATAAATGACCTCTTTGTTTTAATACTATAATTTCTACAAATATTACATTATGCCACTATAATATATATATATATATATTGAAGCAGTCGGATCTGAGTTAGATCCTAGCTTCATGACATCTAGCCATAAGCCCACTTCAAACCCTAGTACTAACCTTAAATTTCCAATGCAATGGGGCTTTATACGGTCAATCCACACTAGTTTTCTTAAAGAAAAACTATTATATAAATGTGTGTTAAAATTAACTAGTTTAAGGTTTAAATTAACCAATGCTCTTAATAGATTCATGATAAAATTATTCATGAATTTATATATATTATAACTGCGTGGATTGTGTGTATATATTATAAATATTTAAATGTATTTATTTGTTCTAAAGTTTCATTGCATTGGGAATGTTTTATTTTACTTTTAAATAATTTGCTAAATTTTAGTGATTAAAAGCTACATTCTTTCGATAAGCTTTCAGATTGTCCCTCTCCAAAACAATGGGTATAGTTTTATTAATTAGAAAAAAGATAATTATTTAAAATGTAAGGACGGTTCCTAATTAAAATCATTTTTTAGATTTATAAATTCATTTTCTAATTAGAAAATAAATTCAGAGTTAATGAGTTTGAAAGCCTTATCGAAGAAACGTATCTAAAATCAATTAGTAAATTTTGTAACATTGATAATGAAAAAGGCTCTAGCCTGAAGGCATCTAGAAGGACAGTATAAATGGCCCGGAAAAGTTAGGGGAAGGGAGAAGCCATCTTTGTTTTAGAGAAGTGCCATTAAACTCTGCATTTTTAAAATTATGAACTTAAATAGTGTTTCTATCATGGTGAGGGGCTCAAACATCAGGAATCTGGATTCTGTGCCTGAAGTCCCCTGAAAATCTTCAATGAAGTTGCTAAATTCTTTCTGGACCAATCATGCTGCCCAAAAATCATGAAAAAATCAATTAAAATGCTGTTCAAGTAATTGACCAAATGCATGCCTATGCTTCCATCAACTCAGATGTGTAAACTAAGGAACCAGCCCTGGAAGAAATGGTAATATATTTCCATAATGAACCATAACTTTCTGACCAGTTTCCAAACTTTACTTTACACTCCCTTTAAGAGCTCTTCTCATTCTTTAATATAATAATCTTTATAAAAACTTCTTTTTATTTATGATATTTTAAATTATATAGTAATTCTCTCAATCTCTAGTCCTTGGATTTAATTTTCCTTTCTTATGATGGCAGTTCATTTATTGTATTATATATATTTATTGAGTAATTTATTAATGTCATTTATTTTTAATTATATGCCAAGAATCCTTCGACTCAATAAACTCCTTTGTTCCATTTGCCTTATGCAAATAATATAATATTAAATCTGATAGTAATTCACACCCATTAGAACTACATTTATACAGTTCAATCAATCATCAAGTTGAAAGAAATTCATAAATGTTTTTTTTTTTTTTATAATTGGCTAATAATAAATTATTAGCACCATTTCTAACCTATGTTCCCGGCTCCTATCTAATTTATGTTTATATATCCATATTTATGATCTTAAAATATTTTTGTAAAAGGGTCGATAAAGGAATCAACTATATATTTTCTAATTCAAATTTCTGTTACTTTCTGTTAAGATTCAGGGAGGGCACGATGTTTGAGGCATAATTAATAAACTTTTATAAATGCTTTAAAATAGTTTTAGTTAAAACTCATTTGACTTTAATTAATTTGATCAAGTCATCACAAAGAGCATTCTATAATAAATTGGGTTTTATTATTCAAATGGTGACTATGAAGTCATCATCTTCGAATGTTGCTGATGTAGGGCAATCTTTTGCTCCGTAGGCTTGTCGGTGGTAATATTACTGTTATTTTAAATTATAGAGGAATAAAGCACTTCCTCCCCTGCTTATATTATATTCGGAACACCAAAGGTTCATAGTTATGACTCAGCCTGGGTCTCCCCATGTTCCCCATCTCCTTAAAGGGCAGTAAGACTTGTCAAATACAAGCTGCCATACTACTTAAACCACCGACCAGTGATTATCTTTCCTGTTCATTTTATAGCCCATAATTCGTCAGCACCATTACCTCTCTGTTCCAGTAAAGCCCGCTCTTATGTTCATAATTTATGATGAATTGATTTCATTAAAGTCGAACAAATTCTCAGTTATCTCAACTTAAATAAGTTTTCTAATAAAGGTTAAAGTTATGCCCTAAATATGTATCTTGCTCTTCATGAATGGATTTGCGAATGTGAAAATAAATCTCACATTCTTCCGTATAAAATTAGAATAATAATTTCCATCACCACTCAATACCTTTATCTGCCTTTATTTTCTTGTTGGGGGCATAGACATATAGATTTCCATAATATTGTGTAATATTTTTTGGCATATAATTAGGAACTGCCATTCTTATTGTAATTATAAACTCTGTTAAGGACTAGAGGTGATCAATATAATCATCATTTAAAAATTGAACAAAACTATTACTATTATTATTAAAATATTTTATAAACACACTTGGTTTCTTAATTCTTTTATTCAATTATTATTTTAATGTCAATGCTCGCTGTCTGAGTTGGCAACCTGAACATATACATATGATTCGACTTAAAATTATCTTTAGTTAGTTTATTATTCAATATTAGTGTCAGTTCAGGGGTCTCTAATCATCACCAACCATTGAGCTAGTTCCTTGGTGCATAGCACTGTACTGTTGATTTAGATCGTCCATTGATCTGAGCTGGTAAGTTGGGTTTAAATTCAGTATGGTTCAGCTGCATTTGGATCCGACTTGCAGTTTACGTGGTGGAGGTTTTTCGACTGGTTCAATATATAAAGAGAAGATTTTCTTTAATAAAATAAATACATTAAGATTTTACCCTCTCCTGTTATGCTATTTAAAATAAATAAATCCCACCTTCATGGATTTTATAATAACTGGAATATTTAAAGTACTGTATTTGATATTTTAGGAGTATAAAAAATAAAATAAAACTAGCAGTTATATAGAAAACAAATAATAAGTCATCCTTTCCAAATGGAATAAATAACATTTTAAAACATTTCAAAGTTTTAATTAGCTTAAATGATGGATTTATCCCAGGTAGAATTACTTTATTTAATTTGGAGTTGAACAAATAACAATTTTTATATAAACCAACTTAAAATGTTGATTTATAAAAACAATCTGGTGAGCATATTAATTAATCATACATTATATTTTAAGGGGACATTAATAACTTTAATTCATGGAGGTTTAATTAGGAAGAGGAGAAGAAAGATTTTGAGAAATTCAGCTAATCAGATTGCTTGAGATTGGCATATTAATAACAAAAGCATACATATAAAATCAAGTAATAACTACATATAAATAATTAACCAGACCAAAGTTAAAGAATGCTAGAGCATATGAGAGAGAATTAGATTTATGAAAATTATTTGAGAGCAATTTACATATTAGAAAGATACAAATTTAAATCAGTCATGAAAGAAATTTTGATGAGATTAATTATGCTAGATTTACATTCAGGCACATGAAGAACAATTTCTTTAGAGTCATTTTAAAAAGTCAGCTCGTCAGGTCAATTGAAAGGATCCATGCAAGTTCCTAAGTAACAGCAAGCTTCTGATTAGGATTCTAAAGTTTTCAGATTGGGCTTTTTGTTCATTCTACAGGAGCATGATGGTATGGTAGCAGCAAATTGCCTCCATGGTTGGATAGGTGGTGGGCTTTCTATTCAATCATCATTTTTAAATTTCAAACCAGCATGGGTTATCTTGACAACACAGTTCTCTCAATAGCAGCTAATTGTTAGTGTTTAAATTCAATGCATTTTATACTCCTCTCCAGTATTTGTGGAATGATTTTAATCTTATTTCTAGCTGATACTCTAATTGCCAATCTACCAAAATCCTACATTTCTTTATTCATTGTTTTTGATGATGCAAACCTTAGATACCATTCCAAAAATATATTCAAATCTATTTCCAAATTGGAAATAGATTTGACAAAAATGTTTATAACAAAAGTAAAATCTATTAATCCTATTCTCTATTTTATTTTCAGTAAAAACCTTAATTAAAATTATTTCCCCAGACTAAAACAATATTATATTTCCACATTCTTAATTATTTTTGGACAATTAGTAGTTGCACCTTTCATCTTGGATTTTACAAAATATACAGTTTAATGAAAAAAGCAATTTAAAAAGAAAAAGTTTTATAAATGACGCATAATAATAAAAATATTTACAACTTTAATATTTTGTTAGTATGTTTGCTCCTGTAATATATATATATATATATATATATATATATATATATATATATATATATATATATATATATATATATATATAGTAACGGGATGGGGGTAAGCAAGTGGAAAGAAATGAAAGTAAAATTGAACTGGGTGATGAGATATCATTATCACTCCCAAGTCATACAAACTCAAATAAATTATAAAAGTATATATGAGATATATTTAAAGAGAATATGAGATCAAAAAATCTGTGAGCATTGAGAGATTAGAAGCTAACTCAGAAGAGCAACTAAAAGCATACTTATTTATATATCAACAAGCATTATAATAAGTCAAAATAATTATGAGTAATACTCAAAATAAATAATTACTCATCATCATGAATGATTCACAATAAAATATAATAAAATCTGTACAATACATCAACAGTCCATCTTGTGGCCGGATTTGAACAATAAAACAATATAAATCAGCAGTCAACTTTATAACTGGATTGGAAATGGGTCTTCTGTAGACCAGGCTAACTATTGAGCCTTTGCTAGCTTGGGCAATTATATCAACATGACTTGGATGCACCAGCTTAGTGCACATCCATTAAAATACATAATAATCAGAAATCATGTTGGGACATTAAAATATGCTGATCAACATCAATGCTCAGGCTACTTATACCGGCCAACTATAAACTTAAATTTTTAATAAGACTAAAGTAAATAAAAAATAATAGTGCATGGGCTTTAAAGAGTATCCTGGTTTGCACCAACCAGGATGATGATTGATCATCTCTGGTTGCCCCAAAGCACTAAGTACACATCCCCATTTATCCATGTCTGAATCTAGCTCAGAGAACACAAGATCTATTACTGTATGTAAACAAGAGATGATGGAATACAATTTTAACAATTAAATACAAGTTTATTATTAATAAAAAAAATAAATAAATAAATGATAATTAAGGTCTGATTTTAAATAATATACAATAATAAAAGTCATTACACTGCAATTTACAATATTACTACAAAATTCGAATTATTACATTAGTTTATGCAATTACTATTCAAAATCCTAATTATTATATTGATTTACATAATTCCTATTCAGAATTTAAATTGTTACATGGATTTAAATATATGTGCACACAGACATGCAATTTATAATATATAATGAATATTCAATAAATGAATTGACATTTAATAAAAAAAATATTAAAATTTTACATATATGATTTGTTTTAATAATATTATATTTTTTCATAATTAATTCATTTGGAAAACACATAAATTCCACACATATATGTGTGTATAAACAAAATATATAATTTAAAATTTAATTTCAGTTTATAACTACTTTTTTTTTATCAAACTAAATAAAGTCAACCTTTGTTTCACAGGTACTTGTTGATTAATTATCAGTGTTCTTAGACCAATTTAAAAGATTTGCTTTTATGATTTTAATTCAAACAAAATTATGCTTGCATTTGTATATTCTTCTTTTAATATCAAATTTTTTAAGGAATTACCAAACACTTTCTTCAAAAATATACATCAAATGGTCTTTCTTTTAGACATTTGACTGAAGCAAATTATTTACGTGTTTTGTTTTAAGTTATTAATTTATAATCTTATAAGTCATTTTAAGAATTATTAAAATAAAATAACTCACTGTATATACATGCAACATATTTATCTTGATTCTTTATGCATATAGATAAACAGTAGCATAAGTGTAATTACTTCTTTATTCAGCTGGTATTCCTCTTGGGCAGCTAGTTTATTGTCAATCTGGGCAAATGTCATCATCATGTAACAATATATAATTCTGGTATGGTTGGCCTTTTTCCCTTCTGTAGTCAGTTCCACTTATACCTGGATTTTGTAAGCTTCAGGTCAGCACGCTGTTTTCCAGAACACTTCTAAGGCTATGAATTACAAAGAATCTTGACCCATTTTCCTTCATGTAAATTCAAATTCTAGCAGTGAATTGTATAGCAACAACTTCCTTGCATTTTTACATCCTTATGGAAGTTCTCTTGATAATTATTTTAGCCATCTTTGCACCTAGCCTTACTATGGCTATTTTCTGCTACAGTTCCCAATTCTCCACGAAATATTTTAGTTAACTTTACATCTAGCCCTTTTGCTAACTTTTACAAAACCCAGCCACTGTTCTCTTCAAAATCTCTATCCAGACTGTTCTCTTCAAAAATCATTACCCAGACTTTGCGGTTGGCCTAGTTGGTCACTGCTTAAAATATTAAAAACTCTTCTGACCAACTCTTACAAAACTGCAAGCAGAACTGTTCTTTTCAAAATCACTATCCAGACTGGAGCTAATTTGCTATCAGCCCTTTTATAGAATCATCTAAGGTGATAACAGCAGCTTGATTAAAAACAGAGTTTTTATTTTTATCTCCCTAATTGCTTTGAAAACATATACATGTTTTTACTTAGGTGATTTCTAATAGATAAAATTTTTTTGTAATTAATTAAAATTTCAAAAATACAATAGGGTGTTTTTAAATTTCAAAATCAGAGTAATAATTAATAATAATGCAATATTTATATTTATTTTGACCTTTTTAAAATATTAATTTCATAATGAAATTTTACTTTAAGCCCAGAGTTATTTAACCCTTTATTTATCATTATTTTATTTTAGGAAATCTACAAACACTTATTCTCTGTTTATTTTTATTTTTCCTTTATTTTACATATATATATATTCATGTACACTATATTGTGTGTGTGATGTAACCCAACTGGTTACATTGACCTGGTCTGTGGGAAAAGAAAAATAGAACTGAAACGCTTTTTTAACAATATTTTAAATAATTTACACATAACTGAAACAAAGTTCAAATTTAAAACTATATACTCATCAATATTTTTAGAAATCTGACAGACATCTGAAAGTTAATAGAATGAATAGTGATTTGCAATTTTGAGATAGATAAAGAATCCATCCATTGGACTGTAAGTACACAATGCACCATGAACACCAAGAGTGCTACCTCAAATAAGACACTATAAACTACTACAACCCATGATAAAGATAATGCACAATCATTGCAAAGCCCTCTTTCATGGAGGGTCTGGAAAATACAAAACTATGCCCTGCTTCTTTTGAGTCTTATGGGCTGGGAAATACAAACTATGCCTGGCTCCTTTTTTTGGAGTCTTAGAGGCTGAAATCATGGCAGGACTATGTTAACTGCCCTATCACAAACAATATGAAATATAAAAATAGGTTGGAGTAAATAGTGGAGATACAACACCCTCAAAGTTGCATAAAAACATTGCATCCTCAAGCCAATGACAAAAACCCCATCCATCATCAAAACTGAAAATACAACTAAACAAACTTCAACAATCAAACACCCAATCTAATCTCCAAAACCATTGATTTTCTATTTAACTCCAAACATGAACCTCCCCAAACATACAGGAAAATTACTATTTTATAATTTATAATCATAATCAATACTCTTGTCACATATTTCACAGTAATTTTTTTAATTAATTTGGCATAAAATGCATTTTTTTTCTTTCTCAGGTGTGGCTTGAGATCAAGTTAATAATTTTGAAATGATGATCACCAATATGTGATCATCATCAGCCATACGTTGGACAGCCATCTATAATGATTGCCACAGTACATGATCTGACATGAGATGTAAGAATGGAAGGAAGTGGCTGCTATACAATTCACTGATGGAATTTGAATTTACATGGGGGAGAATGGGTCAAGTTTCTTTGTAATTCATAGCCTTAGAAGTGTTCTGGAAAATAGCTTGCTGACCTGAAGCTTACAAAATCTGAGTATAAGTGGGACTGACTTCAGAAGGGGAAAAGGCCAACCATACTGGAATTATGTATTGTTACATGATGATGACATTTGCCCAGATTGACAATAAACCAGCTGCCCAAGAGGAATACCAGTTGAATAAAGAAGTAATTATACTTATGCTACTGTTTATCTATATGCACAAGGAATCAAGATAAATATGTCGCATGTATATACAGTGAGTTATTTTATTTTAATAATTCTTAAAATGACTTATAAGATTATAAATTAATAACTTAAAACAAAACATGTAAATAATTTGCTTAAGTCAAATGTCTAAAAGAAAGACGATTTGATGTATATTTTTGAAGAAAGTGTTTTAGTAATTCCTTTAAAAAAATGACATTAAAAAAAGAATATACAAATGCAAGCATAATTTTGTTTGAATTAAAATCATAAAAGCAAATCTTTTAAATTGGTTTAAGAATGCTGATAATTAATCAACAAGTACCTGTGAAACAAAGGTTGACTTTATTTAGTTTGATAAAAAAAAAAGTACTTATAAACTGAAATTAAATTTTAAATTATATATTTTGTTTATACACACGTATATGTGTGGAATTTATGTGTTTTCCAAATGAATTAATTATGAAAAAATATAAATATATTATAACAAGTCATATATGTAAAATTTTAATATTTTTTTATTAAATGTCAATTTATTCATTGAATATTCATTACATATTATAAATCACACATCTGTGCGCACATATAAGTAAATCCATGTAACAATTTAAATTTTGAATAGCAATTTCATAAACTAATGTAATAATTTGAATTCTGTAGTAATATTGTAAATTGCAGTGTAATGACTTTTATTATTGTATATTATTCAAAATCAGACCTTAAATATAATTTTTTTAATATAATTTTCAAAATAATGTCCAAGAGGATTATTGTTCAAAAACATCTCTTTTGTCTTTAAAATGAGATGGTCAATGAATTATTTTTGATTCTTAATTATAATTCAAGCAAATTTACTTTATATTCTTTTAAATATAGATTTTTAACCGATGTAAAACAATATTGTTCTATATATGTCTATTTTTATATGACATTTTAAAATAACTCACCAGCTATATATACATTTATTTGTGCTTTTCTGAATATATCTGATGCAGCATGCATGTAATTAATTCTTCAGCAAGCTGGAAGATTTTTCTTGGTGAGTTTGGTTTTTAGTGACTGTTATAAACAGGAAAATGTAATCCATGTAAAATGTTGATCTATCTTTCTGTCTAGGATTGTTACAGGCAAGTGGCAGTCTTGGTTAGATAGATTTTAGGCCAGCAAGCAACTGTCCATTTCAGCATTTAAGGCTATGAATTTCTACACAAGATGGGTCATTTTTCTCCATGTAAATTTCAAACTCCTGCGAGGAAATATTAGCAGTTTCTGAATCTACTGTCATGCTTTCAGCTACTTCAGTTTATTGTAACTATTCTGCCAACTCTCTATTACAGCCAACAACATACTGCAGCTATATATTTTGGTCTGCTAACTGCTGCCACTTACTCAAAAAATTTTAGTAGCAGAGATGTTCTGTTCAGCTCTTACAAAAAACTACAATCCAGACTGCTCTCTTCAAAAATCATTACCCAGACTTAGCAGTTGGCCTACTTGGTCACTGCTTAAAATATTAAAAACTCTTCTGACCAATTCTTACAAAACTACAAGCAGAACTGTTCTTTTCAAAATCACTATCCAGACTGGAGCTAATTTTTTATCAGCTCTTTTATAGAATCATCTAAAGTGATCACAGCAGCTTGATTAAAAATAGAGTTTTTATTTTTATCTCATTAATCTCTTTGAAAACATATACATGTTTTTACTTAGGGGATTTCTAATAGATAAAAATTTTGTTTAATTAATTAAAATTTCAAAAATACAAAAGGGTGCTTTTAAATTTCAAAATCAGAGTAATAATTAATAATAATGCAATATTTATATTTATTCAGACCTTTTTAAAATATTAATTTTATAATGAAATTTACTCTAAGCCCAGAGTTATTTAACCCTTTATTTATCATTATATTATTTTAGGAAATCTACAAAAACTTATTCTCTGTTTATTTCTACTTTTATTTATATATATATATATATTGTAATGATCCAGAGAAAATATATTAATGTATCTGCACTACAGGGCGCCATCTAGGCATTTGAACCTAGAAAAATTTATAAAGTAGGCAGATACGTAAGTCAAAAAAAAAATTATTTTTTTTTTAAATTTTGATTCCGGTCGTTAGCCCAAGTCACTAGCTCAGGGAGTAGCAGAGATTTAATAATATGATATCTTATCTAATTATATTTCAATATTAAAAAATAAATAAAATAAGCCACTGACAGTAATTAACATACAAAAATTTATTTACGCACATATATATATATATATATATATATAAGATTTGACATTATTATTTTAATATGTTTACTTTAACATTTATCATTATTTTTACTTTTATTTTAGATTTTTAATTTACATTTTAAATTTTATACTATTATTAGTTTGCACAGATTTGTTTAAAAATGTTGAGTATAGATCGGTTACATAGATTCCACGGTCAAAAACATTTCAAAATAAACATAAACGATCAAAATACAAAATCATTGGTACCGTCAATTGCAGAGGGAAATTTATAAGTAACCCAATAGCATTCACCATAAGATGCTTGCATTGTCACCAATAACTTAAAAGACATCCGAATAAATACATTTTAGATACTCACCGTAAGGTATCAGTATTTACCGAATGTCTATATATATTTTGATCGAATATGAAAACCAAAACATAATTAGCCGGTAACGAATCCATGCAAGCATCCATAAACAACTTAAATTTAATGCATTTTTATTCAGTGTCGAGTATGAATAGACTACATAGATTTGCATTCGAAGATCAAACATTCTATCCCCATTTAACCTTAGGCTAAAAGTTAGCAGTCAACGTGGCGTCAATCCATCTGATATATCGATGTATTCAATGTAATACGAATACGGCAACACAAAATAGGTTAAGATAAGACATTAACTCTCGTTAGATAGGAATATTACATCTATCTAATGAGAAGAACAATAAAAAAAACTCCATAGAAACTTACTGCGGTCATTTTGCCGACTTACGATTGCATTCCCTAGGCAAGAGGAAGTGTGTGGCATACACAAGCGATTCTGCCCATAGAAAATCTTGCATTACATCTACTAACTACATCAATATATCCAATCCATTGACCCAATTCAACAATGACACGAATAACCTAAGATTACCCTCCCCTAATATAACTTTACAAATCTATACAGCCATTCACGCCTGACTTAAGTTTATCATTGATATATTTTAATTTATCGGAAAACAGAAATCATAATAAAACTTAAAGAACAAAAAATATATAAATGGAAATGATTTTACAAAAGAAATACATCAAATAACATTTTAACTACTTTAGTCAGATAGGAAATTCTTATATTTATAAATATTGAAAAGTTTAGTATTTAGAGTTCTTTTGTTTAGAAATGTTCATAAATTATTTATATTTAAAGCTGAGAGTTCAAAAAGTTTTTACAATTTTAAAATGTTCCTTTTATCCATTGCTTGCCGTTTAGAATCCACATTAAATTCCCTGATGGTCCTGTTGTCCTCAGCATAAGAAAAGCGATGTTTCATTTCTTTTTTTTCTTTTTTTTAATAACTGAAGAGATTGAAGAGTGTGTCTTTTCAATCCTTTCTCCTTCAACTCTGCACTAACACATATAGTCACACCTCCTCCTTCTAATTAATTAAACAAATCCCTTTTTATTTCCAATTTTTTCTTTTTATACATAACTTTAGGATCCAATGGATGTTACGTCATCGTTGATGATGATCCTTCCATTGAGGTCCGATTTTCCCAATGGATTTCTTTCATTGGCCATTCTGTTCCTATTGTTTTCCTATCTGATCATTGCTTATACATTTTAGAAGCCCAAGGCTAGTTTACTAATTAAAATAATCATTTCCATTTTACAAAATATTAATTAATCTGTTTTCAAACTTAAACATATATTTTATCTCTAAATCTTTTCTGAAAATTTAGTTTTAAAATACTTTTTCTTTAATAAAGTTTTATTTTAATAATTATTTATCTGTGCGATTTTATATATATGCGAGTTTAAGATGATTTTTTTTAAATTTTTAATTCTTAAAAAAAAAAAAAGTTTTTATTGGCGAACTTTTATTCTTTTAATGTTTACTAATAAAAAACAATGTAACGTACATATGTGCCCATTACAATATATTCACATACACTATATTAGTGTGTGTGATGTAACCCAACTGGTTACAATATATATCTGAGTTGCACTTATGTACTTTAATAAAAAAAGAATTAAGAATAACTAAACAAATGTTATTGAAAAGTTGAAATTTTATAACTTTTAGGTGTGCATCTCTAATATATACATAAAATATAGATACATGACTAAAGGAGTGGGATGGAATATGAGGTTTGAACATATGTTAGTACATGGTAAGTGAATAGAATGATGAAGCTCAATTTGAAGCTAAGATTCACTGCTTCAATGCATGCTGAACATAAATGTGTGCATGACTTAAACTGGGAATTAAAATTAAATAAAATATTATTTATTTGCATAGGGGTTATTTATATTATATCATAAAATATAATATAATATAATAAATTCTTGTCTACAAATTTATTGTTGTTTAATGATTTTCTTCACCAATTAATTTTTTTATAAATTTTATTGTTAGATGTGTTTAAGATGGATAGAGCAGGTTATAGTTATTTAGCATCCAAGTTGCAGATAGATATTCCCACATGCGTTATATAGAAGTCATATATATATATATATATATATATTGTTTATCTATAAAGGTTACATAATATATGCCACATGTATAGATTTCATGGTAAGTGTTTAATGTAGCCCAGATTAATAAAGTTATGAATTGAGATGTTGAATTTGCAGGCTATTATAAACCCCTTTTATAAATAATAAGCACAAATAATTGGTGCTCATAGTATAAAAAGAAGTATGATCCAATGTAAATGAAGCAAATAAATATTTATATAGCATAGCGGAGAAAGAATTCTTATGATATTTTGTGTTATTGTTTCATTAATTGATCCAACCTTGAGAAGCACATCTATAGTATTAAATTATTACTTAAGCAAGCTATTATCAACTTATCATTTTTATTTTATTTTATTACACTTTTATATATGATAATTTATGAATAATTCCTATACAAACATAAATCCCAATTCATGTGTATTGCTCATAAGTATTTCCATTTGACTCATGTTTAATAAAATTGAGAATTTGAAAAGTCAACTGATTTTGTATGTTTTTGCATATATTTATTGCTGTTTGAAAAGATCTAATCACAATTTAGAATAAAGCATATATCATTTGTTTTAAAAGAAATGACTTGGTGTTTTTATTTCAAATTTACTAATATCTTTATTTTCTCTTTGCAATGCAGAAGTCATTAGTTATTTTGGTATATTTACAATCAACTAAATGATAATATTGTGTTTTGTTAATCATTCATGTAAGCCATCATTAATTGGAATATTAAATAATATAATCTTTGTTAGTAAATATAGGTTAGATTCAACAAAATTCCCTTTGCTTCCAGCTTGTATTTTAGTGAATGATCAAATCGTCAATCAAATTAGCCCTGACAGTAAACCATTTAATATGCCTTCATCATTGTTTTTTAGTATCCATGTTTATTTTACATATATCTAGCAGAGGAAATGATTTGGGTGATAATTAAACCTCATTCATTCATGCATAATACATTTTCTATTGCATGGATATAATCTATCAACAATTACCTGCTCAAATTGGTAGGTTGTTCAAATAAAAGCTTACTTATCACAACCTAGTTCATTGCATTTTAATTTCATTGGTTGGGTTAGTTTGTAGTTGTGATGTATATACTTTAAGAAAATAAATCAAAACCTGAGATACCTTATGATGGAAGTGAATTGTCCATGTCAATTATGAATAGGGCGATTTCATTTCATTTCATATAAGGCAGATGTATTTTCTATTTATTTCCTTTTCACTAAATATTTGTGCAAGTTTTAAATGAATCCTGTTTGATAAGATTAAAAATGGGTACTATTATATATTTTAAACTTATTGCATATACCTTATATTTATTATTTAGTAAACATGCCAGGATTTAAATAATTTTTATTTTTGTATTTTCTATTTAGTCTTAATCTTGATTATTTTATTGTAAACCTCACTATCTATTTGATTTATATTGTAATTATTTAGTGAAATATGAATTTGGTTAGCTTGGTTGTCTGGATTTTTAATTCAGTTTAATTTTTCGATTTTATAAGTACATCACTCATTGCTGTAACTATCCACCAAAATCAAAAGCTCAGACCATTCTCTCTTAGGATGCTTGCATCTATTAATATCGATATCTGGTTTTCCATGTAGATAATAATAGTTTGATATTTTTCATAAGACTATTCTTCGGATATCTATTTTAACAGCTTATGGGAAGATAAATAACCATAATCTGTAGATAAATAAAAAAGTTGTGCAGACTGCAAAGTGCATCTATATCATTTGGAAGGTTAAAGAATAAAACTTAATCATACTGATTAAATTTATTTTTTATAGAGTTGGGATTCTTTTACATTTTTTTACAGTAGAAATACATGCAGAAATCTGAATTAAAAGTGTCTGGCAATATCCTGACAACAAAATACAATGATATTGAAATTGCTATCGTAAATCTTAATTTAACTTAGGAAATCATCAAATTACTTTGGAATTTTTTTAATACGTGAATAATATCTTCAGATAATTTAGCATTTTATTCTATACTTTCTATACAATAGAATGAATTACAGTCAATTCATTAAATCCATGGATTAATTATCAAAAAAAAAATATGGTGTGCATTTATATTTTTTGAAACAAGTTAGAAATACCTAAATTAGTCATGATTTTGTAACTAAGTAAACAATTTTGTAACTGAGTAAACAATTAAGATATAATAAATACTTAAAATAAGCAGAAAAATAAGAAAAACAAATTACTTACTTTTTATTTAGATATTTCAATTTGGATAAATTACTTTTTATTCCATCCTGGTAACGGATTTGAGAAAAAATAGTCCAATTAGAATTATAATCTCGTTCCACAGTGAGAACAGGATACCCCACTTGCAAAGTCCAAGAATTGGCCACATCTAAAAGTGTGAAAGTTCCATTTTCATAATCCTCACTAAACTACAAATGTGAGTAATAAAAATTATGTTAGTAACAATATAATAAAAATAATATTTTTTTGGTAAAATAATGATTTAATAATAAAATAATTTCTACTAATATAATAGTAATAGGAATCAAATTCTGCGGTCAATACCTTCTAAGAAAATAAAAATAGCCTCCTAATCTTGTACATCATCTGGATAATGAATTTTAATAATACCCTATAACAAGTGGTTATTTTAAAAAAGTGTTAGTATAATAACAACAGTTCTTTCTAATTAATAATGTTTCAGGGTAAAGAATTAAACAATTCTAATACAAAAAAGTAAGATTTTATACTACTATACAAACTCAACAACTTAATATCAATTTTCTCTTAAACATTTTAAATTTTAATTGAACTACTCTTTTAAAAAAATAAATTTATAACAAAATACAATCAAAATAAGTGTCAAACATATTGATAGTTTACTTGATAAAAAATATCATTTAAAAACCTAGCAAAAGTGAACACATCTGCAAAAATATCTGAATTTTTATAGTCACTCCAAAATATTATATTATTGTAAATTACATAACAATATTTACCAGATAGAATAAATAATTATTACAATTAAGTAGACTTAAAAAACTGATTTATAATCATTAGAAAAATGCTTAGAAATTATGGATTTGCTTTGAAAAAGAATTTCTGATTGTAAACTTTACTTATTTTAGTACATTCATAGTCATTTATTTAAAAAAAATGATTGAATACATAAGAGATATGGTTTTGAAGAATAAAATAAAA
The DNA here is from genome assembly GCA_028023455.1 of Epiperipatus broadwayi. Lineage (NCBI taxonomy): Eukaryota > Metazoa > Onychophora > Udeonychophora > Euonychophora > Peripatidae > Epiperipatus > Epiperipatus broadwayi. The sequence goes on along the minus strand of JAQFVV010012482.1, from coordinate 2,141,369 downwards.
TTTTATGAAAAATGCAAAAACTATAAATTGATGGATTATATGCATTTGTGTTAGGTAAATTAAGATTTCTTCCCGGAAGTTGATGATAAAACTCAAAAATAGAATTACATAATTAAAACTATTAACAATTCATCACTATAATGTTTATTTTATTGTTGTTGTTTTTTTTTTTTTTTTGCAAACTCTCAGTGCAATTTATATTTAGCATATTTGTATTTATAATTATACCAATATATAGGTAAAATTATACACACACTGTTGGACAATTAATATTATATTTAAGATTTCACTTATGAATCATGTCATGTAATAATGATTATTATATTTTAAGTTAAAAGCTGATTTCTAGTTATAGCTACCTAGCACCACATCACTTTCTATAATTAAACTTTGTGTCCAGTTAATGGTTTATGTTGCTTGTACATTATTAAACATAAAAATATTAAAATTAAAATAATTTACAAGCAGACTTTTACAGTTGAAAAATTAATTAAATGATTATTCTTTTAAAAATCCCATCACACTTCACAGTCAAACAATTGTCATTTCTATAGAAGTAGGCCAACAATGATTCCAAAAAATCTCTCATCTTCATCAAAGTTATGATGTCCTGAAACAGTATTATACTTTGATATCATGATGAATGAGTTTTCATTAAAATGTTGACAGGCTATTTATGATGAGAGAATTTTTGTGGATGTGGGAAGTGATTGATTTATAAAATTTTAAATAAAATATTTTAACTGTCTTTCATAAAAATTTCTCAATGTCATGACTGGCACAATATTTTCCAAAATCTATTTAAATATATTATAGCAGTAATCACCCTTTTAACAAAAAATGTGAATTGGTTAAAAATACAATAAAACAAAATATTCATGAGTTAATTTATTCTAGGTAAATTATGACTAACTAATGGGTGGCATTTACATGGTGGAGTGACTATACATTTTTTATTTTTATTAACTAATTTATAATAGTTATGGATAATGACTAAAAATGGGGCCCGCCCAAAAGACAAACATTTATGTGAATCCAACCATGTTTTCTGACTGTTACCTTTTCCACATTAATAATATTATTAAAAGACCAAGCAAAATACTATATTTAGCATTTGTATGAGAATAAACAAGCAACAAAACTTATTAACAATAATTCTAATATTAATTAACAAACATAAGAAAATAATATAACAAATTACATTTACATATGTACATCTATGTATTTGTATTGAGAATATGCATGACATAAAAAATCTATTTATTCATAACCATTCATAAAAATGTTATTCAGTTATTTATCTATATAATATTGGGTTCACTTTTCTTTATCATTTGAATGTAGATATATGCCCATAGGTATCCTAATTTAATATTTTTAATTTCTCATGGTTTATTTTCATTCCTTTTTTAGTTTACTTGCACAAAGTTTTTTTTATGATTGAGCATATTGAAATTATTCAAATTTATTAATCCAATCAATGCATATTTTCCTTTTTACAATTTATTAGAAGACAAGTTTCCTTATGCCAAATGTCACATATTAATTGATAGGTCAATAGGATTGAAGTTAATTTCTAAGGTATTCTCTTATTTACAGTACCATAATAAACTACAGTCTAAAACTATTATCCCTGAAACTGTAAGAAATATCTACATAAATAATCATTAAATTTTTCTTCATTTCTATTTTGTAATAGCATAATAAAGAAGTGCTTTTCCTTTTCTTTTGTTGAAAAACAGATGATGTTGGAGGGTTTTTTTGACTGGTTTTCATAGCAACTTGTTATTTTTAATAGTCAATTTTATTTTACAATAAAGAATTGTAATAAATTTTTAATTTTTACAGTTATTATTATTTTAAATTTCTTCATAATTTATTTTATACACATTCATTTTATACATTTTAGAAGACATAATGAAACAATTCGTATACATTTATCAAAAAGTCATGCATGTAAACTCTCTCATGAAAGTTACAATATATAACAAGCCTTTTTTCATGTTAGAGATTTCAATACAGTTTTTATGTCATCCCTCTTTGCAGTTGTTCATTGTTATAATTATTATATCAATATTTTGATTGTATCTCAATTGATGTCTCAAAGGTAGTATCAATTGCAACAATTGATATTAACAGAAAACAATCTACATATCTATTGATATTTGATTTTCCTGTCAATTACTTTATCCAAAACTAAATTTAGAAGTTATTAGATTTAAAAAGTGTTTGTAATAATGAATGATTGATTTGCCTTTTTTTCTCAAGGATATTCAAGATTATTTGGAAACTTAGGTTTTATGAATGTGGTCACTTTTTTTAAATAAATAGTTCATTGGTAGTGTGTATGTTATGCACATAGATAACACTTTAATTTTTTAATTATTTGTTTCATGGGAAGTATTCAAAATGTGGCAACTGACTTTTAAAAATAAAGTACTGCTGTTTTATTATTATATAATAATATATAGATAAATTCTTGGATTTCTATAAAATATTACTAATTATTTTATTGGTGGCACAAACTCTCTTAATTTTATAGTATCAAGTATTTCTTTGATTTCAAAAACCAAATTTTTTATTAAACTTTATTGCAGAAATATATAACTTCTTTTGAAATGTTTATATATATATGGTTAATAAGTGTTCAATGAATAAAACCACGTATTGTCATGTAGTCATTGTGACAATGTGGAACATATTTGTTTCAATACAAATAAGCTACCAAACACAAAAATGATTTGGATATAAAAAATAATTATAAATAGCATAATAATGAAAGTAACCACAAAATGTAATATCATGATGCAAAGAGATTAAGTATTTTTTTTGTAATTTATGGACATTGATCATAATTGTCATTCTATAGAAATCAAAAACTAAGCAATATAAAACAGGTAATTTTTTTAGTATTCTTGTTAATAGAGATAAAATCCAAGAACAATAAACTTACAAAAAAACTAGTGACAAAGTAATAAGATATTGGGTGTCTTAAAGTAAAAAAAATCTTGCAGAAGAACTAAAAACAGTTAGAAGGAAAGAAAATAAAATTGCTTGAAAAAATGTAAAAAGAAAAGTAGTGCTCTAGTACAGCTATTGAATAATACTTATTGTTTAATAAGATCAATAATATCTCATTACATTAATCCTATTATTCACATTTTTCCATATATTTTGTATCCTATTTTTGTCTTTGAATCAAACTTCATATAAATCATACTTTTTCTCCTAGAACTATAATCCTCAAACTACCATTTCACCACATCTTAATTTGAAACATTGGTACAATACTGTTTTACATCTCTGGTTTGATCATGGTTGTTGAAAGCCAAACTTCATCACAGATGATTATGAACATTATCGATTGAATTATAATTCATTGAATGTACTTTTGTTAACATAGAACTAAAAACAAAGGTCATTGTTTAATTAAGAAAAAGAAATTAAGCCTAAAGATCTAGTATCTGTATTAAATTAAATAAGCTTATAAATATTAACAATTCTTTATATTAAAAAAATATTATTTTATAATCTTTATTCAAGAAAAACAATGAAACTTTCACTGTACATATATATATTGTATTTAATGTTTTCACAGTTATATGATGTAAATAAAATAGTTTTTGAATTAAACCGTGTGTTAGTTTTGATTAATTCCAAACATTGCAATGAAATAACAACCAACATTGTCAAGGTTAACTTTTCAAAGAAAAAAATAAACATTGTTGTCATAACCCCAAGTAGATATCAAAAACAAAAACTGAGAAATGAAAAAAAAAGTCAAATAAGACATATCAATTCTAATAACACTCTGAATAATTTTATTGCCGAATAACATAATTATTTGCTTATAACTGTAAAGTATGTGTATATATAGTCTTCATTCAAAAATATATCAATAAGAATTTAAATAATCAAATATGTTAATCTTTAACTGAAGTTTGAAGTTTATATCTGTGTTAGTGATAATCTCTAATTTATTAAATGATCAGTAATAATCATTATTGAATTTATCCGAGATGGATGGTGTCAAAGTTGTGAGTGGAACGAGTTTAATGGTTGTAAATAAAAATGTAACGATTTAAATAATAAGTATTTTGGAAATTGTTATTCCCGGCAAAATGCATTTATATTAGTGTACAAAATTATTACAAAATAATTCCGCAGATTAATATATATATATATGTAAAATAATATTCATACAGAATTAGCAGACTGACCGTGAATATGACATGAAAACGTTGAAAGCACATGCGGTACAATAATATTATTAAAAATTTTATATTCAAATTCTGTATGAGTATTATTTTACATTAATATCTAAAATGGCAGAGTATGGAAACGTATTTATATATATTTAATTGAGGATAGAGTTAAATAGACCGAATGATATGATTATTTCTATCCTAATGATAATTGATAATACTCATTAATGTATTTTCGCAAAGATGTCAGTGCAAGACGATTAATATTTATCGATCAAATTTATTAATATACATATAACTCTTAATGCTATAATTTAACAATAACCATAATAAATAATAATAATGATAATAATAATAAAACTTATTCTCACTTTGGATAGCATTGCCCAAAGATCTTCAGCTTTAAAAGGTCTAAAACAATATTTATTTACAAAATGCTAAAATAAAAAAAGTGCATATTTATGTTCACAATTTAATTTATCTATCTATCTATTTATCAACTATTTATGTAAAAAAGTCTCTCTCTCTGACTCTGTCTTTCTCTCTATCTCTCTATATACATATAACCATAAAAATATTATATATGTATATAATTATATACATATATAACATTACATACATAATACACAATATATAATTGTATACATAATGTTAATTGTTACATTCTTACATCTATTTAAAAAAAAATTATTTGTGAGACTTTATATGTGTTTATATTTTAATTACTAACATTTTAGCATAAAATAATATCTTTCAAATTTAAATGTGTATGAAGACCAAAGATACGCCACTATTATCTGATGTTCTTTAAGTGCTCTAAGTCTCAATTTTTAAGAAAAGTGTATTTTTTGTTAGTGCAATAAAATATCAAAAGAAAAGCCATATTTTATTATTTCAGTATTGTTGTATTGAACTGTATACATTTTATTTTAAAAATTTTAAATATAAAGAATAATGAATGCCTATACCTCTGTGCTGATTTTGGATCAATGGAGTAAAAACGTATCTAGGGAAAAAAGAAAATTTACATATTTAAAGAAAAAAATGGGGATCAGTCTAATTTCTATAGAAACTTTTCAGCATAAAGAATTGATTTTACTGTTTTTGCTATTATATGAGTTTTTTTTTTTTTGAAAGGTCTAACTTTTATTTATTTCAATAGTTATGTATTATTTAAAGATCATTACAACAAGTTTGTATTACAGAGAATCCAATTTTATTGACTTTACCTCTCCTGTTGAGCGAGGCATTATGAATCAACTGACATCAAGCAACATAAATAATGACCTTGTTTCCTCATACACTATTGATTGTGCAATTGATTTGTTTCTATCTTTAATTTTTCTAATTATATTTATTAATAATTGTGTTTAATTATGATCTGGCTGGTCAAATAATAATTTGCATCTTATTTTCCACATTGAGAAGGATAGGGATGTTGATAATCTAATGGGTGGAAACTATCCCTTCTTAATCACATTTTCAAGAGAAAGGATCTTAAGATAGTCTGTCTTTGCATAGATATTCATTGTCCTCCTGTTACAGTCACAGGAAGGTAATAATTAATCCTGAAAAAGATTAATATGCTTAAAAGTGAAACTTTCCCATATAGTGACAAATATTTTCTGGAGAGAGAGATAGTAATCTTTTGTGTTTTGGCCAGTATTGATTCTTCAATTTTTCTTCTCGTTTCTGAAGGAGATTTAGCAATTGCAAAACCTAGAAATTTCTGAGACTGTGCTGTGAATCTTGAAGAGACCTTCCTGTCAGAGTTTAGTTTCCACACAGCTGATTTACTCATGTTAAAAGTTAAACCAAGCACTTTTATATACTTTTCAAGTATCCTCTTTAATTTTGGGATAAATTTCTGAAAAGACAGGAAAACCACTATATTATCCATATATGACAAGTGTTTATTTGTTTGTTTAGTAATGGCAAAACATATCTGGGAGATTACCACAATCTCTAATAGTAGTGGACTTATATATGCTATAACCAAAATCACACTTAGTGGTGATCCCTGAGGGATTAATTGATTGGTAGGGCTTGAATCCAGATGCCACTCTTCCATCTAGAGTTATGAAAATTTCTCTGTTATGTAATAAATTATCAATCATTCTGATGAACCCTTCTGGTACAAAGTATTCCCTTAGATCTTCCAATAGGATTTTTCTCCAGACAGAATCAAAAGCAGCCATGTTATCCAATTGGACCACAATTGGGCTCAATTTTTTATCTCCCCTTATAAGGTCCCTGCTGAGTTTAAATTGACAAATTTGCATTACTTGTAGAGGATCCTCTTTTTGCATACTGTGATTGAGAAATATGTGAGTAGATTTTATCTTGAATTTTTGTTTTTAGTATAGATTCCATAATTTTTATTAGTGATAGAGTCATGGAAATTGGTCTTGGGTTAGATATTTCCAAGGGAGCAGCCTGCTTCTTTAAAAATGGCACCAAAATGAGATATAAGCCTTCAATGTTTTGGCATAAACCTTATAATTGGTTAAACATTCCCAAAATAATAGGGACTAGAAATTAAATTAGATGAAACAGTAAGAATTTAGATACAACATGAGACCCAGGGTGTACTTTATCTGGAAGGATCTTAATTTCTGCAATATCTCATATCCTGTTATCCCATAATCCTCCCTTTCAATGTATTCTTCTGTAATCAAGTCTTTATCTATGAATTCATGTTGCATCTTAATTTTGAAATATTCACATATTTTTGGAGCATCATTGGCCCCATTCACCATAATAAATGTTTGAGTGGATTTGTTCTTTTTTGTTTCCAATTCCTATCTTATATAGCTCTTGTTCCAACAATGTGAGTTGGCCCAAAAAAACTTTTGCTCTCTTTGTCTCTATGTACTCAGTAAGTGTTCTTTGTTTGTCCTTATATTGAATTTTTAGATCCATAATCACTTGAACATTATGATAGCTGTATGGTAGTTTGCCAAGTTTGTCATCTACCTCATTCAGTTCTTTCAAATTTCCTGTGGGGCTTCTTATCCTGTGCATGTGATGTTTAATAAAAGACTGCAATATTCCCACAAAGGAGAATGAACTTTTTATTTCTAGGATTTCAGGAATGTTGATTTTTTTGAAAATATATATAGGCTTCTGAAATTATTGACTCTTGCATTGTAGATTTAATTAGCATTCTTAGTGTTCTGCTGTAATTAATTTCCACAGAATAGTTTAGATCTGCATCAAGTTCTATTATCAGTGCAAGGTGGTCTGGAAAAAGAATGGGTATTAATCCAGCTTCCATCATAAAATGGATATCCAGAGTATAATATAATAGGTCAATCAATGAAACACATTTTCTTGAATAAAAAGAAAAAGCATAGAGGAAAAAAGCCTCTTCCCAAACATTGGGTTTTGATTGAGTAAATGAATGTACTTAGTATTAAATTTTCAATATGGAGTATTGAAGTCTCCAAATAGTAATGACGGAGAAGGACTTGCCATCATTGTTATATTAATTTGATGAATTCTTCTATAAGTCAATATTGGTGATTTTTGCAAATGTAGGTAAATTATGTTAAAATTAAAAACTCCAAGCATTAGATTGATAATTAGTAAATTTTATCCAAGAATAGAATTTTGAATGATGAAAAAAGTGATTTCCTGTGAATTACAATTGCAAGACCTTTGGCTGCGGTTAGTGATATGGAGTATTTAAAGTATCCACAATTAATAATTATTTCATTTTTTGTAAAAAAAAATATTATTATTAATATTTAATAAAAGTTAAATATTAATTATTAATGTTCTTATGGACATTGTATTTATTAGATATATTGATAACATTGTTATATGGGCTTCCTGATCCTATTTAGCAATGTTTAATAATTTAAATAAAATATCAAAAATTAAAGAGTGAAAAAGATAAAATCATAAATATTCTATTATTTTTTTTAATATAAAGCTAGTAAGACATTGTAAAACCATTTATTACTGAATAGGTAGAAAGCAGACAGTATTAGGATTATCTACTTCCATAATTACCATTTTATTTCATTATATAATAAATTTGAATACCTTTTTTCTTACAAATGTAAAACTTTACATATGACCATTTGATGGAAAGAATTATATAAAGATCAGTGGTTGACATTCTAGAATTATGCTTGATAAAGAAATATAAAAAATATATGTAAACACAAACAGATTGAAAATCTATTGTAAACATTGACTGATATACCATTTATAACTAATTTACACAGAATTATAACGTTTAATTTAGATTTCAGATTAGCTCTCAATTACAAAGATACTCTTTAAAAATCATGTCAAAATACAGTTAGTTGATGCCATGAATTGTCATCACATGGATACACAAGCAAATTTTATGTTCAGAATTTCCCAGTATATTTACCAACATAATACATTTAAATAATATTGGAAATAATTCTGTTTTTTGTGAGATTAAAACTGTTCATTTGTTTAAAACTGCTGATACCAGATCATTTATCTGGAGAATAATAATGGGAAAAATAATAATAAAAGAAGCTTGGCATATAGAAAGTTAAAAAAATATTTAGAAACTTTTTCATAGCAACTTCCTAAAGTTTATTCTGTAAAATTTGTTAATTTTCCAAACACATTTGTGGAATATTATTTCAAATTTTATTAGGATTTTAATATATAGTTATTAAAACTTACCCTTATTCCATTTTTGAAAGATTCTTCACCCATAATAAGCTGAAGCATACGAAACCAAGATGCACCCTAAGAAAGAGAAATAAATTATTTTTAAAAAATAAATAAATGACAATTAATTTATTTTATACTTACTTTTTGATATGATATTGCATTATTAAAATAATCTTTTGCCTGAGTAGACTGAGTATGTGTAAGAGGATAAGATAGAATTGATGCATCTTCTGCCATACCTATTTGAATTTTGGAGAATATTATTTCATCCTAAAATAATAATAAGAAAAAAAATCTAAATTTGTTGATATTATATAATTGTTGTATTTAATATATATATATTGTAACGGTCGAGAATGTATAATCAGTCAACAAGACCGAAAGACCAAGCTGGGACTCTCAACCACTCCTAGTTTAAACCACTACCTAGGCTTTGTAGTCTCAACCACCTAATAACATCCTTGATGTAACACAGAGTCTCTTTTTTATACATCATAATGTAGGTCAGGGTGAAAATATGGACTCTCTTCTCGGTGTTTTTCATCAACTTGCAACCTTACCATACTCTAGCACTCATTAAGCCCTACATAATTTTATTTACCTAATGGTTATTGATATTATTTTGAATTTGATTATTTTAATAATGCAATACAGTGAAATACTATATTATTCATGTACAAAATCATGGATGTGTTTGTTTTGGCAATTGAATAACTTTACTGAATCATGTATAATAATTACTTAATAGTTCTGACTCACAATGATGACATAAGTATTAACAATGCTAATATAAATTTTATTACAGAAACTACTAATAATAGAGTGAGTAGCTTACAAATTATTGGATTAAGATAATCTATTGGCTTTTACATAGTATTACAGAAGGTGGCAGTGATTTACAGCAATAATGTATGCCCTATTTAAATTGTACTGGAAGTATGAGAGGCTATTAGCCCATTATAGATTTCAGACTAACAATATATTACATATTTATTATGTTCAATGGGACAATGATGAATGGGTTTGATGTAAGGCTACCCAGGGTTGCTGATGAGAACAGGTGAAGGCATAAATATACATGACTTAGACATTGTGATGCTATCTATTGATGACCTAACAAGTGTAAGAATGAACAGCCTAGGAATCTGATGGCATGGTTCACAACTTAAAGAAGGATGTCTCTGGCTGCAGGGGTGCTCCTGCTTCTAACCAGGGGTGCATACCAATGAAGAAGATGTCAGGATGAATCTAGGATTTAGGGTGGCAATAAGTCTTCAGCTCTATTGCACAACATAGACCAAGCTAATATTTAATTAGAGAATCCAGGCATATAAGAAGGAATAACCTGCACTTGTTACAATGAGTATATGAGTAGTGAATGATGATGAGCATAGATAATAAATTTAATAATAATATGGCCATTCCAACACATGTGAAGGGGTAGAAATGATTAAACCTCCCATCTACACTAATAATAAACATTATGAAACTAATTTTATATAACAAATAAGCATCCCTAGTTAACCTTGTATAATTGTCTTACAACTAGAATCCATTAACAATAACTATTTTCCCCAGTTTAAACTTGGAAATATAATAATATAACATTTAACACATAGGGAGGATTAATTACCCCTAATCATTGCTTCTTATATATATATATATATATATATACAGTAAAGTATTGATATATATATATATATATATATATATATATATACATCTCAATACTTTACTGTTATTATTTTCATGTAATGGAATCTTGAATTATAAATATGACCAATTTAATATCATTTTTTACAAAGTAGAATTATAAACTTTAGAGATACATGAAGTAAACTTAAACAGAATTAATATATTGTTTTTATTTATAGATATCTTCAATTATAAATTAATTTCTAGTGCATGTGTTGGGTTATATTTATAAAGCAACACAATAAACAAAAAAAAAAATATTTATATAAATAATTGAATGGGAATAGCTTGTCATCCTTCACTAATTCTTTACATAATTCTAAGAATTGAGAAATAACTTTACTTGAAATGATGGAGGGGAACTAAGAGTAATAAAAAAACAAAAAAAATATTAAATTTACATATGTATTTTTAGTACTGTAAAATCTATAACTTTAAATTTATCGACTTCCCGATTAATTCCATCTCTTGGGATATTGAAAGCAGAAAAATGTAAATATGTTTAATGATTTAAAATTTAACTCTCTCCATCATTCAAGGTAACATAAAAATGCAAAAATCAATTTTTAATTGGGTAAATAATTAAGACCAGTAGATTGAACATCAATAATAAATATTATATATAATTTAATAAGTTAAGACTAGCTGAATAAATAGGTTAACAAAAATTAAATTACGGTTAAAATCTTGAATAAAAAATTAAAGTATTTTACTAAGTTTAAAGTGATAATGACTTTCAGGCCTTATTCTGTCCAGAGGTCTATATGGATCCATGATCTTCAGATTTACATGGAGATGGTAGGACATCGATAGATATTAATCATGTTGATAAACTTTTTTGCATGCCTACTTCACTGACTACTCACATATAATTGCAGGTACTTTTAACATTTTCTGTTTTGTTTTTCCTAAATAAAAAAAGAGTAACTAACAGAATTTTAAGTAGGATAATTAATTTGAAATTGCACCAAATATAGGAGACCTTAAGCAAAAATATTAGCCAAATAGCAATGCGATCTAGTGCAAATATATGACTCTCTTTTCTATTTTTCTTACTATAATTGATAAATCATCAAAATTTTATATGTATCTCTTCTATATATCTCTATATATTATTTTGCATATATCTCTTATATTATATTATTTTCTACATAATGCCTTTTTCCATACTTATATACTTAATTTTATGCATGGGGTTCACTTTCTAATTCTTAATGGATTTAGTCCTGCTTTTGCTTTTAATTGACATTCCATGAGTTTTCCTATTCCTCATGCCTTATGTGCAGTCAAAATGATTTCCTTTCCATTGTTTTTTACTTTTATTTAACACCTTAAATTGTGTACAGACTGAAATTTTTCAATGATAACATTACCACTGATTGTATCTATAGATAGGGAAATATGACACATTCACTTCTGTAATGGCTTCCTATCTTCTTCCCATTGTATAACATTTTAACGTTCTTTACTTAATTGATTCTGCTTTTAACAGATATTTTTTCCTTAAAATAATATATCATGACTTAGAACAATCACATTTAACTTTAAAATGTAAAATTATACATGCACACACATGCATATTACTAATGTGTGTGGATATTAAGAAGTAAATTATATATATACAATGGGAGATAGGCTATAATTCAAGCAAACATGAAGCAAGCATATATGCATGCAATTATGCACTGCTTCTATATATATATATATATATATATATGCATGCAATTATGCACTGCTTCAATATATATATATATCATTAAAAACCAGTTAACATTTAGATAACCCCAATATCACTAACAATCAACAATTTCAAACTGTTGTCAAGATAATCTTCTTTTAACAATAAAGGTGGAATCCCTCTTTATTAATGGTCTAATATACTTATATTGAAATGGTAAGTTTTGATCCCATACTATTTCATCTTCAGTTTTGATTACCAACTCTATCTGTGCTGGATTTAAACACCATTCAAACAATTAAATAAGTACTACCATGGCTACATGCTTCACATTATATATTTACATAGGAACAGATGCTGTTAATACCAATTATGTTAAATATTACAGCAGATTAATTTTAATTTTCTACTAGAAAACCTTTACATTATAAATTAAATATAAAAAGTCAATTTATTAATTTGCTTCATTATAACTTTGTATGTAGCTGTATAATCTAGCCAATATCATTATACATATATCAGGTGGCATTATTTAGTTTTGTTAAAAGTTTTAGCTCTTATCAATTAAAAGTAAAATACTTGTAAATAAAAATTTGCATTAAGCCACCACACCTGTGGTAAAATCAATTTAAAGTTAGCATTTTTTGTATTATAATTTATTTACAACAAAACTGTTATACAGTAAAATCACTGGATCAGCACTATTGCAATTCCAAGATGGATTTTGACCAACTTAAAAAAAATAAACAAAAAGTTTAAAATCAATTTGTAAAATCTGAAGTTTTAATGTAACTTCTAACATTAATGAGTTTTCATGTGAAATAAATTATCAACAAGTAAGTTCTTGGGATTAATATGTGTAAATAGACCATGTTTTGAGCTCATGGAACACATACCAATATTTTTTAAGAGAGATTGCTACTATACTCCATGCCAGTCAAAATTTTGATGTCTGGATAAGGAAGGCAGAGTTTTGCTGCTTCTCCATGGGTGAATAATTAAGTTTTACTGCCATCCAATGCACCTAACAACTATGGATTTGGTATATAAATATATAATTTTTTTTAAGTTGGTATTATGAATATGGTTTTAAATGAAAGATTTACATGTAATGAATATATATTTAATATGTATATTTGGTTTATTTAATTATGTAGTTCTTGCTTGTTATTATACATAAAGAGCACTGATAAAGTGGTTACTTTCCTATATAAAAAATAACCTTTCATTTTAAATATTTAGTGAATGGTAAGGTGACAATATATATATATATATGATCTTAATTTAATAAAATTATTTGTATGTGTTTAAATAAATTTGCAGTTTTGCTACAATAAAAATATACCAAATGAAAACAAAATTGCTAACCAGAAATGCCATGTAAGAAATATATTTGTCAAAAATATTTAAATTGGAAGGAAAAAACATGTTTAACTTATTATCCCAGTTTATATAAGTCATCATAAATATAATCTTAAAAGTATAATAACTTTTTGAATTATACCATAATTAACGATATTTTGCTGAATAGTGACAACCTCATGCAGATTTTGTAATTTTGTGCTTTGTAATGGCACTGTAAAGGCTAAATCTTCTCTACATTGTTTTAAGTCTATCTATAATCTTATATTGGCATAAATAGTTTATTTTTCCAAAAAATCTGAAAATGTCAGCATTATATGAATCATTTAGGCAATGATTATATGTGTAATTTACAACAGCCTATTTACATGATACATCCATGAGGAAAATGACATAAATGTCATTAAAAATGAAAATTTCTGATTCAGTGAATGGTTTACTTGTAACAAATAATAGGGAAACTATAATTTTTTGGTATTTTGTTTTCAAGGTAAAAGTTATTTATGAAATATTTTTTATAAAATATTTATTTTAAAACAAGTCACTACAAAAAGATTTTCTTTGAAAACATTTTTTATAAATACAATTCTTAAAAAGTTTGTTGTGTCAAAGCAAAACAAAGTCCTACTCTATAAACTAAAATTGCTTTAGCCTAAATGGTAAAGAAGTTATTTATTTTTTTTAATATCAATATTAATAAATATAATATTAATTTTCAAGATTTTTTCTTACTTTGAAGATAACGAATTCTAAATATATCCTTCTTTTAATGACATAAAATTTAAATATCTAATATTTTATTCTATTACCTTTTTAAATAGATAAATCATGTGCAATGATGTCAAGCACTGTTGTTATAGATAATAACTCTATTTAGAAATTTATTTTCATGTTTTGCAATACATCAAATGTTAGATTTTATAATGTCTATTACTTTAAAGCTTAGATTTGCAATAAATAATGTTAATATTAACAATATATAAAGTACAAAAAAGGGTTTAATTGTAAAAATAAAATGTTCAAATAGGGAGAAATAATAATGAAAGTCTCTGTAGATCCCATTCAAAATGAAGACAGAGTTTACTGCTAAACAGGTTAATAAATTACATATTTCATAATAAACTTTAGATTTTATATAGAGGATTTTTCACAGGTTTATAGATTTTAAATATTATAAATTTAATGATTATTTTCTGATTTTAAAATAATTTTGAAAAACATAACAATAATCAAAAATCATATATATATATATATATATATATATATATATATATATATGATATATATATATATATTGTAACAGATATATAAATATCACCATTTGTAACAGTAAATAAATAAAAATAGATAGAAGCAATTATTACGATATATTTAAAATATGCTTATAATATGCACCATTTGTAACAGTAAGAAAACTTTGTAACAGCATACAAAATAATGTAATGATGAGTGATTAAAAGGCTGTTACTTTATGACTGATTATAATCTATATATTGATGAGTGATAAAATTATAGTTGCTATAATTCAATAACTAAACACTAAACAGGATATATGATATGCTGTAGCGGTTCATCCTTTGTAGCCGAGTAAATTAAATGATGAATGAATTCACTGTGTGAGCTAAAATATGATTTATAATTAAATAAGGATGATGCTAACATATAAATAAGAACATATGCATATCATGCTCTATTTGGGTATCTATTTATAATTAATTAAAATATAACATTATAGCCCGATTGCAACTATCATAAACATTAATTCTGTTATGCTAATAATGAAATAAATAAATTATCTCATTACTCAACATTTAAAATAACAACAATGAAAATTAAAACTATCATCATTAAAGATTTAAAATATTTAGATATTGCGGAAGTCATTTGAACAATAAAACATGCTTGCCATTGTCATCAAATAAAATAATATTAAATATAGCATCTGAATAAAATTACCCACGGTGAGATCCCTGGAGTGCATTTCACTTATCGCCAATACTAGGTTATTTTAACAAAGAATCCTTCCTATTCTTCTTTCCAACTATATAAGACCATTCATGGTCATATGCACACACTGGTGCTATTCATGACAACTTATAAAAAAATATATCAAGTTAATAATATGAAGTTGGAAAAAGATTAAATCACTCTTTATTCAGTTTAGCTAAGTACATGTGTTTTCACACAAGCACCACTAGATTGTTTTAAATCTAGATAAATATCTGTTTAGAGTGTACTGAGTTCAAACTCCTTTGGTACATTTTATCACACATGACTTGGATGACTAATGAAAAAAAGAATGACACTCTTATATTTTACTCATGTCAATAAAATCAAAAGATCCCCATATCACCAAAATTTATATAGATCAAGACTCTTATAGACATTGCTAGCTCATTTTACATATATTGATGAACAGATAAGTATAATCTTATTAATGGCTTCTAAACAAGCATCGTGAAGACCATTATTGATATTGATGGCCATTTAATTAGATTATTTATCACAATATAAAGGTAATAATGATGATGATATAATAATAATGATACCAATAGTGATGATGATACCAGCCATAGCTTTATAATGAACTCACAACAATAACTTTATCTTTATAAACTCATAAGCACTTTTTTAAAATCATCCCATGTCAAACTGGGATTTAATTATTACATTCACTAGCATTTATATAAGTTTATGTTTATTTACTAAAATACTTTTATAGTTAAAACTAGGATTTAATAATACTAGTGATGATGACTGATCATCACAAATCTCTATGCATGATATGCAACTTTCTATACACCCCTATTTACTAAATATATTAATTATGTTAAACATTAGATTTAATAATTATAATTTATTTAATCAATGATGTTGGTGATCATAACTCTTGTGTAGTATTATTTGAAACAGTGTTTTAATCAATAATATATCCATCTTTGATGAAGATGATCAAAACTCATGGACACAACATACTTTTAGCTTTCTATTATTGAACTATAATTATTAAAGTTTGGTTATTATCAAGCTTAATCCCTAAATACTTAAAGGTAAATCAACATTCTAGTTTACTTAACATTTTGCAAGCACTTTCTTAATATTTGCGAATGCTGATGATTCTTAATATATGTGAGCGATGATGATGATGATCATTTAAAACAATAGAATTAAGACAAGAAAAACATGATATTTTTAATAATAACTCTGAAACCAATTAAAATATATAATTATACTTTATTAATACTAATCTTCTTTCTTACTTTAAAATCAAATTTACTAATTAGATAAATGGCTTATTATTACATTAATTCGATATAGAACCAATACAAAATTTTATATACAAGTATGTCATTTTGGATATTTTAAAAGAGGCTGGCTTAAAATGACATTTAAAAAAAAATATTTCATTGAATGCTTACTTAAGACTTTCCTAACTTAATATATCATAAAAATAAATTTCATATGTAACTCATGTTTCATTTCACTTCCATTCATATGTAAGCCTTACTTTATAATTTACCATATTTAAACTAATTATGTATAACCTATTCTTTTGACATGTTTGTATAAGCAGTTACACATGCACACACACCCTGTGATATGTCAACATATATTTCTAAAATGTGTTCCTTTATATTAGAGATTAATACATAAATTACATATATAAAAAAATATTCTTGCAATCTTGAGCAAAAGAAAATAAAAATACATTATATCAATTTTAATATGCAACAAGATAAATAAAAAAAAACATTATAAATGCATATATTTATAGGTTGCTCATTGTCATAACAAATGAAGAACAATAAAAAAAAACATTTCAATATTACAATGTATAATATAAAAAAAAAAATAATGAAAATTTAAGTTTAAAGATTTAAACTGTGTTTGTGTTATGTTATGTGATATTGAGAATAACTATCGATAAACAAGCCTTTAATGTTTCTGTATCAAAAGAAAAAATAATGCTTTGACCAATAAATTAAGGTTTTTTTTAATAAGCAAGAATAAAAGATCTGTTAATGAAAGTTCATAGTTACCCGATTATTTTCACTTCTTATAAATGTCCCGAGTTTAAATTTTCCGATTGCTTGTCCTTGCTCCATTTAAAAAAAAGAAAAGTTCTTGTTGATACCTTCTAATAAACATGAATTAATTGACTTGCTGATTCCACAATTTTAAAATTATTTATTGTTGATGCTTTTGATAATGCTGAATTTGTTGACTGGCTTGCTTCTACCATTTCAAAAAAAAGTTATTACAAATACTTTTAGATAAGTATGAGCTGGTGGATTTGCTTGTCTCTACCATTTCAAACAGAATAGTTATAGACACTCTAGATGAATGTGAGGAAAACTTTAAAAAAATGATTCATAACTTAATCAAACTTAGTTATAAGGCTTTTATATAATTTCCTTTTTTTTCCTCCTTCCCCTTCTCCCTCCATTCAAAGGTAATGAGTCTATAATAAACCAGGAGCCAGAAAAGAAGCATTTCAAATAGCTTGTGTGGTTGGCTTTAAACTCGATTATTTTGTTGGCTACTATTTGACTGGTATATAAGTCCATATTCAGATCAGTGAGCTAACCCATGATGGGGATTTCAAGAAGCAGAAACAATGGTTTTAGCAATGCAAATTCATTGTATTATACACAGCAAAATATATTAATATCATTTCATAAAACTGTTAATAACTTCTTCCAAGAAATTCAATTTTGTTCCATTTTTTTTCTTTATCTTAATCTTGCTGGTAATTACATATATATACATGCATCTTCATCTATACTGACTTTAAAACAAGAGTCATTTTTCCTTCCTCAATTTTTTAAAAAGAGTGAAAAAAAATCAATAGCTCACTCTCTTTTAAAATAATATGTGAACTGTCCATTTCCCTTGGTTTTCACAAACTCAATCATTACATCTCTGTCTAATAATAAAGAAAAAAAACTGATCACTACATCCTTCCTTCATTTCTTCTTCAATAATATTGAAAAAAATGAGAGCTTATATCTCTTTTCTCCTCATATTAAAAAAACTGACTGCCTCTAAATATTGTTTGATTCATTTATATTGCGAATCTTTCATCAAAGAAAAGGACCACCTGGAAATCTTATCTTGAGATAAAAGTTCAAAAGCTTCACAAGTTGATAGTTTGTTGCAATTTTACTAGAAAATTAATAATCACATTTTATTCCATCAAAGCACCTCTTTTCTAAAATAATCTTAGATACAGATAACACAAACAATAAAGCTGGCAATCTATAGTCACTAGAAATAGGTGTAAAAATGTTTTATGTTTAAACATTCATACTCACACATATACATTTTCATATCCTAATCTACCAATCTTGATTGATTTATCCTACACTTTCAGATCTGCTTTATTTAATAAGAATATAAAGGCTAAATAATTTAACACATTATTTAATAAAATATAATAAATACATATATTAAATATTGCTTCTCATTACATTCTCTTTACAACTGCTTATTTATTACCTATTTATAAATCATATAATAATAAATACACACATAAATCTATATATATAAAAGAAAAAAAAATTTTAATTAAATAATATATCTGTGTGTTTGAAATGAGTCATATACATACAATATATATATATATATATATATATAATATATATATATATATATATATATATATCAATTATGATGATATGGTTAAAAATTTAACTTTATCACAAATGAAAAATATCTATAACTTCTAATATTCCTAAAATATATGTTCATATATAAATTAATTTAAAGTAATTTTATATTATAATTATTTATAAATATATTATCCCCATTATAATTCATTTTATTTATTACAAATTTATTTTATTTATGATTGGTGTTGATAAATATGTGTGTGCATGCATGTGTGTATGTGAAAGAAAGAGTCAAAAAAAGATAAAAAAATTGTTTATATTTAAACTAAGTATTAAGGGCAGACAAAATATGCATGCATTAATATCATTAATAAATTTTTAATATTTTATAAAATAATGTTTAAATAAAAAAAAATATCTTACCATGTTCCATTCAGGTATGATAATGTCTAAAACATATGAACCCATCATATTAGCAAATGCTTCATTGATCCATCCATTTTCACTACCAGGAGACAAAACAATATTTCCAAACCACTATTAAAACATGTAAAATAAATTGTTTTTTTTTTATAAAGATGGTTCACAGATGTCAATGACATGATAATAATCTAAGCTTATTGAACAGATTAAAAATGCTTGAGGTTGATAATCTTAGAGGGGAATTAACATATGACATATATATAATAATAAAAATAAAATAATAAATATAAATGTAATAAGCTATTATACATATATTTCAATCCACAGAAATAATTTTGATTAATTTTTTAACCTGCTTCAACTGCCATTGAATTCAAATAACAAAACAGAAGCAAATGTTATCAACTCAAATTCCATGAATCTCGTATTTTAATGTGAGACAGCTATATGGAAAATTTTACAATCCTTAAAAAAACAACTTTACATTTCAGCTTAATAATTTTTTAAACTGCTTCCACCACTCTTTAATAATCCACCTTTCCTTAATATCATTTAGATCCATCACAATTAATAAAAAAATGTAATTACAAAAATAACTTTTAATTAAAAAACTATTGTAATATATATATATATATATATATATATATATACCCATAATATTACAATATATATATATATATATATATATATTGTAATATTCTGGGTAGGCACCAGAAATATTGATTGTAATTATACAGCTCTGTTTCAGTAACAGCTTATAGAATTTTAGTAAAAAAAATGAAATAACCTAAAATTTAAATTTTTTTATTAATGACCTAAAACTATGTTTGAAAGCACTTATAGATATAATTTGAAGGTTTTGAGATGTTTAATATTTTTCTTTAGTGATAATTAATGATAGAAAAGGGGGTGGCTTGTCATAGAAGTTGTCAGTTTAGTTTAAGTTGATTCCAAGTTTGTTTTATCAGTCAGATCAGTTTAGTACTTGTAGTACAGTATTTGTAAATGTTCATGTATGCTTGTGCCATCTTTCAGCTTCATTTTCCATTCATCTACTTTATTGTACCACCAAATATCATGTCTCATAGCAAAATATTTAATTTCATAGCCATATAGCTTGAATAACCAGCTTAAATGCATTTTAAATGAATCAACAGATCACTTGACCAGTGGATTATTAAACAACAATCATACTATTAAATATTTTATTTGCTAAAATCATTATCATTAGTTTTATTTTGTTACTTTAGAAATGTAAAATATTTTATTCTTAGTTTAATTTAATATTTTTGTAAAAGACAAAATGACTTTATTTTCTTTCTTTTTCAGGATAAAAATTTTTCTTGCATATTTTGTTGTTAACTAAATTTGGTGCAATAGCCAGAGCAATTCTGTTTCTAGAGATCTTTGAACTTTCAAATGACCTTGGATTATTGGAAGAACGGATACTTGGGTAATGATTTGAGATATAAAAAAAGAAAATCTTTTTACAAAAGATTGACTTCACTTTACTTTACTTCACTTTGCTTTTCTGATTTCATCATTTCTCTCTTGTAATAGTAACCAAGTTAAAATGCTGTTACAAGAAAATTAAATAGCACATACCAATTACCCATGATACATGTAATTATTTAAATTGTCTTCAATATGTTTAAATATAATGTATGAGGAGTGAGATATATACATATGTAAGGGAAGTAGAAGTTGACATTTTTTTTGAAAAAAAATGGAAAAAGAAAGGGATTAAAGAAGTATAATTATTTATTTCAAAATATTTTTTTTAAATATGTTATTACAAATTTGAGAAATACAGCTATATGCAAATATTTATTTTTTTATTATCAATTGTTTCAAACATACATTTTTTTATTGTATCTTACTTTAATGAAAGTAACAAAAAGAATTTCCTTTATATACCTTTAGGCAATTCTTGGTTATTTGATACAATATTTAACTACTTTAAATTCCGACAAAACTCTAATGAAAAATCCCAAAAATGATAGAAAAGAAAAAAGGAAGTGTTAAAAGCATTCCAGAGAAAAAGATTGAAATGCTGATAAACTCTTTTTTTTGGAAAAGGTAAAAGAAAATTAAATTAATGAATTGACTTGGAACAGCTGAGCAGGAGAAAACAGGGGACATTTTGGAAAGAATGATATTAATTTATACATATTTTTTGATATATTAATTCATATGGTTATGCTTTCGTGGTTATAAAGGACATCAAAGTTTTTTGAATTAACTGATTTGCAGAAGAAATGTATTCTGAATCAATTTATAAAATGTCAATGTTCGTAATAATTGGGTAACAGCAGATACATGAAGGGCGTCACCATCCGATACAAGTATGGAGCTGATTCTACCTACCACCTGGCATCGTGAGAACCTCAACAAGATGCTATACTAAATAACATAGAGTTAAAGGAAAAGGACTGAATCTAATATGATAAACAAGTTTCCATTGAAAGAAGATGCTGTTAATATTTTGCTTTGCATCCTGTTAATACTATAAATAGACACTAATGCTGGACTTTGCCAATATCTCTCTTAAATAAAATAAAACCTTGATTTCTTATGGATTGTGAACTTAGAACTACCTAAACATACATAAGTAAATGTGTCATTATTAAAACACTGGGGTCCTATATGATTTTCTTATTATTAATAAAAACTTAGAATTGCCAATTGTTACCCTCTGAATAATTATATAGAGTTAAATTAGTAATTTGAGTTGTAGCGTATAACTGTATCGATATTTTTTATCCCAATCAACATTTATGTTATTTAGTAAAAAAAATTTGTTTATTGTTATTCCTTTGGTATATTTTGATATGAGAATTATTTATATGTTTTTTTGTCTGATGAATAACATATTTTAATATATTAATAATAAAAGTTATATACTTACATTATAACTGGAATTATCTATTGATTTATTGTTTATGGTTGTCTATCCCTTTCCCTGCCAAGATGTATTGCAAAACTAATTAAATATGCCTGATATGAATAGGCACATATGTATTAAATAGATTTTAAGTTTAAAAAATAAATTTAAGCAATTAACTAATGGAATAAAGGTTTAAAGACAGGGAATTCAATACAGCTAATTGCAAGTTATACGTGAGCAGATTTAAGAAATTTGGAAAGAGGGAAAGAGAGCATTCAAATATGCATATTTCTACATGTACTTCTGTTCATCCAATAGGTTTACCTCCCAACCATGAGAATGAGCTAGCTAGGCTGGGCACCTTATTATATAGTAGAAGGATCATTAAGAGTTATGGGGAAAGTATAATTCTCACTGCACTTGCGAGTTTGGTGCTTGAGGTCAGCTACCATCTGACACTTATAAATATACTTTTTCCATGAAAGTTTATTTATATGTCTTACTTAAGAGATAATGACCACGAGAGAAACTTTTAACTTAGATTCTTAGATAAGATCTACGCAAGATCAAGAAATTGCATTGATAAAATTCCAAAAAATAATTGATTCATATTCAAATTTCAATTCAATAGACAGTGGTCAAACGCTGTCTACATGTGTTATGGCAATTAGACAGCCATAATATTACATCCATTATCCTGTGTGGTCCACTTATCCATTTTAAAGATTTCCTTTTGCCAAGTATTATAATTGATATATGGGGTTGACTGTTAAATTCCCAATAAAGGTTTTTTCTAGTACAGTTTTATTTCTACAAGTTGATTCTTCCATGGTCCAATGTCTAAAATAAAGGTTATTAATTTTCTGGATGAAAAACAGCTCAGCAAATTTGCTGGGAAAAATAAGGAAGTAATATGATAATGTAAATGACAGTAAAGACAACGTACATTTTTCTTTGCTTTTTGCTGAATGGTTTAGATTCTAAAGTCATCATTTGAAAGGTGTATGTGTACCTATATTATAAACGATTTAAGTTTAATTTCTAATATTAAAGAAACAATGAAAATGTGAATTTATATTTCAAAACAATATTACCTAAATCTTAATTCTAATATTAAAGAAATAATTGAAATGCATGTTTATGTTATAAGTTTGATTTACCTTTATTTACTATCTAACACTAGAAAAATAATAGGAATGTATGAATTCTATTATACTGGAAAATCTATGTTAACTCTATCATTAAACACTTCAAGGACTCTTTATTAATAATTTTTGCTAACTATAAAGGAAAGAAGTTTAAACAGAAAGTGGGTGCAGGTAATTTATTCTAATCTGCTTTATTATTATTATTGTTAAAACATTTACCTAACCATTTGTATCTGAAAATAAGGAACAAATGTGTAACATATAATTTAATGGACTATTTATTAACTTATCTCTAAATGTACTGATAAAAGAAATAGATAGAAGAGCATGAAATTGGATGTGAATTTCTTTTATTTTATTGTTCTCCTCATTTGCAGTTGAATTTTCTTATTAAAATATGTTATCAACAAACTTATGTGAATTTAAGTGGATTTCATAAACTGATTAGTTATGTGATTTGTGAATGGCTTTTAAAAACTCAGAACAAATGCTTGAACATATCTAATGAATTAAGTAATAAATTATTGCTCTACCTATGTCATAAAAAATATTTATTGCCATAATGAAGAATTCTCAGATGGAATATTGCCAGTGATTTCATTAGCTATTGCTAAAAACTTTGAAATGCTGCTAAATTGGATCCAAATTAAGATTATTTATCTCCCTGCAGGAACTTATTATGTGTTTATAAATATTTATACTTATATCAATTATCATCATGATTTAGTACATGACTAAGATATATCATATACTGACTATAAATAAACTTTCATTTCAACCCCCCCCCATCAAAAAAAGCTTTAATGATTATTATTATTTTGTTAGTATTTTATAGATAGATAGATTTAAAAATTTGTCTTATGATTTTTATTTTTATTATTTTTTTAATGTTTCTCTCCAAGAATGTCTCACAAAAGTATAATATGGAAAAATATTATACTGGGTAAGTAGTATTATTTTAGTATAGTTTTATTATGTACTTATATTTCTATACAAGTATCTATTCATTATTTAATAGTTAACAGCTCGCTTTTGAAAAGAGGTAGCTACATAAAATTTGTTTATCTTTGCGTTTTTCAAAAAGTTATAAATTTTATTTCTTAATAATTATTTTATTCAGAATTTAAAGATTTGTTGTTTATTCTAAACCAATTTTTTTTTCAATTTTGTGCTAATGCCAAATGCACTAAATATATATTTTGTCTTTGCTTGCTAGAAGTTATTTTGCCTTGCTTTTTTAATAATAATTAGTGTATTTCCAGGTTAAAATATTATACCTGTCATAAATGAGAGATCTATTCATTATTATCTTTACAATTTATTAGTTAATATCATTATACTGTGATTTGAAATTGTTTGTGCATTATTATGCTTTTATATATGTGTCTGTTATTTCATTTTGCTATAATAATGTTTGAATTGAAAGGAGAAATAATTTAGTTCTCATCGTTTTCGGACGATGAAATGTGCCAAGAGAGGTTGAAAGTTTACAGATTTATTTAAATGTAAATCTATTATTTCTTTATTATGCTGAGATTGAAATGTATTTAGTGGATATGCAGAACAAAATTATTTATGTTATATAGTATATTGTCAGGATAGAGATAAGCTCTCCCTTAATTTATTGGAGTATTTGCCATGAATGGATTATGTAGTATATTGTCTGGGATTGAGAAAGCTCTCTCTTTGCTTTGAAATATTTGTTAGGAATAGATTATATTCTCCAGATGTAGTAATTGTATTTTATGAATTATTGTATAAGAAGCCAAATGGTGTATTTCCCTTATTTTCTTCATGATGAGACCATGTGCATACCAATTTATCTTAAGTCTCAGAAATTAGACTTGTGATATATTGTGTATTGTTATTTAAATTATTAGAGTTGTGAAGGACTTTTATCCCTCATGTGCCCTATGGAATATTTTCCATCATTTATTCATAGCCAAGTGTAAGATAATTTTCTGATAAAAAAGAAAAATAAAGGTACAATTGATTTTTTCTCACAGAACATCTGAAACAGAATTAGTATTAAAGCTTGGTTGGCCATTGTCATGATCTGTATTACGATATTTCTCCCAATTTCATAAGTAAATCAATCAGATTTAGTAATATTAATTATTTTATAACAGATAATGTAATTCAGATGCACATATAAAATAGTATTAATTTGGAAGGTTTGGAGAAATCCATCATTAATGTGTAACTCTTTAATTAATGTTTCAAATCATTTTATATTAATTATTTAGATTTTATACCATCAAATCCCATAATGTTTCATCCTCATTTAAATAAGCAAGCAAATGAAAAGAAAGTGTAGCTAATTAATAGAATTACTTCTTTGCTTTGTGAATGATACCTTGATCTCTTACTCTTAGGTTTATACCTGTGCATTTGAAGTAAAATGCCAAGAACTTTAGTTTTATTTTATAATTTTAATACTAGTGTTTATATTTTATTTTTCATAATCATATCAGAAGGATTGATAGCTTGAGTGTATTGAAAATAAAATACCAAATATAGAATAATTTTATATTTAATTATCTTAGTGTAGTATTATAATGTTTTTGTTTCATATGTTTATCAGAGTTGACTGGTAGCTTGAGCAAATTTTGCAAATAAAATAACAAGAAGTTCAGTTTGTGTTATTATTTTAGCACTAGCATTATAATGTTTCTTTAATAAGTCTATCAGAATGCACTGATAGCTGGCATATGTTAAAATAAAATACAAAAAGTTATCTTTATGATATTTGTTCTTATGTAGACCATTTAACCATTGTTAATAGTAACATCCAAAATATGTAATTGCATAAACTATAAAACCAAATGTTTATTTAAATTATCTTGTAAATAAATGTTTTATTTATTTAAAGGTATGTTCAGAATTCTTCTTTGACATGTGTCCATGTTCTATATTTTCACACATGCACACACATTTACATATCTAATATATGTTTGCACTCTTCGATAATTCAATGATAAACATGTTCAGATCTGATGATGTTGCTTTTCTTGATCCAAACAAAGTATGAAATGTTTTATTATTTAATGGTTTTCTGAAAAATTTATCATTCAGTTACTATTTAGATGATAAATTGAAATCAAAATGCTCCCTATTTTTTTCATTATCTAACTGCTACCATTTTGTCAGAATAATGTTTAATTTGTATCATTGCTTTTACAATAGTAATTAATAGTTGTTGGAAAGTATAGATTAAAAATTAAGCCATGCAATAAATTAATTCTCTGAGATATTCACTTATTATTTAGAGTAGACATTAATTCAATTAGTTTAAATTACTGTACAATTAAAAGTGATGTAATGTTATATTTTGTTTTATATTTAACTCTAACTTACCATACAGTAGAGTTAATCAGCATTACATCTTTATTTTATTAATTTAATTTTCTTACACAGTAGAGGTTGTTCAACGCATGTGGAAGATGGGAGGAAATGAGAGATAGACTATAACTTGTCAATTTAAATGGTAATGGTGGTAGCAGCAGCAGTAGTAGCAGCAGTAGTAGTGGCAGTAGTAGTAGTAGCAGCAGTAGTAGTAGCAACAGCAGTAGTAGCAGCAGCAGTAGTAGCAGCATTAGTAGCAGCAGTAATAGTAGCAGTAATAATAGTATCAGTAGTAGTAGTAGTAGTAGTAGCAGTAGAAGTAGTAGATGCAGTCATAGCTGTAGCAGTAGCAACAATATCATCATCATCATCATCATCATTATTGTTGTTGTTGTTGTTGTTGTTGATGTTGTTATTATTATTATTATTATTATTATTATTATTATTATTATTATTATTATTATTATTATTATTATTATTATTATTATTATATTTCAAAGATGAACTTTATTGATGACCAAAGAGTTACATTTGCTATAAGTCACTCATATACATATGTTTACATTGCTAGTGAAGGAACAAGTTAAGATATATATAATATATTTTTTAAGTTTTTTGGGAAGGACTGGTAGTCTATGTATTTATTTGATAATTTATCTTTTGTATATATCTTATACAATTTTTGAGGGTGGTGCAGATACATATGTACACATAATATTTGTGATCTTTACTCCTGTAATTTGAGTTCTTAAAAAAAACTTATGTTATCTCTGTTCAATTGCAAACACCATCATATATATTTGTTGTGTTACTGAGTTTAATATGTTTTCCAGTGTTTAAGTTCAATTGCAAACACCAACATATATGTTTGTTGTGTTACCGAGTTTAGTATGTTTTCTAGTGTTTAAGTCTTAGTTTTTGTTGTTACAATCCAGTCACACTTTTTGGAGAAAGAGATTTAATTGATGGGATAAATTGTCAATTATCCAGAGTTACCATAGAGGTTTGATTGTTGGGTTGTCAGTGACTAGATTGAGGGCAAAAATGTCTAGTTCTGCAATTTTATCTCTGGCTCATAAATTTTGCCAGTTTTCTTTTAAATCTTGATGGATGTTGCCTTGTGGTGTTACTTAAAATGAATGTGCAATGAATGCACCAATATGCATAAAGCACAAAGATGGCTGCACAGACTGATGGGATAGAGCCTTTGTAATATGAGTTAAAGATTGTCTGAAGGTGGTGTTGGGTTGTCTATATGCTCTTGTCATGATATTGTGAATTCTGTCTAGCACTGGACAATAATAAAAGAGATGTTGCTGTGCATCTTCAGCCCTATGGCACAAGGATCAAAAAGGATCAAAAAATCAAAGTATTTTGGCTCCAGCAACCATTTTTTAAACTTACAGGGTGATTGTTGATTGTTGATTCTAAGTGTTGTCAGATTGGTCCTGACTCATATTTGGATGTATTGAAACAGTAAGATTTGAATTCGAATATTAAGTTTCACCTTTTTCTATCATCTCTCACCCACCACCTTATCCTACCCAAGTTTAAACTTTTGATATCGAATTGTGTGTGTAGTAATATTAAAAATGTACAAATATCTGTAAAATTCACCATAAACATGCTCACACTTCGATAACAAATTTAAAGCAATAAATAAAAATAATTGATATAATTTAAATTTCTGTTTTAGTTATATAATTTTATATAACTTTAACTATTTATTTTAAATAATAAACGTTCGTTAGTTTATTGCTGTTTTTAAAAAATCGTATTTTAAATAATAATTTTGGAAATTAGATTGTAATTTAAAAAAAAGTAAAAATAATTATATATTCTCTTTAGTTCTTGAAATTTTGCAAGTAATGGTCAGTGAGAGATAATAGATTAATTCATTAGAAAATTCCCTAAAAGCTTTAATTATGAAAATGTTAAAAGGTAAAATAAACCTAAACAATAAGAATGCAGCTTTCTCAATTAATTAAACTTATAAAAATGCATTGTTTCTTCTCAGGGCAAATGAATGGAGCTAAAAATAAAATATAATAAAATTGAAAAGATAAAATAAAGAAAAGAGGACATTTTGGATTTCTAACAACTTTGTAGTTAGACTTTGGCTGTGCACTTGCTAGGTTGAGAGAATCCAAATCTTAAATTAATTTATCCACTACAAGATGATCGAGTAGAAAGTGCCCAGACTACTCACCTCCCCCCCAGAGATGGTCAATCATATGCCTCAAACTCCACATGTGCCCTTCACCAATTAAACTAAGAGTATCTGCTGCCCAAACAATCAGAAAGCTGCTGCTGTTATTGAAATGAATTAATAACCTGAGTGCTGGAAAGAACTGCTACTGTTTAAACTCACGAACTATTGGCTACTGACAATGGAATCTGAAAGCTTTTTATAAAACAGGTATACCCAAGGCCTTCTAGAGTACTCTAAATTCCACTCAAGCTATAGCTTACTCTCTATATATAAATTGTACAATTATAAATTTAATTATTAATTTATTATGTAAATTCTTTAATAATCTAGCTTATCTAACTCTGTCTGTTTTTTGGGTACATATTTCTAATTTTACATTTTTTTATTGTCTAATGATAGCATGCCTATAAGATTTCTGACTGGACCTTGCCAAATTTTAAATATAAATCGGAATCAAAATGTTTGCCATCTTGTACAGCAACCTACTAATATATTTCTTTTATATACTCATGTTGGCTGGTCAGCTTGGAAATCTCCATAATTCTCTAAATACAAATACATGATTGCCTGAAACAGTGGATGCGTGTTCTGCAAATCATATAATTAATATTTACTTCTATTAAATTATTTTGTTATTTTTATATAAATCAACATGCATTCAGTGCTTCATTTATTGTAAATGCAGGGGTCTACTACATAGCAAGTGACAGACATATTAATTCTTAGAGTGCCCACCCAACTTACCTACTAATTTTTTACTCTTGTTTTTAATTTTAAATAATAAACCATTAAGTGCATTTCTTTAAGAGCAAAATACTTTATTTCTTAAATGTTGATAATGTAAGGCCAAGTTATAAATTCATATTAAATCTTAACACAATATTATGTGAGTTATACATGTGTTATAGTTTAGAGATACAATAATCCATCATGAGCCTTGGATATCCCAGAACATACAGTATTTATTGAATCCCAGTCATCCTACACTTGTGGACCTAGTAAATGTTCCTGTAGGGCTTGATGCCCATGATGCAGTCAGTATGGCACCAACCTTTTGCACCTGATTATGTTTATGTGACATCTTACCCTTGGGCCTATGGCAAACACCAGCTCATTGTTTTAAACTTATCTATTGGCTTCACGGTTTTAATGTACTGCCACTCTTGCATCACAGTTCTAAATGTACCACATGTTTCTTATTATTAATTTTATTATTCCATATAGGACTCCGTCTCTGCATTATATGACATAAATTCACTCTCAAATAAATGTTTGCCCATAATCATTTAGAAATATCTTATTTAATTAAATCAAATATATGTCCACAGTTGTTATTATCAATCCTAATTTAGACTCATGCATTGCAAAGATATAGATCCCCAAAGGCACGATCTTGAAATACTTGCTCAAGAATTCAGGTAGCTAGATTACATCAGTCAAATAATTGTATTTCTTAGAAAATAACACAGTATTGGAATAAGAATACAACTACTGAGATTTTAATATAATCAAATGTTTTTAATTAAATGATTTTAGTATAAAATATTATCATTAAATAATTTCAAACCATACATCTGCCATCATATATTTATTTATTTGACACCCATTCAATGTACTATCTCCTCAATTATTTAAAATATAAATGTATAATATTAATATTATATATAGCTAATTTGAAAATAAAGTCTATGTGTCTCTAGCATCTCCCTGATCCCCATGCCTAAGGAAATGTTTACTAATATAGCATCAGATGCATTGTTTTGTAGAGGGTATTGTGGAACCAATAAACCATGTTTAAACTCAGTACTACTTTTCTGTGTGGTGGTCGAATTCTGCACTATGTTAGCGAAGCATATGAATCTGACCATTAGAGTATTAATAAATAAATTTGGCAGTACGTTTGCTTGGGTATATTGTTTGAAGTGATATCTGTACAGACATGGTTTTAATATAATTGATGATGAATGATAGTTGGTCATAGATGAGAGGTGGCCTATCTGTTGGTGTTATTTGGAGAAGGCATTGAAACATTGGAATGTGTTTGCACATGGCTATTGTTAGGTTTGTGTCTTTCTGTAGATGGAAAGTATAAATATTATGAAGTTCCTGTCCATTGTGAATGGGTGGTCAGGTAAGCTGTTTTGCAGATATTGACACTTTCTTTCTCTGCCACAAGAGCTTATTGCAGAAAACTTTTAGAAAAAGTAATAATGGGTGAGTAATAAGTAATTTTGTTGTGATTAGCTGGTTAAACAGCTGAATCTTGAAATATATTGATCAACATGCCTTCAACAGTGAAGTAGTGATCCATTATATCTCTTTTTTAGTTTTTTCTGGATTTTAATCTTCATTGCATTGGTACTCATATAAAAAGGAAATCCCAGAAAGGCAGATGGCTTTTCCCCAAATAAGCCTATGTATTGTTTAGTATAAAGTGACCAAACTGTGGTCTTATTTAGATTGAGTTTATCTGTAGCTGCAAATTCTTGTAGTATTCTATGCCAAGTTGGTAAGTGATTTTTGGATGGAAGAAAGACAATTATAAAATCCATATAAGTGATAAAAGTTACCTGCTAAAAATGTGTTTGGTATTTGGATGCCAATGAATGTTTGCTGGATTTTCATTAATAGGAGTTTGATATAGAAAGTGAAGGGTAATAAACTCAGTGGGGATTGTGAGATGGATTGTATTGGAATCAAGCATATGGCATATCTGCCACTTAGTGTGATGCATTTCTCATGATACAGCAGCAAGTTAGTTATGGCATATAGGAGAGCATGAGGTATTGTGGTTACAGCCAACATTTCAATTAATATCTAGATTGTTAGAGTCAAAAGCTGACTCAATGTCTATTTGGACTACAACTGGGCTATACTTTTTTTGGCCTTGCACTGAGCTCAAAATTGCTTTGAAAAGAAGTGCTGTCTGTCCTGTTGATTGCTTTCTTGCAAATTGATATGGCAAAATCAATGAAAAAAATATGGCTCAATCTTGTCTTTAATGACTTTATCAATGATCTTGATGGCTATTTGGCCCACAGAGATAGGCCAAAGATTGTGAAGAGTGGTTATTTGAGCTGATATTTTATTACATTGTACTGTCACAATTGGATAAATATTCTCATTGTTGTATATTTTTGTGAGAGATAGTTTGCAAGATTACAAAGCTCTTGAGTAGTTGAAAGGCTGAGGTTCTCATACACAAATTTTGGCATGCCAGAAGTGCCTGGATGTCATGCATTGTGCAGAGTGGCAAATTTTATCAAAATTCTTTAGTGGTAAATGATGTGTTTGTTTTAGGTAGTCCAAAATAATCAGAAGGTGAATTGAAGAGTTGATGGGTTTGAAGCTTCTGTTATATATATATATATATATATATATATATTTTTTTTTTTTATTTTTATATTTATTTTTTTAAATATATATATATATATATATATATATAATATATTTTTTTTTTTTTTTTCACGGATAAAAGATGTCATATTATTATTACTATTTGCGGGATATTTCGTGTAGTGAAAAAGCTAAATGCTGATGTTTCAGTACAATATCAAGTACCTTCCTCAGAGCGTATCCAGTATTGAGAGAAGTTATAGAAAGGACAAATGAATATCAGTTGCCATTATGCTTACAATTTGTAGATTATGAAAAAGCATTTGATTCTATAAACATTTATTCAGTGATTAAAGCAATGGATCATCAAGGTGTAGATCCATGATACTGTCATATTTTAAAAAATTATTTATAAAAATGCAACAGCAACAATTAGATTACATAATGATAGTAGGAAAATCAACATTGAAAATGGTGTAAGACAGGGTGACTCCATATCTCCACAACTTTTTATGGCAGTGCTGCAAGAAATATTTTGTGGATTAAAATGGGAAGCTAAAAAAGTGAAAGTAAATGGAGATTATTTAAGTCATTTAGATTTTGCAGATAATGTAGTTGTTTTTTGCAAATTATGCTTTAGAGCTACAGGAAATGTTGCAGGAGTTATTACATGAAAGTAGAAAAGTAGGACTAAAGATAAATGTTAAAAATATTAAAGTAATGATTAATAGTTGATCTCAAAATATGAAAATAAAGGTTGATTATGATGAGTTAGAAGAAGTTAACAGTTACAAATACCTTGGTCAGATTTTTAATACAGATGAAAACATAATGGATGAAATTAATCATAGAATTAAACTTGTTTTGAGTGCTTTTGATAGAAATAACTTGATACTAAAAGGAAATATGCCTATGTGTTTGAAAAAGAAGGTTTTTAATAAATGTGTTTTGCCAGTTCTTACTTATGGATCTGAGATTTGGACACTTAATAGAAGAGCAATACAGAGACTTCATACCATTCAAAGAAGTATGGATAGTTGCATGTTGGGAGTAACAAGAAGAGATTGAAAATGCAATGTATGGGTAAGAGAACAAACAGGTGTTACTGACCTCATACAAAAAATTAAAAGACTGAAGTAGAGTTGTGTTGGACATATTGCTAGAAGAGATTATAATAGATGGACAATTGAAATTTTAAACCGGATTCCAAGAGATTGTAAAAGACCCAGAAAGAGACCACATGTGAGATTGATGGATGAAAAAAAGTCTGCAGGGATGATGTGGAGAAGAGAAGCTATAGATAGTAAAAGATGGATTGAACTTGGAGAGACCTTCATCCTGCAGTAGATTGATAATGGTTGATTATATATATATATATATATATATATATATATATAAATTTATAAACCTTTCCTTCTACAATATATATATATATATATATATA
Organism: Epiperipatus broadwayi; assembly: GCA_028023455.1. NCBI lineage: Eukaryota > Metazoa > Onychophora > Udeonychophora > Euonychophora > Peripatidae > Epiperipatus > Epiperipatus broadwayi. The sequence goes on along the minus strand of JAQFVV010012482.1, from coordinate 2,107,357 downwards.
TATATATATATATATTGTAGAAGGAAAGGTTTATAAATTTTCTATAAAATATTCATGCTTTCACTCTTCAATAAATGTTTTAAAAGTGTAGCAGTCAACTTATGCTTAGAAGTTATTTTTTAAATAAACCATTTGTTGAGCATACTTAAACTTAGGGTGTGATTTTGTGGCAAGCCTTGTTTTTGAAATTGATATTAAAACAGGCAAAACTTTTCATACAGTAGTGCCAGTTAGTGCCAACCAGAATAATCAATGGATGCATAGGCACTAGATGAGGATTTTATGCACAAACCTTCTGGCATCCATTGATTACTCTGGTTGGCACTGAGTGCCACTGCTGTATGGAGAGATTTGCCTATTTTAATGACATTTATGTGCTAGCATAGGAAATAGGGATCATGTGATGTTTTTTTAAATTGTTTATTATATGCATAATTTCAGATAATACATATCACAGAGGTAAGAAGGTTTTTCATATTTAAGTACCTGCATTATTAAACCTTATTTGTTTGCATGTATGTAATAATTGATATTATAGTAATTTATTCACATATGAAATCTTGATGAGGAAAGCTATTTTTGAGCATGTGATGTAATTATTTATAATATATACAGCATGTAATATGCCAATTTAGAAATCATATTTAGAGTAAGATCCAAAACATAAATGGAAGCATAGTCAATAAATGTTGCTTATCTTTTTATTTTGGACTTTGAAAAAAGATAATTTACATTTTTGTATGACAAAAATATGTGATTTTATGATAATTTTTCAAATTAACTAACTTAACTTTGTTTTTTTTTTATTATTTTCTACATTTTAATGCCCAAAAATTTATAACAGAAAAAAATAACAATATTCAACTAATTCAAATGAGCAATAATTAGATGTGGTTTATAATAAAAAAAAGACTAAATATGAAGTCTAGGGCTATCAATAATGTGACTATCCCTACTTTAGGTCCACCTTCCCTATCAGATCTGTACGAGTTGCCATTGAATGTTAATGGCTCATATTTTTCAATAAGTAATTTTAATCAGTTTTTTAAACTTACATTTTCCACTACTAGTAATTTTTTCCAATAATTATTTGCTATAGAAGTGTATTAAAAAACCATTTTAGACTAATAAGACTAATAAGTATGCTGATGAAAAAAAATTGGGATTGGTTACATTTATCACATTATAAATTATCAGAATTTTTAGCATGGTAGTGGAGTTCTCATATGAAGCAAATATAATCTTATTTTGCAGACATTATGTTCAAAATTATCTGCATTTTAACAATAATTAAAACCTAGGAAATATGAAAAAGTGAAGTCTGTGATATTTCAAATCTGTATAAACATAGGAAAATTATAGACTAATGCAATGTAAATTTCAAAGCTACATATGAAATTCATAGAAAAGTGGCAATTGTATGAATCTAATACTAAATTTACTGGTTATAGCAGCATGACACAATATGATCACTCAAAATTAACAAAGTGAAGTTTCAAATCATAGATGTGATCATATAGCCATATAGATATGTGTTCCATATAAAATTAGTCACAAGCAAATAGATGTGGGTCAGTTCATGGATATTCATTCTGTGCTCAGTAGTTTGCTATATCTTTCCAAAAAAAAACATCATATTATATTTTGCAATAAGTATTTTACAAGCATACAGTTAGTAAGCAGCTACCTGCAAGCAAACTCTGCTGATGTAGCACCATAAATTTAAATTCAAAAGGTATTCTATATGGAATAAAATAATAATTATAAAAATAATAATTATAAAAAATAGGAGACACATTTTTAAATGATAAAGTCAGTTACCTTCAAATTTTAATTTGTATGGATAAAAAGCCATTTTTCATGATCACTAATGTTTATCCACCTTCTGGAAATGATATTGTTGAAACATGTCATAAACATGAAACAAAAAAATTTATATCCATGCCCACCTACAAGAAAAATGTACATCTGCAACATGAGTAAAGTAAAGCTGACCAATAAAAGACAGTCTAATTGATGGTCTATGCATTTTTTTCTGACACTGCTTTGATGTTTTCAATATATAAGAAAGCTGAAATGCTTTGAAATTTTTAGAAAGCCTTAGAAGATAGCTTAATGGATGAGTTTTCTTCAAGAAAAATCAATTGTACAGCATTTTGTTTTGTACCATATCTGTTGATTTATTCCATTAGAAAACATATTCTAGTTGATCTTTGCAAGAACAATATAATTAAAAAAAATATTATACAAGCAAACTGTGAGGCCAAAAAAGCAGCAAGTATGAATTATTCTAGTGACTCTTTGATGGCAGACTCAATAAGTTTTATGATCAAAGGGAATGGGCCAAAACTCTTGAGCTCAGTGGGTGGCCAATCTTTCTTAAGAAAAGAGACCAATTCATCCAGATAGAGATTCTCAATGATGTGAATGCCCAAGTCCAGTGTGTTAATCATGATGAGGGTGATGAGAATGGTGAACTGACTTAGGTGAAGAAGAAGGAATTTGGGGATAGCATGAAGACCAGGGAGGACTTGGTCAGGGAAACTTCAGTTTGTTAAGTAGCCCAGGCTGAGTGATGCCAAAATCAGGTTGACATTCAAGGTTGATAGTATAGTGAAAGAAGGAATGTCAGCCTTAAGGAGCATGTGCTAGTAATGATTTCTCAAAAGGAAGTAGCAATTCCTGACATATGTAGAATTTGTTGCTGACCATGATGTATGAGAGGGTGGTTTGTTCCCTGTGGGGACCAAGAGCTCAACCCAGGTAATTTCTGGTCCAACGATGTTGAATCTCCACATATTTCCAAGTATATTTGACTGAGATGTACTTGTCCAAGGCCTTTTGAGTATTGCAGTATTTTAGTTTCAGTTGGATGAGGGTGCTAATGTCCAACCCACTTTCCTGATCATTTAGTTGTTCTGAAATTTTGTCCATTGCAGCCAGAAACTTGAATGGCCCTCAGGAATTTCAGTTATATTTGTGGGTGGCACTTGCATAATTTCCACAAATGCCATCCATGCAGAATTGGGCTTCATTTGAAGGATATTGGTTTTAAAAAGATATATATAAATTTCTGAAAGCAGTGCTATTGGTGTATTTTGTTTGTTGAAGACTTGTATTGTTCTTCTGATGCCAAAGTTTGCTGGAGAGCTGGAGTCAATGTCAAAGGGAAGGTGTATGACACCCTCACTAAATCTATTATTCATTGAATCAACTACATCACAGCTGCCACCTCCCTTCCCGTTTTTCTTCTGGGTAACTTCAACATGGGATACCAGTTCTTTACACACAAATACAAATATCAACATCTATTCTCCAGGGACTTAATGGGTGTCTAGGGCATTTTTCCAGACCAAACCTATTCTTTCTGTGCATGTAAGCATCAAACCTTCATTGTTTTAACATTCTACTCTCCTGATCTCCACTTCATGATTGAATCAGACCAACTTCACACCATACCTTTTTTGGATCACAAAGCAATCTGATAATATTTTCAATTACTCTTGGTGTTTTCTGTCTAGTTGTATGTCAACACTAATGTATAGATATTCATTAAGAGCTTGGGTAGGTGTTCACTTATTTAACTAAATAGTTTTATATGATAGCTGTTAAAAATAAATTAAGATCAACTACTAATAGGTGGGATGAAATAACATAGTATTAGCTGGTTTGGTTATAAGCATATTACATGGTGGTGTTATTTGTTTGTCTTCCATGATGATACATAATTAACTTGTGCCACCACATAGAATAAATAAATGTTAATAGATTTTTGACACTCAAGCATGAGAACTATTGAACATAGAATCTCCCAAGAGAAAGAATCAGAAAAGAACAAAGAAAAAGGAAGATTTTTTTTTGTAATTAATTTGTGTAAATATGCTTAACCAGTGACAGAAGAAGAGGCTGTTGAATATTTTCAGAATTATGGGATAGTGCCCATACAGAATGTGTGTGACAGTGGGAATAATATGAAATTGTATGTGTGATCTGAAACTCACTGGCAGTGCAATATCAATTCATGTTGCAAAAAAGTATCCATTCATAAAGGAACATGGCTAGAAATTTGTAAAATATTTTTTATTACTGCATTTATATTTATTTATAGCTGGTGCATGAATCCAATAACCATGCAATGGGGAAAAAAGCAAATGGATTTATTGAACAAAAACTGGTACTACTGGTGTAAATTTTGTACCTCCAGCCTTTTAGCTAAACCATCATGCAAAATCTGAGGGCTTAACAAAATATTTAAAATAGATGAAAGTTTTTTTATCAAAAAAAAAAAAACCATTAGGAATGCATACTTCCACAAGAGTAGTTTGTGCAGAGAGACAAGAAAGAATGGCATTGTAACTATTGCAAGTAGAGCAGTGCCAATTCATATGGATATCATTAAGAATAATATCACTGATGAACTACCATCTATTCAGACTGTTGCAACAGTTACAAAAATGAAGAATTATGCCATGACTGCATTTAAACATTTCAAAATAAATCACACCTACAACTTTGTGGACCCAGATACAGATGGAAATATGAAAAATATACAGAAATTATGGGGTATGGATAAATGGTGAAACAAAATGCATCAGGTGACTGTGCAACAACAAATGAATTTGTACTTAGCAAATAACATGTGGCAGTGACTTCACAAACAACAAAATACTTTTGTTGTGATGTTGGAAAATATTATCAATTGTTGTCTACTGACAAAAATACTCATTTTTTAATATTTTCATCATATATGTGTTCTTCTTTCTTTATTACAATTATATTAAAATTTAACATGTTGCTATATTTCATCATTATTTATGTTTATTATAATTTCATTTTTATTATAATTATATTAAAATTTAATTTGTAATTCAATATTTTGGAGTTTTGTATAATTATTTGTTTTTTTTATAATTATCTTTAAAACATTTAACATAATAATTAATATAATAATCATGTTTACAAATAAACAGCAGGATTGTTACATTGGTGAAAATGAAGTATAAACAAAAAATACTTATCAAACTTTCTACCAAGTTGGTGATGGAATTATACGTAAGTACCGTAATAAAATTTATACTTATTTGCTATTAAAAATTAAAAAAATAAATTCTGCTTATTCACATGAATATTGTTGGTGCTCTATTTTATCACATTCTCATTTTGTGCAATAAACCAAGTCATTTTTAACTTGTTTTAACATTTTTTATTTACAAATCACTTCATTATGCCAGGATCCTCTATTTATTTTTATAATTATAAAATACAGATTCACTTGTTAAATTGGTTTTAACTTCAAATGTAATTTACTAGATGTCTGTACAACTCAAAAGTCATATTGATCAATCATTCACCCCACATGTAGTATATTCCATTTCATGTCCTCAAGAAAAATACCTTTCTGTATATTATGGTGAAACTAAAGCTACTATTAATACTAGACTTGCTCAACATGTGTACACTTACAATAGAGCTCAGAAAAACAATAATACATCTTCTGTATTTTTGGAACATGCCATGAAACCTGGACACAATTTTACTCCTGCTAATCCTGTAATTTTATGCACTGAATCAAATGACCATAAGAGGAAAATAAAAGAAGCATTCTACATTAATGGAAATATTAATGCTATAAATAGAAAAGATACTTGCTTTGATATATCGAAGAAATGGTCCACGTAACACGTGCTAATTTAAATATCTTTGTATATATTTTATTATATCTTTTTAAGAAAGCTATGATAATGAGGCATGGACCCTCAAAAACGTTCAGCTTATTATTATATTTATTTATAACTTCTCTTTTAAACTTTACTTATAAGTTTTTGTGTTTATGTCTGTATTTTATAATTATAAAAAAGAAATAGAGAAATGATTTTAATCCTAGTATTGTTTAAATAATTTATGGTGATAAAAATAATAGAAAGAAATAGATTTAAAAGACTGGTTTACTATCATCTGCTTTGCAGTACTGCCAATTAACCATACATGCAGAAACTTTAATATTAATTTATATCTTCTTCTCTATTAAACAATTATAAATAATTGTTTTTTTTTTTTGTTAATTCAGCACTAGTTGTACTGAAATGCTTATTATCCTTCCAATTTTGTAAAAAAAAATATTTAGTAGTCTCAATTCTTCATTATAATGTATATTGTATACAATGATATAATGCTTAAAGTTATTAAAAAATATTCATTTGTTAAATGAGGTTTGAAGTATTGCTTTGTTTTGTTTTTTTAAAGTGGAAAAAGTGTGTAATATCTTTAATGTCAGTGTTTCCCAACCTGTAGTACGCGAGTTGCTCGTTGGTGGTACACGAAAAACAATCAATAATGGCGGACATAAAAAAAAATCATAAAAATATAGAAACGTTTTTTTTTCCTATAATTCATAAAAAATTATTTTAATTAATAATATTATACAGTAAAGTTGTTAATATGTACAGTCGATAACGATCTTTAATGTTAATGATAAAATTGAAAGTATGATTAAGAAATTAGATTTTTGGAAACAGTAATATATATAAGTATCAAAAACAATCAACTACTCTACATATTTTTTTGTTTGAAAATAAGGTTAGTCTGTCTCAAGATATACGAGAAAATATAATAGCACATTTAACAGGATTAAAATTGTCTTTTATGGAATATTTTCCAAAACCCGAAAACACAAATGATAATTGGATTTCAAACCCCTTCTATGCAGAAAATTTATAAAAAGCTACATCATTATCAATAAAGGATAAAGAAAATTTAATAGAATTATCATGTGACAGAACTTTACAAGTAGAATTCAAACGACACAATCTAATTAATTTTTGGTTAAACATTAAAGAATATGAACAACTTTCTGAGAAAGCTCTTAAATTATTATTACCGTTTACTAGTACAGAATTAGTAGGAAGAGCTTTTTCTTCATATATTTTTTTAAAACATAAGTATCGAAACAGATTGAACGCAGCTGTAGACTTAAGGGTATACCTCGCAACTTTTGAACCAAATTTCAAAAAATTATATTGTTTGAAACAAGCACAAAGATCTCATTAAATTTATTTTATAAAAATATTTGATTATGATAAGAAAATATACTAATTGTTTTTTTATAATTTTGTGTTTTTATTATAACCATTTATTAGTAAACGAAATATGATAAAATAATAAATAAATAATGAGTCGGATCAAGGCAAATCAATTTAAATTATTTAATTTGAAAAAATGTATCAGAAAAAGATCATACCCAGAAATTAGACTCTCATTAATTCTTGATCATCTATTGTGGATTACTAGATGTAAGTTAGTATTTAATCATCAAAATTTTAATCCTATTAACTTCATGCTGAACAATATAAAGAAAACAAGAACAAGAGATAGTCTGATAACCCCTGAGGTTATTTTTACCATGACTTGGGACATGCTGGATTTATCCTCTCCATGGCCCAACCATACTAAGCTCCGAAAAAGAGAAAACAGACTCAAATTCGGAAAAACCAAATGAAGGAATGAGAAAACACTGAACAAAATATGTACCAAATAACCTTTAATGTAATAATGTAATCTTTAATAAATTATTTTGGAAAAAATATGAAACTTTGAACAAACACATACATATAAATATGTTACAGTGAGTATATAATTTCAGTGAGTCTATAATCTGGCGTGACGTTTAGGTATGTTTCAATGTAATTTGTCTCATTATGAGATGTGAATACATACCTGGTCACCCTATAATATTTATAATGCAAATAAAATAACACACTCGTAATAACAAATTTCATGAAATACAATCATTTTTACGAAGTGGCACAATTTAGCGTGATGTACTATCAAGTGGTACGCGAGCCAAAAAAGGTTGGGAAACACTGAACTAAATGATAGCAGAATATGAACAAATGCTGAGATATTTTTAATGACATAATCAATTCTTGCTGCAAAATAGTTTGATAAGTAAATGAAATATTTTTTATAGATTAGACAACTTTTATATTTATCCATTCTTTTTTATTTCATAAATATTTCCATATAAATAAAGATACAATAAAAGACAACCCCCAACATGCATTTCGTGCTGAACCAGCACTCATCAGTTGGGCCAGGTCATCATCTCTCATATATATTTTTATTACATGAAGATTACTTATGTAGAGCAAATTTTCTCATTTTTATTTTCAAGCATCAATTTACTCCATTCCAAACTTTTACATTATCAACTTTTTGATAAACACGTAATGATTATTGCTAATAATTATTAAACTAGCGATTTTCTCTAAATGAAATATCGTCAGTCCAAAACACAAGATAAAACTTTTTTAGTGAAAATATAAGAAATCTTTTCTCTTTTATTCAACTTATATAAATAGAGGTTAATATTATGTACTTTAGAGAGAAAGCATGAAAATGTTAACCCAGCCATGTTCCTTTATTAAAGCTATATATCTATTGCTTTATATTATTTTAATTAATATTTGCAATTTTTTTCCAGTTTCAGCTTGTCAATACCAAATCTAATAATGAAATATTTAAATATAAACTTTTCAATGGTTAACATTCTATAATACGTTGAGATTAATACTTCAATACTGGTCTGTTAAGTAAATAAAATATTATCAGAATAAAATGTATGATTATTAATAATTTATTTACATTAGCTTGTGTTATGAGTTTATAAAATTTATTGTCATTTAAAAGAAGCAAAGCTTTGCTTATGTACTCATCATTATTTTCGATTTTTAAATTTATTAGGTCGTTTAAGTATAATTGATCTTAATTAGGAATAAAGATAATTAGGAATAAAGATAATAACATAAATAAAACACTGCTTACTTTAAATGAAATAGAAATTTATGAACTCATCACACAAGTTGTTACAAATAAATTATTTTAAAACATACATTCTACCATGAAAGATAAGAACACAAAAATCTTCCTTATCAGAGATATATTTAATTTTTATTATCCACAAAACAATCACTCCAATATGTTTTAAATTCTACCCAAAATCCATAAACCAAGCTGTCCTGGCAGTTCCATTGCAACAAACATTGGTTATTTTACAAAAAAAATATTTCGGAATTGTTGATGGATTTACAATTGATATTTTATATCATTCAGTTATATGGTAAAGATGCCATATACATTTTTCTAATTTTAAAAAACATCAAACTTTGACTACTCAATCAAAGCTTTTTAAAAATAATTGTACACCATATGTCACTATATACTAATATGAACCATGACAAAAAACTTAAGATTATTAAAGGTACTGTACAAGAAATGAAGTTTTTTTTTTTTTTACCACCATATAATTCATTTTCATTTCTAAAAAATAGCATCAAATTATGTCAATATTTTAATAATTCATTTGGAATTTTTATACTTATAAATATTATGCTCAAACATCATGTCTGGCTTAAATAATGATAAATACACCAGTGGAAATTCATATTTTTAAGTTATATAAATAATTTTAATAAATATAAACAATTTACACTGAACTGTTTTAAAACAATGTCCATTGACTTGATAATGAAATTATTTGCAGTAATAAAATTATTAGACCTAATATATCTCTTAAACTACTATTTTCTTTTCTAATTCTTTCTTTTATTTCCAATTTGTACATGTTGGGTAGCTTTATAGAAATTATTCATAAAAAAATATTTTGTATGACAATGGGGCAAAATTTGGGGGTGGAACTTATGGTTCCCATTGTTCTTAATGATTGATTACCATATGGCTCACTTGTATTCTAGATAAGGAACAACAAAAACAAACAGTAGAGTACATGGTATATTATTTTGAAAAAAGTGTACAGGAATGTAAAAAAAATGTTTATCATGTTATCTATAATAGGATCTAAAACGATGTTTGCATAATGGTATTTGATATATGGTACAAATATCTTTTGGTAATCTTTATTTTTTAAAGGCCTTCTTTCAAAAAAAATCTGCAGTTTGCAGGGGATCACTGTAATATAGCCTTGACAATAAAAGTTGATTATCACAATAATTTTTTATTGTCACATTACTCAAAGAAATATTATGGTCCCAATAATCAGAAATGCTGAGTGCCTTACTGTAACTCCTCAAGAGCATACAACCAAGCAACAACATCACTGGTCCAAAATAAGTGTGTTCTATTACCTTTTTTGTATTATTTGTAATATATTAAAATATCTGTTGATGCATTGATTAATGAATATGATCAAGGTGTGACAAAAAAATTGTAGAAATCGGTCCATTTCATTAGATGATCAATTTACTTACCAGGCATTTGGTTGTATTCTGTAATGATGCATGGAGATCAAGGATAAGCAAGTAAACATAAAATAAAATAAAGATAAATCTCCATTACATGACTAAAAAAGTCCACTATTAAGCAATTAGAGGTAAACAGAAGTATCCTGCCTCAAAACACTGTAAGTCCTGTGATTTATGGACAGTTTAAAAAACAAACAAATATTGGCTGTATAAACAGTAGAATAATAGCTTGTAAATTCTAGAATTGCTATCTTTGCATTGATATCTGAATTTTTCTTCATGGGATATATGTGTCTCATTGATAATCTAAGGGATATATAATAAACATTTGGACAGCCATGTCCATTTTCTATAGTGAATTTTTAAAAATTAGAAAAATTTGCAGTGATAAAAAATGTCTTCAACAAAATAACTAAATTTTGTGTTTACAGAGATAAATAATCCTAAAAGATTGTTGGATAAGACAGTAATAAACTATCCAAAAATTGACAGAATGGAACTTCTATCTAAGATATAATAAAGATAAAAAATATATATTAAATGACTTTATATACTATGTAATAAAAAATTCATAATTGCTTCAACCACAATTGAAATTTTTAGATTAAATTTAAAATTAAAGCATTTTTGAAGGAATTCAGAAATTAAATACATCAGTCCATTGTTATAAAGAATATGGATTGATTTAATAAATTTCCAGATACTTCTCTATGCTTTTATTTCAAGCTCAACCTTAAACACCCAATTATGGTTGGAAAAACATTTTTCTTTTTAGTGCACAATCAATAAGAGCATTTAATATAAAAAAAATATCTCTATTATTTTTAACATTTTAGTATTGGAATAGTAAATAGAAATTTGAAACTATATTGTACTCTAAATTTATTTGACACTTTTATATATATATATATATATATATATATATATATATATATATATATATATATATATATATATATATTATAATGGTCAGGGAGTGTTGGAAGTTTGAATCTTATTGTATCTGCACTACAGGGTGCCACTAGGCTATTTGAACCTGAAAAATTTATATAGTAGGCAGATACACACTGTTAAAGATCCAATTTTTATTTTATATCGATCGTCAGCCCTAGTCACTAGCTCATAGAGTAGCAGAGGTTTATAAAATATAAATTCTTAGTTAAAATATATTTTTAATAAAGATTAAAAAAAAAAAACTAGATCACTGCCAGTACTAATAACACACAACCATTTATTAACGCACATATAAATAAAATTGAGGAATAAAATTCCTTTAGGTTTTAATATTAATTTTTAAATTTAAATTACTATTTTTAAACAGTCCACACAGATGGATACTTTAATAAATTTTGCTTTAAAATGTTGAGTATAGATAGGCTACATAGATTACTCAGTTAAAGACATTTCAAAACAATTGTTCAATCTCAGACTAAAAGTTCATAACCAGACCAACATTTGCTTCCTGCTATACAAAATGCAACCTATGCAATATGAAGATGCTAGCATAAAACCACACAGTCATAAATGTGCATTTGCTGTGTGATATTATTTGAAGGACATGATCTTCATTCAGTACAGGAATATGCATCTGTCTGGTGGAGAAATCATGTATATAAAATAATTAAAGAGAAATGTTACATATGGGGGAGAGAGCAGTCTTACTGCCAACTTATATTCCCCATCCATAGATCTAAAAAGGGGTCAATGGCACAGAAAATATGTCTGTGTCCATTGCAATGCAATGACTACATCTTTGGTCATGCATTGAATTGGGCTTTGCCCTGTCTGCTAAACACACTTCACATTGCATTGATATAAACACCCATATATCCCTCAACCAGCATCGACTACGAGACAAATAGCCTGAAATAAAAACCCATTCAAAATAAGCATAAACAATTAAAATATAAAGTCATTGATGGAATTGCAGAGGGAAGTTTACAAGAAACCCAATGGCATTCATTATAAGATGCCGCATTGACACCAATAACTTAAAGATATTTGAATAATTACATTTTTAGATACTCAACATGAAATATCATATATACTGAATATCTATATATTTAATCAATATGAAAATAAAAAATAATTAAATGTTAATGAATCTATGCAGTCATCTCTACCCACCTTAAATTTAATGCATTTAAATAATTTAGTCAATAAATATGTTTAATAAATGGAAATGATTAAATCAGCCAACTCAAAATATTTAAAATTAAACATCAATAATTGATTTTGAAATCTTAAGTCAGATTAAAGTTCATTTTAAAAATTAAATTTAGCTTGTCAAATCTTAATGAAAGTTCTTAATTACTTTTTTTTTAATTTTTTCAGTTCATATCTTAGAGTAGAAGAGTGCCCGGTTCCTGATGCCAATTCCCATGAAGTCTTTATTAGTTATAATTTCATGGAATACTGGTTTGTTGTTCATACCATAGTTCTCAATACGGAGGCTGCCATAGCTGGTTCAATCCTGGTACTATTTAATTGCAGTATCCATATGATTTGGGTCTGCAACAGTACCATTCATAATTCAACAGTCATTTCATTTGAAATAAGTGAGAGAGGGTGTCCAGTGCATCTTATCACTGTTCTCAAAAAATCAAGATGAAACTGTTCTTAATTTGTATATTTTTTATAGTAATCCTCTGGATTCATTGAACATATTTTCCTGTTCCAATCATTTTCATTAAGGTCCAAGCATTGGTTTGTTGCTTCATTGGACATCTATTTTTTTGTTCTTTTATCTGTATCTTTCATCTGACTTTTTATATAAGAGCCCCAAGGGCTAGTTTGTTTTTTGTTTAATTTATAAAACAATCATTTCCATTTACTGAGATTACATTGGAATCTTTTAACAAAAATATTTTATTTTTAGATGTATTTTTTTATAAAAAAGTACATTCACATACTTTTTTTTTATTTTAAAAAGACAATAAAACTTTTAAAGTTTTCATTCCATCTGTGTGATATATTATATATGCTAAACAACTTTTAATTTTCAGTTTTATGTTAAGTTTTTTTTCTTTTTAATAAATTAATTTTTATTTATAATCTTTTTATTTTAATTTAAGATAATGTAATGGCATATTTATATACCGTTACATATCAGTAAACTTCCTCAAAAAACAAAAAACGCTAAAAAAAAGAATTTACTTAGTGTTAGTAATTACGTTACACAAATTAATTATATACTTAACATTTTTTAAAATACAAAACTTTGGTTAGTAATTACACACAAATATAATGATAAAAAAAATTGTTGACTGTTGATTCTTTACTACCAGCTAAATTTCTGCCCCCTCCCTTTGAAATTTATTTTCTTCTACTTTTAACTATTACTTAGGCAAGTTAAACGGTTGGATATTAAATAAGACTTTTTAAAAAAAAATTATGACTTATATTAATTATTACATTTTATTACTCACATTTATTTTTACATATAAGCAATTTTTTTACTGGTGTACTTTACACAGAATTCAAACTATAACTTTGCATTGATACAAAAATATATACTCATTTCAGAAACAATGTTACTGGCATGATTTATTTTTAAAATTCTCAGGGTACTCATGGTTAAAGTGTATCGGTCCATGTTGGGTGGCCAATTATAATGGTTGGGGTCTATTGGAAGTTTGAGTCTTACTGTATCTGTGCTACAGTGTGCCACCAGGCTATTTGTACCTGGAAAAAGATCCAATTTTTAGACTATTTGTACCTGGAAAAAGATCCAATTTTTATTTTATATCGATCATCAGTCCTAGTCACTAGCTCATGAAGTAGCAGAGGTTTATAAAATATAAATTCTTATTTAAAATATATTTTTAATAAAGATTAAAAAACAAGATCACTGTCAGTAATAATAACACACAAACATTTATTAATGCACATATAAATAAAATTGAGGAATAAAATTTCTTTAGATTTTAATATTAATTTTTAAATTTAAATTACTATTTGTAAACAGTCTGCACAGATGGACATTTTAATAAATTTTACTTTAGAATGTTGACTATAGATAGGCTAAATAGATTACTCAGTTAAAATCATTTCAAAACAATTGTTCAATCTCTGACTAAAAGTTTGTAACCAGACCAATGCTTGCTTCCTGCTATACGAAATGCAACCAATGCAATATGAAGATTCTAGCATAAAACCATGCAGTCAAGAATGTGCATTTGCTGCATGATATTATTTGAAGGACATGATCTTCATCCAGTACAGGAATGTGTATCTGTCTGGTGAAAGAATCATGTATATAAAATAATTAAAGAAAAATGCTACATATGGGGGGAGAGCAGTCTTACTGCCAATTTATAGTCCCCATCCATAGATCTAAAAAGGGGTCAATGGTGCAGGAAATACATTTGTGTCTATTGCAATGCAATGACTACATTTTTGGTCATGCATTCAATTAAGCTTTGCCCTGTATGCTGAACACACCTCACATTACATTGATATAAACACCCATATAACCCTCCACCAGCATCGCCCCAACTATGAGACAAATAGCCTGAAATTTAAACCCATTCAAAATAAACATAAATGATTAAAATATAAAAACATTGATGGGATTGCAGAAGGAAATTTACAAGAAACCAAATGGCATTCATCATAAGATACCACATTGAAACCAATAACTTAAAAGATATTCAAATAAATACATTTTTAGAAACTCAATGTGAGGTGTCATATTTACCGAATGTCTATGTATTTTAATCAATATGAAAATAAAAAAAATAATTAAACATTAACAAATCTATGAAGTCATCTATACCCAACTTAAATTTAATGCATTTAAATAATTTAGTCAATAAATATTTTTAAAAAAATGGAAATGATTAAATCAGCAAACTCAAAATATTTAAAATTAAACATCAATAATTGATTTTGAAATCTTAAGTCAGATTAAAGTTCACTTTAAAAATTAGGTTTAGCTTTTCAAATCTTAATGAAAGTTTTTAATTACATATTTTTTTAATTTTTTCACTTCATATCTTACAGTAGAAACGCTCCCAGTTCCTGATTTCAATTCCCGCAAAGTCTTTATTATTTACAATATCATGGAAGACTAGTCTGTTGTTCATACCGTAGTTCTCATTCCAGAGACTGCCTTAGCTGGTTCAATCCTGGTAGTATTTGTTTGCAGTACCCATATGATTCAGGTCTGCAACAATACCATTCATAATTCAACAGTCATTTCATTTGAAATAAGTGAGAGAGAGTGACCAGTGCATCTGATCACCCTTCTCAAAAAATCAAGCTGGAACTGTTCTTAATTTGGATATTTTTATAGTAATCCTCCTGATTCATTGAACATAGTTTCCTGTTTCAATCATTTTCATTACAGTCCAAGCATTGGTTTGCTTTTTCTATTGGACATCTAATTTTTTTTGTTTTCTTATCTGTATCTTTCATCTGACTTTTTATATAAGAGCCCCAAGGGCTAGTTTGCTTTTCGTTTAATTTATAAAACAATCATTTCCATTTTCTGAGATTACATAGGAATCTTTTAACAAAAATATTTTATTTTTAGATCTATGTCCAAATACTTTTTTTAATTTTAAAAATAAAGTAATACTTTTAAAGTTTTCATTCCATCTGTGCGATATATTATATATGTTAAACAACTTTTAATTTTCAGTTTTTAAGTTAAGTTTTTTTCTGTTTAATAAATCAATTTTTATTTATAATCTTTTTATTTTAATTTAAAATAATGAAATGGCATATTATATACCGTTACCATATATATATATATATATATATATATATATATATATATATATATATATATATATATATATTGTAACCTAGTGTTATTGACACTTGGTTTACTTGGCATTATTTCTGCAGGAAAACAATGCTATTCTTTAAAGAAATAAAAAGATAAAATAATAATAGTAATAATTGATTAATAAAGTATGCTATTCACTCACTTTGGCATGTTTTGGGTGAATAACTAATAGATTTAATAACTCAATGTCATTTTGAAAGAGAGAACATGAATAATTTAATATTTAGATATTAATAATTAGAGCAAATTAATATGGTATAAAAGCTAAACAGTAATTGATTTTGGATGGGTAGAGGGGAGTGGATGAGTGTCTTATCATGAAGCACAATAACTTCTGGTAATTTCTTTTTGTAAAAAAAAAAAAAAAAAAGGAAAAATATATATATATAAAAATATAATGTTTAAAGAATTATACATCACTGATTGTTAATTGAATGTATTTATTATTTTTTTATATTGTCAAATTACTTTGTAATCCAGGTAAATAATACTAAAACTATATGATTGTAATAGGTTTTTCCTTTCTTTTGTTTATGTTATAATCAAATGATTATTTTTCTGGAAGAGGTCGCTAAAGTAAAAAAATAAAAATAAAAAATATAGTCTGCTTTTAGTTTTCAAGGAAGGAACAGTGCTGAAATTTGGTAACTCAATTTTTTCATTTTATTTTGCAGAAATAAATGTAATCAAAGTAAAATTTTAATAATATAATGTGTGGCTAAATTTTTTTTGATAAGATATCCTGATTTTCTTTGCCATCTACCTATTTAAAGACCTTTTATACTTAAAAATGTATTGTCTCGCGCTAAAGTTCAAAAATGACAGATGTAACTAAAAGAGTCACGAAAAGTGTTATTATGTCTAAATCAAGGAAGATAAATGATTTCCAAGAAAGAAATAATTATTTATTAACTTTATGTCATTTATTGATATTTTCTTGGTATAGAAAGAAAAAAAATAATAATTGAAAGAAATATTTTGAAACCAAGGAAAATCAACTAGAAACATTTTCGTGCTCTTTCTCAATATTGTCTGCCTTTACAAGTAATGTAGTTACATACGTTAAAATATGTTTTATTCACCAAGAATTGTCTGGAAATAATAATAATGATAAATAAGATTAAATTATGCACCTGTATATTTTTTTTAAAAAAATATAAAAAAAGAATATAAACTTTCTCAGAGTAAATATAGGAAAAGTTATATAGGGGCATTCTTATGGAGAAGTTACCATTAAAAAAAATTTATAATTCCTAAAGTATGAACAAAACCAAATATCTTAGTGACTTAATGATAAAAATAAATGATATATTATATTACACATCAGTTGGAGTTATTCAAACTTCCTATACATGTAAATCAGCTGCAGTTATTATCAGAATAATCTCGGAAAAATTGCGCATTTTCGTCCATAAGTAAGCTAGCTAATAAGTATACGTGTCATCAATAAAAAAAAAAATATTGTGTATGTTTATCGTCTATAGTCAAATATTCGTCTATGTTAGAAGTTTATTTTTTTTCTTGGATCCCAAAATTGTAGTAGTTTAATTCAAGTAAGAATTAATCTTCAATTCTGCTATATGTTTCTTTACGTAATTTATTAAACGCACAAAAATAAGAGAAAACTTTTATTTAAAGGAAATAATACCATGCGTTTATTGTTTTTAAACTTGCTTCGTGAAATATGACTGGATAAAGCTCTTCACCTGAACCAATTGCTCAACAGAAAAACATTTTCTAATGAGAGAGTATGCACTTGTTAATTAATGATTGTTTAAAACTAAGTTATAAATGATATGTATTTTTTTTATATCACATAGATTAAAGTCTGTATGGTCAAGTGATATTTAATAGCCTTGTAATGACAAAGGTATGTTTTAATATAATTATTATAGGTTAAGTTGATATTTAACACGAAAAAAAAAAATCTATAAAATATGTTTTAATTTTTACATACAATTGTAGGTAGAAATTTTGTATGTTAGATACGTAAAAGAAAAATATTTAGATATTTAAGGGGTAAAATAAATATTGAAAATTATCAGAAGTAACTAAAAAAAAAAAAATGCTATAACAAAATATTTCTTGTTAAAGTTTTGAAACGAATTTATACTGTATTAATTGAGGAAGTTATTCCTAATTATTTTAAATAACACATCCACTTTATTTAGTTTAAGATAGTATGCTACCAACTATTTTGAATGTTCCTTTATTAAAATTAAAATTATTATACTTTTATTCTATGATGTCCATTGATTTCAGATGTTGATCAAAGTATACACGGTAGCATAAGTTTATTATAATCAGTGTATTTACTTATCCTGCCCAGATATAGCATTGGTATATGTTTAATATTCACATAGGTAATAATTATAATGTATTTATTTTGTGGGATGAAAAATGATCTCCCCAAAAGCTTTGTTTTCCATGAGAGGAAGATTTTAAATATAATGTTCGGGTATGTTTATAGCCCAAGTGATCGATTCTCATAGAAAGGACGATCGAGAATTTATCTAGCATTTAGTATGTTTCATTCGTTTAAATCCCAGGAGAGGATTGTATTTGGTGTGTGTTCATTGTATGTCCAAGTAAGAGGCAAGAAACCACCAAAATATTTTAATGTAGTAGATTACTTTACAAACATTCGTGGTTATTCCATATTCCTCATGTGAAAATAAAGATAGCTACACCATGGAAGGTGTTGATTATTGTGCTTAATTTTGAAAGTTCGGGCAAGATAAAGGTTATATTGGAGGTGTTAGTTCCTCAAGATCCACTTTAGTATAAATAGTGCGTTAGTAACTAGGGTCGATATCTGTATTGTGCTGCTAAATATTGCTAGTATTTGACAAGTAAATCAATGGAGAAAGTAATTAAAATTGCGTAATTTAAAACGCTTATTTACTGAAGGAATATTCAAATGCAATATTTAATTCTGGTTAGTAGTTAAATAATACTCATATTTAAAATTATACGTATGAATAAAATTTGTATCATAACTTAAGTTAGCATTAAGTTAAATGTAAGATGGAAAGTGTAACTTCTGATAACTGGCCTATAATTAGAATAGGTTATCCCATTAAAGACCATAAATAAAGTAAATGTATTAGAAATAAATTTAATATTTTGCATATTGCATATGATGGGATTAATCATTTTTAAAAAAAAAAAATACTTAGTCAATAATTTTGAGGAAAAGCTTCTACAAGGTTATCAAAATTTAATAAACAATGTATTGGTAATGAAATGTACTTTTAGTTAATCAATCCATATGATTGCATACAGGAGAAGTAGTAACCTCTAGTCCATAACCAAAAGAGTATACAGATTACTGTCAGTTATATTTTATATTTTTGTATTACTATGGGATTATTGAATAAATGTTCATATATTTTTTTTTGTGATAATAATAAATTATAGTCTTGTTAAAATTTGTTGTAGATTCATTTTTTTTGTTTTTATATGCTAAATATAAGTGTTTGCACAATATTTGCAAAACCTTTTCTTGAGTCCGAAATCATTCTAAATTCTTAAAAACTTAATATACCAGATAAATAAAGTTAAGCAGATCGGAATATGTCATTATATTTTAGTTTAATGATAATTATTTATGGAGTTGAAAACTTAAGACTAAACATTCACCTTTGTATAAAAAAAAAAAAATGAATTTATTCCCAAACCATTAACTTTGGTTGCACATTATTCCATTCCCATTTAGTTAAATTGTCTAAGTAATAAATCTTAGTTATATTATTGTTGTCATGGATGATGGAGGGACACAAAAAGCACCCTTGTCTTTTTATTATTCTGACTGAGATTCTGAAAAAAAAAAAAGCTGTGTTATTCAAAATTATACGTCATTATTGAATAGAATTATCATCTCTTTAAATAATATAGCAGTCGATATGAGAGATGAAGACATATTGAATTTAAGTAAATTAAATGTTTCCTATAGCCAACCAGAATGCCAGTCATATGCGACAACACAATACTGCCGAGCATTTCCTTACATGAAACAAAGAACCCTGAGATTAATATTATTATAATTATTCTTTAAATTAATAAGTGATCAATTATTGTTGTTATTACATTTGTGGCATGGCTTAAGAGAATTGAATGTACAATTGTATTATATGAAAGGTATTTTAGATCATATTGGAAACTTAATGGATATGTTGTTTTATTTTGGTTGCCTTAAAAAACAACCTGTGTAAAGTAGTGTCCTGGGTGCAGACAAAATTAGTGTCACAAGTGCAAACAAATAAATAAACAAGTGCAAATAAAATAAACTAATAAATAAAGAGATAGAAATAAAATAAAATAAATACATTAATAATAATAAAAAATAAAAAAATATTGGGTTAAAAATATATTGGGTAAATTAAATTTCTACTAAACTTTTAAAATATATTGGTTAGAAATGGCCACCCAACTACAGGGGCCTTCGATGGCTATAGCTGGCCACGAGGAATTTAGTAAACTTTTCTTGAAGTCAATATTAATATTGTTTGCACTTGAATGGGTTAGTTATTCATTGATTAAAAATATTTGTCAATAATGAATTGTTTTAGCCATAAGATATTATGTGAATATCTATTATATGATCTAATCTTTTGCCACTGAAAAATAAATAATTAAGTTGTCAGTTTATGATGTTGTGGTCTGTAGGCAATTCCATAAAACACTGTAATGATTTTATCATTTATGATGATCTGTTTGTCTGGTCTTGTGATTGGCACTTATGCTATATTACATAATATCTAATGAGATTTATATGGACCAAGAAGCATGTGAAAAAAAAAAGCATATTTAGTAGTTATGTTGGAGCTTTAGGGATAGTAAATGTCAGAGCATAGTTTTTGGTGTAGATCGTTTTTGGTAGGAGAGGCATGGAGGCAGGATGTCTTGTCAATAATTTCTTATCGATAAATTTATTAATAGTTCATTGCTAATATTTCAGTACTGTTAAATACTAAAAGAGTTAGAATTTTAATATGAGTGAAAACAAAGATAATCATAGTATTTCTGAGGATTTGGGAGGATCCCAAGAGTTACAATCCCCTGATACACAGACTCCATATTTTAGTGTATAATTAAAAGAGGAAGGGGAAGATTTGGATATAGCTAACCCAGAAGAAGCCACAATAATAAAGGGAAAACATGAAAATGAGCCAGATCCATTAATGAGAAATACATTGGAGGAATTCTTGAAAAAATTAGAAAAAATCAAATAGTGAATTAAAAAGTGAATTAAAAAGTCAGATCCAAAACTCAAATAGTAAATTAGATCAATCAAATAGTGAATTAAAAAGTCAGATTCAAAACTCAAATAGTAAATTAGAACAATCAAATAGTGAATTAAAAAGTCAGATCCAAAACTCAAATAGTAAATTATAACAATCAAATAGTGAATTAAAAAGTCAGATACAAAACTCAAATAGTGAATTAAAAAGTGAATTAAAAAGTCAGATACAAAATTTAAAAATTAAATTAGAGAATCAAATGCAGGAGATCAAAGAGACATCTCAAAATCAAGAACAGGAGATAAAGGACTTAAGGGAAGATTTGAGAAATCATGTAGAAGAATCAAAATTGGCCTCTGAAAAGCTGGAAATAAGAATAAGGAAAGAGATTGAAACAAATTCTGAAAGGGCAGAAAATATGATTGAGGCTATCCAGCAGGATTTTAAAAGTCAATATATTGTATTAAACAATGAAGTACAGGAAATAAGAAATTATCAAAAGGAAACAGTAGTATTTCAAAGAGAAGTTCAGGATAGACTTGAATCTATTAAGGGAGAATTAGACAGTGCTAGCAGTGAAGTTAGTAATTTCAAAGAGGAAGTTAAAAATATAACTCTAGCACCTGACAATGTAGTGAAAGGATGTCAGAGCCAGATTACCAGATTAATAGCTAAACTAGAAACTCAAGAGTTGACCCAATGTGAGATTAATCAAAATCTAGAAAGTGAGCTAAGTCAAGTTATGGGAAAAGTAGAAAATTTTAATGATATAATAAAGAGTAATGCACAGCTATTACATAATAATCTCCAAGATGAAATAGGGGAATTAATGACTCAGTGTGAGAGTAAAGTCTATCAAAGGTTAGAAGATAAATTCGGGATAGATAAAGATGAAACTATTAACCAATTGGAAAAACAGATTAAACACTTAAATGTAGGCCTAAAAGACAGTTCAAAGAGAATAGACTGTGAATGGCAGAACTATAAGTTAGAATTAGAGAGTCAAATGCAAGCTATAGACTATAATAGGGATAATTTTACAAAAAGTAAAAAAGTTGTTCAAAGTAAAGGTTTATCTGAAACTCAAGTAAAGGAAACAAATAATGGTCATAATAACCAAGGAATATCTGAGTTACATATGGTAATTAATCCAGTAGAATCAATATACCATCCATTAAATGAGGCTAGAAGTAAAGTCATGCTAGAACCAGAAAGCAATAGCTCCATGGCCTTAAAATTCTTAAAAATAAAATTTTTTAGAGGTGAATATCTGGAGAATCCACACAAGTATCTCCAGAATCTGGAGGAGTTATTCACCTTATGTCATTTATCTGAGATAGAAAAGATTGCTATTGCCGCTAACCATTTGTGTGCAGCATCTAAAGACTGGTGGCAATCATTATTTATTAAACCAGAAACATATGGAGATTTCAAATATCTTATGTTAGCCAGTTTTTGGGGGGAAGACCGCCAAGATAACCTGAGATATCAGATATCTCAGGAAAGATATCATGTAAATAAGGGTAGTTATACTCAGTTTTTCAGGAGTCAGGCCGTCAAATTGAAAACCTTGACAGCTTATCCTTTATCTGAGACACAAATTGTGCGAATAATTCGCCATAATCTGCCGAGGCATATAGAGCAGATCTTGATTGCTGCTGACAGACATACCATAGAAGAGGTAGTAGAAATTTTAGATTCGTTAGAGACCAGCGATAGGAATATTGATAATAGAAATAGGGTAAATAGAGACACCCATCCGATAGTGAGTAATATCAATTCCGCAAATAGTTCACATATGGGAAAGAAGAAGTTAGTTAGAGAAAAAGGATATTATAGGACGAATCCCTATGGTAGACAGAATAGCCACCTCAGTAGGCCAACAGTTAAGAGTAGAATTCTGAATGAGAATCAGCCTTCTACTAGTGGTATCCCAACAATACCAAAGAAAAATATAAAAGGTAGTAAAAGTAGTGGGGCATTAAATTAAAAAGGACCTCACAGGAATGTTCCTCACTTCGGGGCCCTATTTTTAAACATATGGGGAACAGCATGATGTGGATTATCAATAATATAGACCTTGACATTGATTATTTGGAACCTGGCAAAATGTCTGAGCCACCTATCTTGTACAACTGTCCCATGATAAAGATTATCATTTCAGGAATTGTTGTCAACACCTTAATTGATTCAGGCAGTCAAGCTTCCTTGTTGTCTGAAGAAACTTACTTGAAAATTCAGTCAGCTGACCAATCTATTCCAATTTTACCAACTAAGGTGATTAGGGTAATACTTGCTAATGGAAAGAAGACTAAGTTATCTAATAGACAGGTTTTTATTACATTAGAAATTAATTTGTGCAAATTTGAGCATGTCTTTTTAATCATGCCAGGTTTGATTCATGAAGCCATAATTGGTTCGGATTTCATGACTCTAAATAATTGTTATATTAATTACAGAGATAAAACTTTTGGATGTAAAGAGGAGATTTGCCCTCTTGTAGTCAATTGTAATAGTCAGATGAATCAATTATTGACCATACAGGAGACAACAGTTGATGTAAATATTAAAGTTAAGTTGGATGGTTCATGTATTATTGGCACAGAATACTATAAACCATTTTTTCAGTTGTTGTTCCAGTATCGTTGTGTTTTCTCCAAAATACCTGGTATATTAAAAGGGTATGTCCATAGAATCAATTTAAAGGATAATGAGCCTTTCCAGCAGCATACTTATCCTATTCCTTAGCAATACCAGGCAGAGGTTCAACAGCAGATTAATAAGATGATTGACTGGCAAATAATTAAGCCCAGCCCTTCGTCTTATGTGAATCCATTAGTAGTAGTCAAAAAGAAAGATGGATCCATTAGAGTCTGTCTGGATGCACGTACACTTAACCAGCATACTGTCCCAGAGCATGACATACCATCACCTATTCAGGAATTATTGACGAAGTTCAAAGGGAAGAGCATATTCCCCACATTTGATTTAACCGCCAGCTATTGGCAAATCCCACTCCACAAAAATGATTAAAAGTATACGGCATTCCGTTACCAGGGCCAATCTTATATTTTTCAAAGGATGCCCTTTGGTTTAATTAATAGTGGGGCTGGCCTTATCAGATGCTTGAATATGGTCTTTTCAAAAGAACTGAAAAATTTGTTAGTTATATATGTCAATGATATTGTCATTGCTTCGGAAAATTTAAATGATCATTTACAGCATCTTAGCATGTTTCTTTGTGAGTGTTCGGATAACAATATAAAAGACAACTTAGAAAAATGTATTTTAATTGCCCGAGAAATCTCTTTTCTTGGTCATTTGGTTAGTGTGGAAGGGGTCAAACCTCACCCAGACAAAATTGCCGCCATTCAAAGGTTTCCCGTCCCTAAGACCAGATACAGCCAGGTGACAAATTTTTAAAAATTGATGAATTTGAATACTTTAACATTGCAGTTCAGTATAATTTAGCTAATTCTACCGAAATATGACAAAATCAGTGAAAAAATTCATTAAAAATATATTACTGTACACCAGCATGGTCTTAGCGGGTTTTAAGCTTGGAAATACAGCCAAATTACACATTCCTAAAAATTGATGAATTTGAATACTTTAACATTGCAGTTCAGTATAATTTAGCTAATTTTACCGAAATATGACAAAATCAGTGAAAAAATTTATTAAAAATATATTACTGTTTACCACCATGTTCATAGCGCGTTTTAAGCTTGGAAATACAGCCTGGTTACAAATTTTTAAAAATTGATGAATTTGAATACTTTAACATTGCAGTTCAGTATAATTTAGCTAATTCTACCTAAATATGACAAAACCAGTAAAAAAATTCATTCAAAATATAGTACTGTACACCAGCATGGTCTTAGCGGGTTTTAAGCTTGGAAATACAGCCAAATTACACATTCCTAAAAATTGATGAATTTGAATACTTTAACATTGCAGTTCAGTATAATTTAGCTAATTTTACCGAAATATGACAAAATCAGTGAAAAAATTTATTAAAAATATATTACTGTTTACCACCATGTTCATAGCGCGTTTTAAGCTTGGAAATACAGCCTGGTTACAAATTTTTAAAAATTGATGAATTTGAATACTTTAACATTGTAGTTCAGTATAATTTAGCTAATTCTACCTAAATATGACAAAACCAGTAAAAAAATTCATTTAAAATATAGTATTGTACACCAGCATATTCAAAGCTTGTTTTAAGCTTGGAAATACAGCCAGGTGACAAATTCATAAAAATTGATGAATTTGAATACTTTAACATTGCAGTTCAGGATAATTTAGATAATTCTACCGAAATATGACAAAATCAGTGAAAAAATTTATTAAAAATATATTACTGTATACCAGCATGTTCATAGCGCGTTTTAAGCTTGGAAATGAAGCCTGGTTACAAATTTTTAAAAATTGATGAATTTGAATACTTTAACATTGCAGTTCAGTATAATTTAGCTAATTTTACCTAAATATGACAAAACCAGTAAAAAAATTCATTCAAAATATAGTACTGTACACCAGCATGTTCTTAGCGGGTTTTAAGCTTGGAAATACAGCCAAATTACACACTCCTAAAAATTGATGAATTTGAATACTTTAACATTGCAGTTCAGTATAATTTAGCTAATTCTATCGAAATATGACAAAATCAGTGAAAAAATTCATTAAAAATATATTACTGTATACCAGCATGTTCATAGCTTGTTTTAAGCTTGGAAATACAGCCAGGTGACAAATTCATAAAAATTGATGAATTTAAATACTTTAACATTGCAGTTCAGTATAATTAAGCTAATTCTACCGATATATGACAAAATCAGTGAAAAAATTCATTAAACATATATTACTGTATACCAGCATGTTCATAGCGCGTTTTAAGCTTGGAAATGAAGCCTGGTTACAAATTTTTAAAAATTGATGAATTTGAATACTTTAACATTGTAGTTCAGTATAATTTAGCTAATTCTACCTAAATATGACAAAACCAGTAAAAAAATTCATTCAAAATATAGTACTGTACACCAGCATAGTCTTAGCGGGTTTTAAGCTTGGAAATACAGCCAAATTACACATTCCTAAAAATTGATGAATTTGAATACTTTAACATTGCAGTTCAGTATAATTTAGCTAATTCTATCGAAATATGACCAAATCAGTGAAAAAATTCATTAAAAATATATTACTGTATACCAGCATGTTCATAGCTTGTTTTAAGCTTGGAAATACAGCCAGGTGACAAATTCATAAAAATTGATTAATTTGAATACTTTAACATTGCAGTTCAGTATAATTTAGCTAATTCTACCTAAATATGACAAAACCAGTAAAAAAATTCATTCAAAATATAGTACTGTACACCAGCATAGTCTTAGCGGGTTTTAAGCTTGGAAATACAGCCAAATTACACATTCCTAAAAATTGATGAATTTGAATACTTTAACATTGCAGTTCAGTATAATTTAGCTAATTTTACCTAAATATGACAAAACCAGTAAAAAAAT
The DNA here is from genome assembly GCA_028023455.1 of Epiperipatus broadwayi. Lineage (NCBI taxonomy): Eukaryota > Metazoa > Onychophora > Udeonychophora > Euonychophora > Peripatidae > Epiperipatus > Epiperipatus broadwayi. The sequence continues at coordinate 2,080,539 of JAQFVV010012482.1, read as the reverse complement.
TCATTCAAAATATAGTACTGTACACCAGCATGTTCTTAGCGGGTTTTAAGCTTGGAAATACAGCCAAATTACACATTCCTAAAAATTGATGAATTTGAATACTTTAACATTGCAGTTCAGTATAATTTAGCTAATTTTACCTAAATATGACAAAACCAGTAAAAAAATTCATTCAAAATATAGTACTGTACACCAGCATGTTCTTAGCGGGTTTTAAGCTTGGAAATACAGCCAAATTACACACTCCTAAAAATTGATGAATTTGAATACTTTAACATTGCAGTTCAGTATAATTTAGCTAATTCTACCGAAATATGACAAAATCAGTGAAAAAATTCATTAAAAATATATTACTGTATACCAGCATGTTCATAGCTTGTTTTAAGCTTGGAAATACAGCCAGGTGACAAATTCATAAAAATTGATGAATTTAAATACTTTAACATTGCAGTTCAGTATAATTAAGCTAATTCTACCGAAATATGACAAAATCAGTGAAAAAATTCATTAAACATATATTACTGTATACCAGCATGTTCATAGCGCGTTTTAAGCTTGGAAATGAAGCCTGGTTACAAATTTTTAAAAATTGATGAATTTGAATACTTTAACATTGTAGTTCAGTATAATTTAGCTAATTCTACCTAAATATGACAAAACCAGTAAAAAAATTCATTCAAAATATAGTACTGTACACCAGCATAGTCTTAGCGGGTTTTAAGCTTGGAAATACAGCCAAATTACACATTCCTAAAAATTGATGAATTTGAATACTTTAACATTGCAGTTCAGTATAATTTAGCTAATTCTATCGAAATATGACCAAATCAGTGAAAAAATTCATTAAAAATATATTACTGTATACCAGCATGTTCATAGCTTGTTTTAAGCTTGGAAATACAGCCAGGTGACAAATTCATAAAAATTGATGAATTTGAATACTTTAACATTGCAGTTCAGTATAATTTAGCTAATTCTACCTAAATATGACAAAATCAGTAAAAAAATTCATTCAAAATATAGTACTGTACACCAGCATGGTCTTAGCGGGTTTTAAGCTTGGAAATACAGCCAAATTACACATTCCTAAAAATTGATGAATTTGAATACTTTAACATTGCAGTTCAGTATAATTTAGCTAATTCTACCGAAATATGACAAAATCAGTGAAAAAATTCATTAAAAATATATTACTGTACACCAGCATGTTCTTAGCGGGTTTTAAGCTTGGAAATACAGCCAAATTACACATTCCTAAAAATTGATGAATTTGAATACTTTAACATTGCAGTTCAGTATAATTTAGCTAATTTTACCTAAATATGACAAAACCAGTAAAAAAATTCATTCAAAATATAGTACTGTACACCAGCATGTTCTTAGCGGGTTTTAAGCTTGGAAATACAGCCAAATTACACACTCCTAAAAATTGATGAATTTGAATACTTTAACATTGCAGTTCAGTATAATTTAGCTAATTCTATCGAAATATGACAAAATCAGTGAAAAAATTCATTAAAAATATATTACTGTATACCAGCATGTTCATAGCTTGTTTTAAGCTTTGAAATACAGCCAGGTGACAAATTCATAAAAATTGATGAATTTAAATACTTTAACATTGCAGTTCAGTATAATTAAGCTAATTCTACCGATATATGACAAAATCAGTGAAAAAATTCATTAAACATATATTACTGTATACCAGCATGTTCATAGCGCGTTTTAAGCTTGGAAATGAAGCCTGGTTACAAATTTTTAAAAATTGATGAATTTGAATACTTTAACATTGTAGTTCAGTATAATTTAGCTAATTTTACCTAAATATGACAAAACCAGTAAAAAAATTCATTCAAAATATAGTACTGTACACCAGCATAGTCTTAGCGGGTTTTAAGCTTGGAAATACAGCCAAATTACACATTCCTAAAAATTGATGAATTTGAATACTTTAACATTGCAGTTCAGTATAATTTAGCTAATTCTACCGAAATATGACAAAATCAGTGAAAAAATTCATTAAAAATATATTACTGTATACCAGCATGTTCATAGCGCGTTTTAAGCTTGGAAATGAAGCCTGGTTACAAATTTTTAAAAATTGATGAATTTGAATACTTTAACATTGTAGTTCAGTATAATTTAGCTAATTCTACCTAAATATGACAAAACCAGTAAAAAAATTCATTTAAAATATAGTATTGTACACCAGCATATTCAAAGCTTGTTTTAAGCTTGGAAATACAGCCAGGTGACAAATTAATAAAAATTGATGAATTTGAATACTTTAACATTGCAGTTCAGGATAATTTAGATAATTCTACCGAAATATGACAAAATCAGTGAAAAAATTTATTAAAAATATATTACTGTATACCAGCATGTTCATAGCGCGTTTTAAGCTTGGAAATGAAGCCTGGTTACAAATTTTTAAAAATTGATGAATTTAAATACTTTAACATTGCAGTTCAGTAGAATTTAGCTAATTTTACCTAAATATGACAAAACCAGTAAAAAAATTCATTCAAAATATAGTACTGTACACCAGCATGGTCTTAGCGGGTTTTAAGCTTGGAAATACAGCCAAATTACACATTCCTAAAAATTGATGAATTTGAATACTTTAACATTGCAGTTCAGTATAATTTAGCTAATTTTACCGAAATATGACAAAATCAGTGAAAAAATTTATTAAAAATATATTACTGTTTACCACCATGTTCATAGCGCGTTTTAAGCTTGGAAATACAGCCTGGTTACAAATTTTTAAAAATTGATGAATTTGAATACTTTAACATTGTAGTTCAGTATAATTTAGCTAATTCTACCTAAATATGACAAAACCAGTAAAAAAATTCATTCAAAATATAGTACTGTACACCAGCATGGTCTTAGCGGGTTTTAAGCTTGGAAATACAGCCAAATTACACATTCCTAAAAATTGATGAATTTGAATACTTTAACATTGCAGTTCAGTATAATTTAGCTAATTTTACCGAAATATGACAAAATCAGTGAAAAAATTTATTAAAAATATATTACTGTTTACCACCATGTTCATAGCGCGTTTTAAGCTTGGAAATACAGCCTGGTTACAAATTTTTAAAAATTGATGAATTTGAATACTTTAACATTGTAGTTCAGTATAATTTAGCTAATTCTACCTAAATATGACAAAACCAGTAAAAAAATTCATTCAAAATATAGTACTGTACACCAGCATGGTCTTAGCGGGTTTTAAGCTTGGAAATACAGCCAAATTACACATTCCTAAAAATTGATGAATTTGAATACTTTAACATTGCAGTTCAGTATAATTTAGCTAATTTTACCGAAATATGACAAAATCAGTGAAAAAATTTATTAAAAATATATTACTGTTTACCACCATGTTCATAGCGCGTTTTAAGCTTGGAAATACAGCCTGGTTACAAATTTTTAAAAATTGATGAATTTGAATACTTTAACATTGTAGTTCAGTATAATTTAGCTAATTCTACCTAAATATGACAAAACCAGTAAAAAAATTCATTTAAAATATAGTATTGTACACCAGCATATTCAAAGCTTGTTTTAAGCTTGGAAATACAGCCAGGTGACAAATTAATAAAAATTGATGAATTTGAATACTTTAACATTGCAGTTCAGGATAATTTAGATAATTCTACCGAAATATGACAAAATCAGTGAAAAAATTTATTAAAAATATATTACTGTTTACCACCATGTTCATAGCGCGTTTTAAGCTTGGAAATACAGCCTGGTTACAAATTTTTAAAAATTGATGAATTTGAATACTTTAACATTGTAGTTCAGTATAATTTAGCTAATTCTACCTAAATATGACAAAACCAGTAAAAAAATTCATTTAAAATATAGTATTGTAAACCAGCATATTCAAAGCTTGTTTTAAGCTTGGAAATACAGCCAGGTGACAAATTCATAAAAATTGATGAATTTGAATACTTTAACATTGCAGTTCAGGATAATTTAGATAATTCTACCGAAATATGAAAAAATCAGTGAAAAAATTTATTAAAAATATATTACTGTATACCAGCATGTTCATAGCGCGTTTTAAGCTTGGAAATGAAGCCTGGTTACAAATTTTTAAAAATTGATGAATTTGAATACTTTAACATTGCAGTTCAGTATAATTTAGCTAATTTTACCTAAATATGACAAAACCAGTAAAAAAATTCATTCAAAATATAGTACTGTACACCAGCATGGTCTTAGCGGGTTTTAAGCTTGGAAATACAGCCAAATTACACATTCCTAAAAATTGATGAATTTGAATACTTTAACATTGCAGTTCAGTATAATTTAGCTAATTCTATCGAAATTTGACCAAATCAGTGAAAAAATTCATTAAAAATATATTACTGTATACCAGCATGTTCATAGCGCGTTTTAAGCTTGGAAATGAAGCCTGGTTACAAATTTTTAAAAATTGATGAATTTGAATACTTTAACATTGTAGTTCAGTATAATTTAGCTAATTCTACCTAAATATGACAAAACCAGTAAAAAAATTCATTTAAAATATAGTATTGTACACCAGCATATTCAAAGCTTGTTTTAAGCTTGGAAATACAGCCAGGTGACAAATTAATAAAAATTGATGAATTTGAATACTTTAACATTGCAGTTCAGGATAATTTAGATAATTCTACCGAAATATGACAAAATCAGTGAAAAAATTTATTAAAAATATATTACTGTATACCAGCATGTTCATAGCGCGTTTTAAGCTTGGAAATGAAGCCTGGTTACAAATTTTTAAAAATTGATGAATTTGAATACTTTAACATTGCAGTTCAGTATAATTTAGCTAATTTTACCTAAATATGACAAAACCAGTAAAAAAATTCATTCAAAATATAGTACTGTACACCAGCATGGTCTTAGCGGGTTTTAAGCTTGGAAATACAGCCAAATTACACATTCCTAAAAATTGATGAATTTGAATACTTTAACATTGCAGTTCAGTATAATTTAGCTAATTCTACCGAAATATGACAAAATCAGTGAAAAAATTTATTAAAAATATATTACTGTATACCAGCATGTTCATAGCGCGTTTTAAGCTTGG